>JARFXV010000247.1:235000-711967 GCA_031761425.1 Cosmopolites sordidus | reverse complement strand
AGAATAACTAAATAAATAATATCAGAGTCAAAACGATAAAACCGCAAGAAGACTTAAGAGGAGAATGAACATTTTGATAATATGTTATTTCGTAGAAAAAAAAAACCAATATAGAAGAAATAAGCACTTTCTTGATAATTTTATGATTGATAATTAAACATCACCCGAAACATTAAAAATAAAAGTACTGAGGATTGTTAAATCAAGTTTGAATATAAATTTTTTAAAGATTATATTAATATACATACTACAAATAAGCTACAACCAATGGATGTTGCCATATATGGACCAATTAAAAAGCACTACGGGCGAGAAATTGCTACATTCCACAAAGCTCACCCAGGTAGAACCAACATTCAATTAGACGTGGCTTCTATTTTCAACCCCGCATATTTGAAGGGTGCGCCTGCAATGAATTAAATTAGTGGATTCCGTGTTGCTGGAATATGGCCATATAACAGAAATTTATTTCAAGATAGAAATCCAGTTTATTTCTGACACAAATACGCCTCAACCCACGATTTTAAATCTCAATGCCAATTTTTTTTAATATTCTAGTTAAATGAACCATCTTGTCCTCTCTTCCTCCATTCTATTAACATATTTCTATAGTCTTCACGTTAACAGTAACACTATTTCCATCATCGTCTTCAAAAAAATCGTCCTCAAATTTCAAAAAAGTCCTAGGGCGCCTTCATCCCAAAAATCGCACCAAACAGTTACTTTCAGAGGATGAAAAGGTAACTCATAAATTATTTGAAGATTTTGATCGGCTAAAGTCCTGCAGTTATGTTTCTTCAAAAATTTATCAAGCCAGAAGTGCGCTTCGTCAGAAAAGCTATCTATTGTGACACTCTTATTGGAAAACTCTTTATAGTTCGCAATTAAACCTCATAAAACCCAAAACAATAAATGTTAATCCCTTGCATCTGCTTCATATATTATTCAATTTTAATTTAATTACCGCCTGTAGAAAGATCCACGACCTCAATTACAATAAAACACTAATTCCGATAAACCAATTACAGATATTAATTCATTTAATTATTTTAAAACCAATCGAAAGTCTAGACTCTAGATTCGTAAAATATTAATGAACGTATTTAGCTAACATTATTAGAGTGTAGTTAAAATTATAGAAAGTTTGTAGTGTAGTTGATTTAGAAATATAATATAGTTGGAAACATATATAGTACAAAGGGAATTATATCTACTTAGTTTACTATATATTTCAAACAGAAAAGGTCAGAGAGAAAATGATGCACTAATCTTTCCGTCTAAATACTCTAGTTTATAATAGAATATAGCTAAAAATAAATTGAAATGAGTTCTTGAGTTGTTGAAGAACTTCCGAACGGTTCTCGCTGTTCCCAGTAGTGCTGCTTTCTGCATGGGCATGAAAATATGAGACCCAAGGATTTTATGTTCTTCAGCAGGATCTTTGGAATAACAACCGGTTGTTGATATTATTATGGGAACTATTTCTACACTTTTCATACCCCATTGTTTCTTTACTTGTTCTTGAAGTTCCTGATATTTATGAATTTTTCTTTTTGTTTTTTAAATGTATTATTGTTATTAGAAATGACCACATCTATAAATATAGCGCGTTTAGATAATTTATCCACCGTAATAATCGGCATGTTGCTATCCAGCCTCATCCAGCCAATAGATCTTTTGATTATTGGTTTCAAGTATAGGCTCGAGATTGTAGTTGTAATATGGAACTCTCTCATTTGACAGCTGCAGTGTTATGGCAAGTTCCTGGTGCAGAATCTTGCCACTACATCGTACCTATCTTTATAATCGATAGGCGCTAACATCGGACATCCTCCAGTTATGCGTTGAATGGTTTCGGAGGTCGGACATCAGCATCTCTAACAATATATTTAAGATCAGTTCTAGTAGGAATAACCTGATCTCGAATTGCCCCTATGAATCTCTCTGTCTCGGGGAACATATGTTCTGCAGACAGCCACTAATTCGACGCTAATATGTCGACTTGTTCTTGGTTGACCTCTTTCAGATGACTTCTATGTAAGGGTTTTTCTCTACATGATTGAGTTTTTTCTTGATCGGTTTTCTCATAACTTTGGACTCGATCTTCTTTCAAGTGGTGTGGCGTTGATGCGTCAATTTGACATATCACTCTATGTAATTCCAACGTCTCTGCTTGTTTGAAAGAGCATGCTCACGTGTTTTCAATTCGTTCATAAAATTGCTTGCTTATATCGACCATACCTCTACCGCTTTGCTGTGGTGATAAGGTTGTGCGTTCTACGGCACTTCGAGGGTATGTTTTTGTACTTTTGGGAACAGTGTTCTAAGCTTTAGCTGCCGATTTTGTATATCCGTCTTACTCCAGTTGACTACCCAAACAAATAGTTTAATATCGAAACCGCATAGGTGTTGATTGCTTTAGATATACTCTTCATTATGATGATTATATATTATTATGATTTTTATATTATTATTATTTAAGATTTCATTCAATCTTATAAATCTTAATATTTTCGAAAAATGAATTTGTGCTAATGGATTAAACATACACTAAAATATAGAAAATATTATGAAAATAACAAGGATATTATAAAACAAATAACATTAAATTTATATATGGTTTAGAGACCTAAATCTTGGTAGACTTCTCTCCATTCTTAGCTTTATTTTGCTATCTTGATGTTCAGTCTCTCTAGGATTTCTTTCACTGTATCTATCTACTTCCTTCTTGAATGTCTTGAGTTTTAACTTTGATGTCAGAAAGTATCTTGCGGTAGGTGTTTATCAACTCTACTTACGATGCTCTTTAGTATCCATTACACCGCTGCAGGCTCAAAATCATATGTTATCAATAGCGGCGAGTCCGTGATGCAACTATTCTTCAAGTATGACTTCAACATCGGACGTTATGGTGAGATAACCCCAGCCGCAACACCATTCTCAGGTGAATAGCTTATCTTCGAATGAAAGAATAATTACTGAAAACAAAGCCTGGTCCTTCTCCATCGACATAAACATGGCGGAATGTGGACAGAGTGAAGGGGGTAATTGTGCAAAATACCACACGCAGTAGAATTTGGGTTGATTGTTCAAGAATTAAATGATGGGAAGCATGAATAATGCTTCACATTTGCTCCAACAATGATTGACATATTTGAAGAAAACGAACAATAAACCATTAAGTTCATTTTCATATAAACAGGGTCAGTAGTTAATAACTGAATCTGCGGATTTTGGCAGACCTTAGAAAATCCCCATGAACTGATCGCTAAACAGGATCGAAATAAAGAAGTAAAGTTTGAACCATTTAAGCACTAAGTACTTTGCATTCAAGTATTCTATAGTAATTATTTTTATGCTAATAAATACTCTTTTTTTTTAATCAATGGAGTCGTGCTTCATTAAAAATATTCATTAATCCTATGGCGCATCTTGTATTTTCCGACTTTCGTCGATATTGTTGTTGATGTGAACTCCTAAGTATGTTTGACCCTTACTGATAGGTCTTCGGTCACTCATTCATTACCGTTCCTTATCCTAATGAACTTTATTTTTTCCTCATGGATTTTCATACACTTTTCTCTTATAGATTTTTCCATTCATTTCATCACATCTATTAATTCCTTTTTTGCTTGCGTGACAAAAGCTATACCATTTATGTAAGATAAACATTGAAATTTGCAACTGTAGATTGTTCTTTGTCCATATATACTGCTTTCTTCTAGGACAATTTTAAGGATATCATTAAATAGAGTGATGGATAAGGGGTTGCAGTGCCTTACTTTCGTATCGTCATTTGGAATAGTGTTATATGAATCTTTTTGTGAGACTGAGATTACACTGTGCTGTACATTTCGCAATAAAGCTTCCACCTTTGGCGACCTTGCAAATCTTTATTATCTTTATATTTGCTATATATTAGCAAATTTTTTTATCAAAAATTTTCATTGAGGTCTCTATATTTAATCGCCTTCTTTACTCCCACTCCCCATAATAATGTTGTTCATCCTCGTGGCTTTCACTGTATTAAAGTTCAATATCATACCTTTGAGCGCCAACTTTCCATCTCCATCCTTTGCATGTGGCCATACCAGCTTAGATATTTCTCTTCTACAGTACCAACTACATCAAGGGGTATTCCTTTTTATTCCCTTATTGTTTCGTTTCTGACTTTATCTATAGGAATATCAGCAATCTGCGTCGCCAAAAGTCAATTTTCCGTAGCCCTCAATCTGTGTATTTCGGTCAGACGCTTTCCATACCGCTGCTCAATATAGTGCTACACTTTTCACTATAGCTTTATATAGCCTTTGTTTAATGTTAGTTAGCAAACCTTTATTCCAAATTAATCAGTGTGGCTGTCGTATTGCTACCATACATTTTTCAGTTCTTATATTTTATCTTCATATTCAACATCATTGGACATAATTGTCAGAAACTATTTATAACTGACCGTTTCTCACGGTATTGTATATTCTAACTCCCATTTTTCCGCACCTTCTTCTCTATAGACATAAAACCTCATTTATGTATAATTTGAATAATATAAATGATGAGCAACAACCTTGTCGATGTTTAAATTTATGACATAATTCCTTATCACCCTTAAAAACAAATTAGAAGAAAGCTGGACATATGAGTACAGCATGTGGTAGAACTGAGGTTTCGGATTGATCGGTAGCAATTATAACGAATTTTTTGGTAGATTTAATGATAATCAATTTAACTATTTTAATTAAACATGGTGATATTTAAAAGTAATTCACAGAAAACAATTAAGTCATGAACTGGAATGAAACGAACTTGAACTTGACAATAAACTTGAACTGAACGTGGTATTACAAGATGTGCAAAGCGTATTAAAAAAAACTTCTAGTTTCGTTCTATTTTGTCGGCCATAAAGACAAGACCTTCACTTTCTAATAGGTATTTAAGGAATATTGGAAAAATTATTAGACATGTTTAGAACACAATGTAGTGGTTTTTTAAGTTAAATACACATAATTGCTACATTTTAGGATTGAACAAATAATCTCTAATCAGAAATGTATCTAAGAAATATGTTCGGGTATGTCTCAAGAAACTATTTCGTCTGACTCAGCCAATAAAAATCTGGTAAAGCTAACCCATTCTGAATGGCTTATCTGTGCAAATAAATTTTTTCATTATATGTGAAAACAAAGAAGCCATCTGAAGAACTAAAATAATAGGGCATTTTCGTCATCAAAATTTACACACCAATCCGATTTGACATCAAGATAAAATCTTTTTGTTAACATGGTCCCGTCACCAGAATATTATTTTAACAGCTATTCAATGTAATGTGTTTGCTCATCCAGAAAAGCTATTGTTTTCTATGCTACAAGTTGAACAAATGATACAAGAATTAACTTTTAGAAGAATAATAAAAGTCTCAGAACAGACTAAGAGAAAGAAAGTGTATGAATTCAATATAGAGCAAAATTATTATATTGTAGCATCACATTATTACTGAAATAGCAGAAATGATCTCATCTGGAACAATCTCCAGTATTGTGAAAAAATCCCATGCCACACTCAGGTAGTGGAACCGTGTGTGAAACTTGTAACGGAGGCTGTATTTTCTGTTAGTGATCCAGACGCAAGAGAGGGTTACATCAGAATTGAGATAAAAGTAATACAGAACACACACTTTTTAAAACATAATCTCGATGTTTTCGATAAAACCGGTGACGCAATTTTTTCTTAATTAATAGCTTATGTTTTTGTTTTATACAAATTATTTTTCGCAATAACTTGTTTTTTGCTTTAACTTTAAGTCACTTGGAGTTTTCCTGTTTTGAGTGAATAAATGTATTGATGGTTTTTGACCCAGACTTTTTAAAAATGCTCACCGTATAAGACTCAAGGTCTAATTCAGTCTAATGCTTCGATCAAACGGATAATTTTTGGTTTACCGAAATCAGCAATATTAGTCTGATCAGGATTTATTAACTGGTAATGCACCCTGCCCACAACTCCACCGGATACTCAGCAACATTTTTTGTATAGATATAGATACAGGGATTCATTCGTGATTTCCCGCATTTCGGATTATTTTCTACTTGTTTTATGATTCAATATACATTACATATACACCTCCTTCACATATAGAGACAATATATTGAAAGAAAAATTTCGATTGTTACCCAAGCTTCAGTCAATAGTTTTCACGAATTTTTCTTCGTGAGATTGTTGTAGATGACCGGTATATTTCCTTGTCTTCATCATTCCATAAAAGTTCATAAAACCTTCAGTAATGCTTTTTGCTTAGTTTTCTTCAGTGCAATACAATACTTGTGTAGTTTTGTTGGTACTATGCATGTGTATTTTTTTATTTGAAGCACTAATATGCTGCACTTCTTAAATATTGATATTTAGAAATAAATAAATTATATACAGGGGAACCTGAGGTGAATCGTTTCACGGCGATATCTCGTAAAAGGTAATACCAAATGTCAAAAGTGATGTTTGTTCCTTTTCGAACCTCATAAATGGTTGAGTGCCATTTTACTTTCCAGTACAATACAGATGCTAGAGAACTGAGCCAACATCATCGACTTCAACGGCAGTTGAGCCAACCTCAAAAACCAAAATGCCGGTGAAACCTCGAGATGGCTAAAGTGATGTAAGTGACCTATTACCATGGTATGATTTTTGCCATGGAGGAATATATGCTGTATGCTTCAGACATATTTTTCGACATTACGGCATTGCAGGCTCGACAAATGATGGCTGGTGTCGATTAGTTTAATAGGTGTGTTATGCCGCTATCCAAAATTATCGATGCGTAAACCAGAAGCAACCAGAATGGCACGTGCATCCGCTTTTAATACATCAGATGTATCATTGTTTTTCAACGTCAGTGAAAAAATGGCTGAAAAAGAGAATTTTGCGCCATACAACATTAAGAACGTGGAGGAAACATGCCTAAAGCAATGCATCAGCCTGATCGAGTTGTTAGCCGCTGTGATTGTAAGCAAGTAGGCCAAATAACATCGAGTGAACGCGGCACGATTGTTTCAATGGCATTAGCTATAAATGCAAATGGAATGAAAGCACCATCCTTAATTTTTTCCGAGAGCTCGATTCCAAAATCACTTCTTTAATGGAGGGCCATTGGTTGATTGGTTGGTGCGAATCCTTCAGAATTTATGAATTCTGACAATTTCTTCGATTTCATCCAACCTTTTAAAGACTTCACAAGATGTTCGATCGAAAACCCAATTTTACTTTTTTTGGACAATCATGTGTCTCATCTCATCGAGTCATGCTGGTCGTATCGTCTTCGATTTGCTACCAGTTTTTTACGTACTCTTGAAATTGGTGCCACTGAAGTCAATATAAAATCTGGTTTCTGTGCATCTGGAATTTGCCCATTCGACCGACTGATTTTTCAAGAAATCGATTTTATGCCAAGTGATACCACAGATAGAATTTATGATGATGATATCCTCAATAAATCCATCGATGGTGATTTTGAACTTTCTGTTAACCAGTCTATGGAAAGCCTTGAGAGTGGGGTCAATGAATTTGACGTTGAAATGGAAGATCAACACCTCAAGCTCATCAACACCTCACGGCTGTGTGATAGACTTGCTACAGACCATTTGGGCAGAAATTATGTAGACATTTTTTTCAATAAAATTAAAGGAGAAACATAAAATATGATTTGCCTATACTCATTTTGATGTCATTTTGTAACAATTCGCCCCATATGGTGTAACGATTCGCCCCGTAGTTTTTGAAATGTCATTTTTTGAACAGTTTGCAAACATCGATATAGATTCCATGGTATTGGTCGTAGACCATAAGTATGTATGGACGAAATTTGCGCAACAAATCAAAAATTTAAGACCACCTTTAAAACTTCTTATAATTACAATATTATATTTTTTTATAATATTGCATATAGTTTATTCAAGCTAATATACTGTAACCATGCCTTCAAAAATAGTTTTATAATTATTTACCAAAGAAAATAAGGAACATAATAAATACAATCGAATTCTCGTACTCACTTTACTTAATAGTCTATAATGTCAATTAATTAATTGGTCAAAAATATTTTAGAACAAAACTAATACCACAGTAATATAGAAGAAAAAGCGCACTTTAAAATGATATATAAAGTCAAAGCAATTTAACACAAATTTATTTGAAAATACAGCATAATACCTTTTATAATATTTAAGTGTAATATATTCTATATTCCTAATAATTTGTAATATTTTCGAATGAAAATCTCTATATAAATTCTGTTATTTAAATGTTATAAATTTAAAGTTTTATAGAACAACGATTGTAAATTTTCAAATATAAAAACCATTTAAAATATTCAAATATAATGTTGAATCAACGGTCAAATGGTTGGAATATTCAACGACCAACGTTATCCAGTCAATGCCCGCCGGAATTCTCACGAAAATGTAGGAAATGTGCATCGCAATAGCGCAACTCAATACATCTCGGACTTTATCGGATAAACGAGCCGAGTTATGGTCCTTCTGGAGCCAGACATCCCTATCAAACGGAAAATTAAAGTCGCACAGTTTGTTTAGTCAAGATTTACACTGACCACTGATCGTAAAATCCTACTGTAGAACGTTTTTAGATGTTTTTGTTTCAGCTGGTTAATTGCCGTGCATTAACTGAAATGAAATGTTTGTGAACCATACTATGTATGTTAACTACTATAATATATCCATTATTTTGATTTCATAACCCGCATATTAGTTTTATATTACCATCGTTTAGTTTATAGTACAATAACTTGATTACAAATAAACTTATATAGGAACAAAAAGTTTTACATTCTCTAGTTGTATTTCTAAATATATTGGAGAATCACAAAAATGGCGAATAGAAAGACGGATACACTTTGTGTGTTACCTTTTATATTTATGTATGGGATTGCTAAAAATGTGGCAAAGTAAAAGGTTTTAAAAATTTGTTTTTATCATGTTGTGAATTATTTTTCATAAACTAGTAAGCTATGTAAGAATTATTGTGGTTCGGTGAAAAGTGCTAAAATGCCAGTTCGTACATCAGGTGAATTGTTCATCTCCCTTTTCAAATTTAGATAATTGGCCAATTTGGAAACGCACAAGCTATTGAATTAGAGGTAGCAGTTTTAAGTTTCGGTAAAACAGCGAGGCTCTTTGAGATTGCTATTTCTATCATTTTGAGGACATATATAAGGCGACTTTAGGATCAGAGTTGTGTACGAGAACGAAGTTCTGATTATCTTAGAAGTATTCAGAAACGCGACGAATGGCATCATAGACTGTATAAAATTGAATTTGAATTTGCTGTATAAAATTGAAATGAAAATATCATTGATAGTTGCGTGATGCTTTAGATTCTACTATAATTAGTATCAGACTATAAGTAGTATATCAGTATAGAAGCAGCATGCTCCTCTGCCGACCTGTAAGAAGAGGTTATATATAAAATAAAGAGTGCTGGTGCTAATTTTGGGCATCTAATAAGAATAGTGTTCAGTAACTGAGACTAAAGGGAACACACTAAAATCAGTGTTTACAATGTCATAATATTTCCCACCCTTCTTCAAATAAAACTATTTGAGAAATTTCATCAAGGAAAATCTTGAGAGTAAAATGGCAAGAATATCGGACGGATGTGGAGGTATTTGAATGAGCCAAAAGTTTGAGCATAGAATCCCAGATCATGAAAGCTCAGCTGAGATGGTTAGGCCATTGCCAGAGGATGCAGGAGACTTGATTGCCAAAGCAGATTCTCTATGGTAAAATAAAGAATAAGAAACGAAATCTGGGATGTCCAAAAAGAAAATATAAGGACGTAATAAAATCGTCTCTAAAGAAGTCTATGGCAAGCGTGTCCGAACGAGAAAAGACAGCAAACGACAGACCCAAATAGCGCGAGAAGACATATAGAACTGTGCATCTCCATGAGAAAAATAATCGCCAAAAAGCTGCAGCCAAAAGGCAGGAGCGAAAAGCCAAATAGACTGGACCACGAGTACCAATTCTGCATCCTTCAGAACATAGGTATATCTAGCTGGGCCACCATAAAGCCCATAACTCTTCAACAATAAGTCAAAAAAACTAATAGCCATGGCTCAGATCATACTCGTATCCGGCTGTCAGCCATCATAAATATTACAGTACGAGGGTCGTTCAATAAGTTCTTAGAAAAAGATAGAAAATTAAATTATTTTAAGTAGATTTTTTATTTTTCAACATAATCTCCTTTTAGCTCTATACACGTTATGAAGCGTCTCTAAGCGTTTTCTTCTTTGAATATTTCGGAAGGTCCTCAAAATAGGCATCTGTTTGGACGATAACCTCCTCGTTCGATGTGAACCGTTGTCCGCTGAGACATTTTTTTAAGTTGGAAATAAAAAAAATGTCACTGAGGGCCAAATAAGGTGTGAATACGGTAGATGTTGTAATAATTCGAATCTTAATTCCATGATTTTGCCCATTTAAACTATACCGTCCATTACTTTGATGGAAGATCTTTTTCTTTTTCAAATGAGGAAGATTTTTCTTGATTTCTTTGCTCAACCGGGGCAATAACGACGCGTAATAATCTTCAGTTATTATTTTTCCTTTTTCCAAGTAATCGGTGTAGATTACTCCGAATGCATCCCAAAAAACTGTGGCTGTAACCTTGCCGGCCGATTTCATGGTCTTCGCCTTCTTCGGAACCCGTTCGCCTTCAAAAACCCACTGTTTTGATAGTTCCTTTGTTTCTGAAGTGTAGTAGTGTATCCATGTTTTGTCCATAGTTATGTATCGATGCAGAAACTCATCAGAATTGCGACGAAATAGCTCCAAAACAGCATCAGAGTCGACCACATATTAACGCAATAATTCTCCACTGAAAGCAAACGCGGCACCCGTCTAGCCGTAAATTTTATTTTACGCCCAATTTTTCGTGCAAAATTAAAAACACTGTACCGTGCAATGTATCGGCCTCAATTATTTCGCATACTTTAATTCGTCGATTACTTAAAACCATATCGTGGATTTTGTCAATCATTTCGGGAGTAATCACTTCCACTGGACGTCCTAAACCAAGTTCATCTTTTGTGGATGTATGCCCAGTTTAAACTCATTTACCCAATTATAAACAGTTGTAAACACAGGAGCAGACATGCCATGAACTTCATCCAACTCAGCTTTGATCTCTTTCGGTGTTAAGCCTTTTAAATATGTGTTTAATCACCACCCGAAACTTTCTTTTTTCAATTTTTCTAAATAAGCAAAAGTTTCTAGCTGCAATTGACAATAAACATGAAACCATGTGCTGAATATAACTGAGACTTTAACAGCCATCTGGTGAATAATAATACTTACTAAAACAAACCATTTCTGATGCTTCGAGCCCCATATTTTGGATTTTCTAAGGACTTACTAAACAACCCCCGCATCACTCCACGAATCATGCTGGGGGAGGACTATATGATTGGGAGGACCTTTGGTACCCATTATGGGAAGTTCGAATGCAGCTCGTTATATAACCGAAAAATTGCAGCCCATAGATGGCTGTATGTATTAGCTCGTACAATTTTTATCTTTCAGTAGGAAAATGCCAGTACCTAGAACAATGCAATTTTTGAAGAGTCTGTGATAACCGCGCTCAATTAGTTGACATTCCCAGATTTATCGCCGATTGTATATGTTTCGGGTATCTATCATTGATCAAACCCTTGGGTATCGCTCCAGCATCTAGAAACTTTAAACTAACTTGAAGCATGAGTACGAATCTGAAGCAATCTCAATCTACTACAATAATTGTATTATATTTACTTATTTTGTTGTAATAAATTTAAACAGAATTTCTTTATAAGTGGATTTTTTTCTTATTACGTAAAATTTATTTCGCATTTTTATGTAGGGTGATTCACGGCAAACGGACTTTTTCTAAATGGGTATTATGGAGGAGGTCTTCTAGCGTGACCTCCTCGTTGTGCCTTTAAGTAGCCTGTGTCCCGAAGTCTTGTAACTAAATTTACAAACGCGGAGCCGGATGATTTCTTAAAGGAAACCTTTCCGTATACAAACGACATGCTGCGGCTGCATTTTGTTTGCTCTCTCTGTAAGTTAATATTATGTCCTCTAGTTTATTGTTTTCATAAACGTGTGGCATTTTAATAGCAAAAAGTATCCAAAAATTAAACATGCAGTATTAAGAAATTATTTCCACTGGCCAAATCGAACATCGCACTCAAAAGAAATATCATACAAGAATACACAAAACTAGTCATACCCAGTATCAGAAGACAACAAATATTTTATGTGCTTACAAAGCAGCGGTCTAGAATATCAAAAACACAGGTCTGTTTTCAAATGTTGTAAGTGTTAATAACGTCTTTATTTAAAAATTTATAAAAATGATCTTTGGTAAAATTACTTAAATAAACAAAGATTAAGATCTAAACATTTCCACTATATTTAAAATTGTATGTATGACAATTGTTTCGACACACAGTGCCTTTTTCAAATACAAACTCTACTAAACTAACAGTGAGAAAAGTAACCACAACCAAAAGTGTGGTTGTGGTCACGTAATACCGGCAATACTGTTTGAAATATAAATGACATTTATAGACTGCTGTGTTCAGTACATTGTGTTAATTTATCAAGGAAAGATGCGTGACTCAACAGGCCGCAAAGCAGTTGGAAGGTGACCCCCACTTTGGGGAAAAATATTCTTTATTGACGAGACGCACTTCTGGCTTAATGACTTGTAAACTAACATAACTGCAGGATTTGCATCTCTCTTCATCCTCAGAAAGTCGCTGTTGGTGCGTTTTTTGGGCTTGAAGGAATATTAGGACCTTATTTTTTTGAAGGCGATGATGGACATCGTGTTACTGCTAATTGTGTAACGCTATAGGAATATACTAATAGGATATCTGACCTGAACTGGTAAAGGTGGATATAAACAATATTTCTCTCCAACATGATGGTGCAACTAGTCACATATCTCCCCAGACAATCGATTTTCTGCAAGAAAAGTTTTGGACGCGCTATTTCGAAAAACTGGCCACCAAGTTCATGGGATCTCACACCCTTGGATTATTTTTTGTTAGGTTATCATAAATATTTGATGTACAAAAATACACTTCGAACAATACTTAAACGAAATATTCAGGCCCCCATTAAAAATATATCATGCGATATGTGTGAAAGAATAATCCAACATTTTTACATTATTTTTTAATTATATTTCCCTTTTATATGAGGTCTTGGAACAACAATTTTTTTAAATTGAATTAGAACAAATATTTATCTTTTTTTAATTTAGTTTCAAAGTTATGTAGATGCTATTATTGTTTGGAGATAACATTATTCACTCTTACTGTTTTTCAAATGGATGCCATTCCGCAGAAACTTTCGATTTCAATAACAATCACCTCAGGATGATGTTTCAAAGGAAATGAAAAGTTACACAAATGAAATAACAATTTTAACTTAAAAAAAAAACTACTAATTATATAATTAGTACTGCCTTATGTAAGTTATCCAAAAGGTGATGAATGAAACAAAGGACCTCCAGAAAATTGTTTTCCGTTTTGAAAAAAAACATTGCGATACCTTTAGGAGATAATTAGGAGTTACGGAAAGAAAAAAATGTGACAAGTATCTTTTTTACGGTTCCTTCAATATCATTAATAAAACTGATACCAACAGTATAAAATTACTTTATATGAGGTAAAGAAAATAGAAGGGATATTATCAAATTACTCTTAATTGAACAAAAAAGTCATTATTTGGGGTGATTCATGTTTCCCAGGAGTTATTGCTTCGTATTTTTACGAAGTTGAATTACAATCAAATAATTAATTTAAAGAGTTGTCTTAATTCTGATTTAAACAATGAATTAAAGGAATCATCCTGAGATTTTATTGACTCCTGTAGCCCATTATGGTTTTGACATTTGCTCTCTAATATCCATACCATATAACATCTTTACATTTTTAGGAAAGGTAGTGCTCTCTAATATCCATACCATATAACATCTTTACATTTTTAGGAAAGGTAGTAAAAGCTATGTAGTATTATGGATCCGTTAGTAAATAAACAACCGCAACTGCTCTCCTACCGGCGAACCTTCTTCGACCTGGGAGTGGGGGCGTGAGTGACGTTGCGTCATCCAAAACTATTTCGGTCAGTTACGCATGAGATGCTAAAGTACGCGGGTCTGTGTCGCTCTGATATAGTGAAGTCAAAGTATACATACACAACTACAGATTTTCGTTGTGTCTGCCTCTGGTAGTTCTCGTCGTAAGTGCTTAAACAGCCCTGATTTATTTTGTTATATATGTAGCAGTTTTACCATCCCCATTCAACGGACTAATATTAGTACATTTGTCAGGCAAGCCTATTTTGCTTATTTTAAAGTGAAAATAGGTGACCAAGATAAGTCATGGGCCCCTCATAAAGTTTGCAAGAAATGTGAAGAGAGTTTACGAATGTGGACGAAGAGAACACGTAATAAACTTTCGTTTGGTATACCAATGGTTTGGCGAGAGCCCAAAGATCACTCAAGTGATTGCTACTTTTGCATAGTGAAAACATCAGGATTCAACAAGAAAAACAAACATAAAATTGAGTACCCTAGTTTACCGTCAGCTATACGCCCTGTGCCTCATTCAGCTGAAATTCCAGTGCCAGTTTTTCAAGAATTACCTTCTTTAGAAATACTAGAATGTGAATCAAGTGAAGATCGAAGTGACTCCACCGACGAAGAATTCAAAGTTTCCAATGATTCTGTTCGTAAAGAATTCAATCAACATGAATTAAACGATTTAGCACGAGATTTGGGATTATCCAAAAAAGCATCGGAATTATTAGCATCAAGACTGCACGAAAAAAATTTGCTTGACAAAGAAGCTAAAGTCACTAACTATCGATCCAGTGGAAGTGAATTTAGGCAGTAATTCAGAAATAATGACGGATTTGTATATTGCCAGAACGTAGAAGGTTTAATGAAAGAATTGGCCATTTCTAACTATAACGCAACTGAATGGCGATTGTTTATAGAGAACTCAAAGCGTAGCTTGAAGTGTGTTCTCCTACATAATGGAAATTTATACGGTTCAGTCCCAATAGGTCATTCAGTTTCTTTGCGTGAAGAATATGGCGACATGAAGAAAGTCATTGACTTGTTGCAATATAACATGCACCAATGGATCATCTGTGTTGACCTTAAAATGGTCTGTTTCCTTCTTGGCCAGCAACGCGGGTATACCAAGTATCCCTGTTTTTTGTGCATGTGGGACAGCAGAGCTCGTGAGAAGCATTGGGTGCAATCGAACTGGCAGCCAAGATCTGACCTAAGACCTGGTGATCCAAACATTTTAAATCAGCCACTTGTCGACAGAAAAAACATTGTATTTCCGCCTTTGCATATAAAACTAGGTCTCATGAAGCAATTTGTTAAGGTTTTGTCAATTGAAGGAGACTGCTTTAAGTATATCATTTTGGCATTCCCTAGCCTGTCATATGAAAAGATAAAGGCTGGTGTGTTTGATGGTCCACAGATTCGGCAACTCGTTAAAGATGAACATTTCACTGAAACAATGACCAAACTTGAAAGGAATGCTTGGTTGGCTTTTAAAATATTGTTAAGGACTTTCTTGGAAATACACGAGCCCCGAATTACATCGAAATTGTTCAAAAACTCTTGGAGAGCTTTAAAAAGCTTGATTGTAACATGAGCATCAAAATGCATTTCTTACATAGTCATCTTGCTAACTTCCCAGAAAATCTTGGTGTTGTTAGTGATGAACAGGGCGAGCGATTCCACCAAGATCTAAAGGTTATGGAAGCGCGGTATCAAGGTAGATGGGATGTCAGTATGATGGCTGACTACTGTTGGAGCATCAAGCGAGAATGTCCACAAACTGAACACTCCAGGAAAAGCTATAAGAAGAAATTTTTACCATAATATCTTTTATTTATTTTTTGTATAAACACAATTTAACTTTTAATATGTTAACCTCTGTATGAATAAAATATTCTAATCTATTTGGTCAGATCTCACCTTATTTTCTTTCGTATGTACACTTTTAAGGAAAATGAGGGGTATGCTGTAGCTTAAGAACTTGACGTGATAGAGAAAAACTGTGAATATTTTTGAATTCAGAGAAGAAAAATTAGTCAAAAACAAGTCACAGATCCAAGTCAACAAAATTGCTGTTCCCCAGTGTTATTGAAATTGAAAATCAAACTAAAATTGGAAAAACCGACATTATTTATGGGAACCTCATACATATATATCCTTATATATATATATATATATATATATATATATATATATATATATATATATATATATATATATATATATATATATATACATATATATATATATATATATATATATATATATATATATATATATATATATATATATATAATATACAGGATGTTGTCAAAGTTGAGTCATTTATTTTTAACAGGTTGTGGAGCTCGTAAGAATAAGTAATTTTACCAAAAATAATTTCTTACAGGGATAGCGCACAAAATGCAGCTGCAGCATGTCATTTATACGCGGATTTAGTTACAAGACTTCAGGACATAGGGTACTTAAAGGCACAAGCTCCGCCACATTGTAGACGAGAAGTCCCCGAACATTTAAATAATGAATTTACTAACAGATGAATAAGGCGCAATGGACACATTTCTTGGCCTGCCCGCTCCCCGGATTTAATGCCTTGTGAGTTTTTTCTGTGGGGGTTATTTAAAAAGTTAGTTTATTACAATGGAGAAGTAATTACTGCGGAAGAACTACAACAGCGCATTGAAAACGCTTGTGATGTTATTCGTGGACATCGGAATTTAATTTTTGACGCGTGTAGTGATCCATGAGTCCGCCGAGCAAGATTTTGTGCTAACCGAACAAATGGTGACAATTTTGAAGAATTTTTGTAACATGTAACATTTTTGTTTTTGTTATTCTGGAACTTTTATATAAATGTTTTTTGCTAAATTGACTTCTCTTTGCGAGTTACATAACGCAGTGGTCGAGAATATCAAAAAGTCAGGTATTTTTTCAAATTTTGTAAGTGGATGGATCGCGGCCGTATCTTGAAAACTATTTATCCTACAGCTTTGGGGAAAAAAAAATTGTAATAAAAATGATCATGAGAAATTCACCAAAAATATTTTTAAGCTTCTAAAACGACCGCAAGAGGGCGTGACGAGCTAAACATTTTTAATAATATTTTTTTTTTGTGTATTTTCAAGTGTTAACCGAGTAAGAAGAATTCTCACTTATAATTAGCAAACTGTCTCCTACAACTTTGTTTTATGACATTTTGTCGTAACTTCGCGAATAAAGAAGTGGGGGGGGGGGGGGGTGTTTACCTATTTAGATAAAAAGTCGTCTAATGTCCGTTTGCCTAAACCGATTTTCCTCAATTTGGATTTATTTAAAAGGCAATTGCTGGGACAATCAAATAATCTGGGAGATAAATTATTTAGTTTATAAATGAAACCGCGAGTTTTGTTCAGTTTTTTCAAATGGAATGGTACAGCTTCTACTACATGGCAAGAAAGGTAATTTAAAGAGGAATCGTCCAGTGAAGGGGGGGGGGGGAGTTTTACCTATTTAGATAAAAAGTCGTCTAATGTCCGTTTGCCTAAACCGATTTTCCTCAATTTGGATAATCTGGGAGAAAAATTATTTAGTTCATAAATGAAACCGCGAGGTGGCGTTACATTCAACAATAGTTTTTTTGAAGTTTTGTTCAGTTTTTTCAAATGGAATGGTACAGCTTTTATTACATGGCTAGAAAATTAATTTAAAGAGGAATCATCCAGTGAAAACCCGAAATCGATATCTCTGAGATGTCAAGAGATATTTCGATTTTTCTGAAAAAATCAGTTATTATTTCACTACTACCTGCATTAAGTTAAAAAAATATTAACCTAATGTTTGCCTTCCTTCACACTTTACCCAGGCTTAGGACTGGTCCAAATTCTTCGTGCCATATTAATTTGGAGCGTGTTTAAAGGCCAACGGGCCAACAACGAAGATAATAATAATAACAACAGTCAAATAAAATTAACAGCACAACAGTCTAATAATTAACAGAATCTGAACTTTAACGCCTTTCTAAATGTTCAAAATGCCTTCCATCCTTAGAAATACAAAGATTTATTTTTCGACGAATACTAAAAAACGGCAGCTTCAATTTCCGCTCTTGAAATGCTGGTTATTGAATTTTGAATTCTTTCAATCATGTTTTCTCGTGTGGTAGGACGAGTTTGAAAAACAAGGTCTTTTAGTCTTCCCCACAAGTAAAAATCGAGGACTGTCAAATCCGGTGAGCGCGCCGGTCACGAAAATAAACTACCCCGTCCTATCCAACGATTTGGAAACGAAGCATCCAAGAAGTTTCGAACCACCTGCGAGAAGTGGGCAGGGCATCCATCATGCTGGTACCACATGTGTCTTCTTGTTTCCAACGAAACATCTTCCATTAGTTTTGGCAGTCCATTTTGTAAAAAATTTAAATATGTTTCACTATTGAAATGTCCATTAAAAATAAAGGGACCGATAATTTTGTCTCCCAAAACACCACACCATACGTTCACACGCCATCTATTTTGGTGGTTGATTTCTAACATCCAGTGTGGATTAGCAACTGCCCAGTAGTGCATATTATGTAAGTTAACGCCTCCGTCACTGCTAAAATTAGCTTCATCAGTCCATAGTATGCGTTTTAAGAATTGTTTATTTCCACTACACATATTTTTTAACCAGTGACAACAGTCTAACCGTCTGTCGAAATCGTTATCTAAAAGAGCTTGGTGTAAGACAACATGATAGTGGTGCAGCTTGTTATCTCTTAAGATTCGATGAACGGATGTCTTGCTAACACCTAATTCTTCAGATATTTGTCTGATACTTAAATAGGGGTTGGTTTCAACATATGCCAGAACATTTACGACATTATCTCCATTACGAATCGAACGTAACCTGGTGCCGACAGGATCTGGATGCAGAATTCCTGTTTCTCATAAGCGTCTTGCTAGACGTGTAAACACCTTCTTCGAATAATGCCTTCTTTCGGGATATTGACTTGCATATTGCCGCTCTGCAATACATGCATTTTCAAAACATTGAAAATACACCGCCAACATGTCATAGGCCTCGTTATTCGTAAAAGGCATTGTTAGAGATTATTATAATAATTATTAATAATCAATAAATGCAATGTTGAAAATGTAATGCATTTCAAAACTGACAAGTTAATTTGACTGTTTTTGTTTGTTTCCATGGTTCCCTTCTTACACTCTTTGTGTAATGTACCTAAGAATTGCATGCGTTTATTTGGAAACCCGAAAACGCATAATGTCATTCATCCATTCATTTAGTTTAAAAGAAAGAGTAGGTATATTTATTAATGACTGACTTCAATATTCTGTCAAGTAGTATTTAAGCATCACAAAAGAGAAAATGCGACAATTGGGGAAAGGCATTTTTTCCATTTATGTAATTAAATTAGAAAATATTATCAAGGTCAGGATTAGAACATTTTTGATGATTGATACTGAATAGATAATTTTATTTTTTAAATAAAATTGTTGCGGTTGCGATTGCGACCTAAATATTAAGACCAATTTTTAACTTAATATTACGGTAAAAATTAAAACTAACTGATTTTTTTCAGAAAAATCGAAATATCTCTTGACATGCCAGAGATATCGATTTCGGGTTTTCACTGGACGATTCCTCTTTAAATTACCTTTCTTGCAATGTAGTAGAAGCTGTACCATTCCATTTGAAAAAACTGAACAAAACTTCAAAAAAACTATTGTTGAATGTAACGCCACCTCGCGGTTTCATTTATAAACTAAATAATTTATCTCCCAGATTATCTGATTGTCCCAGCAATTGCCTTTTAAATAAATCCAAATTGAGGAAAATCGGTTTAGGCAAACGGACATTAGACGACTTTTTATCTAAATAGGTACCCCCCCCCCCACTTCTTTATTCGCGAAGTTACGACAAAATGTCATAAAACAAAGTTGTAGGAGACAGTTTGCTAATTATAAATGAGAATTTTTCTTACTCGGTTAACACTTGAAAATACACAAAAAAATGATTTTTAAAAATGTTTAGCTCGTCACGCCCTCTTGCGGTCGTTTTAGAAGCTTAAAAATATTTTTTGGTGAATTTCTCATGATCATTTTTAGTACAATTTTTGTTCCCCAAAGCTGTGGGATACATAGTTTTCAAGATACGGCCGCGATCCATCCTTAATGGGACACCTGGTATATCGAGGGAGTCATATAAGAAGAGTGTCATATAAGAAGGGTGTATGAACCAAAAGGTAACTTTTACAGAAGACGCAAAAAACCTTTTAAAAAATAAAATTTGTAATGAAGTTGTTGTTTTTGCCATTATAGTAACATGAAAACTACAATTTATTGAAGAATTTTGCATCTAGTCCCATGCCAATATATAAATGTTTTTTCGTTCATTGGCCTGATATTATGATATTAGGATATCCGAGAAATGTCTATTTAACTGGTTTAAATAAAAGGCCTACATACAAAAAAAAAATGTTGCTTAATCAGTACAACAAAATGAAAAATTACTATTATAAATTTTGAATTTCGCCGCCATTTCCTCTTTATATGTTGTTCCCTTAGTTGTTGCAGAGACATCTCGTCATGAGAAGTATGGGAAGTGTTTATTACTGGTATAGAAGTATAAAAATTCTTATATTCTGAAAGGATTGTGGCATTTTTTCCTTGACACATAGACATCAAATTTTCATACTTTAACTTACTTATAGCAAGTTTTTCAGAATATAGGAATTCTGGAACATTGACCGGGGCGTTTTTAGCTTTTTGACCTTTAGAAGTTGTTGTAACACTGGAAAATTGTTCTTCCCAATATTCATTTTTATACAACAGTGTATTAGGTTAGGATTTTTTTAACTAGAACCCATTTTACTTGCTTCTAATTTAAAGTATTTCTTTTAGGGCATGCGCTTTGATAACGTTGTTTTTTGCAGCAGTCCTTTGTAATTTGTGAATGAACTGTGATCAAGTGTCTTCATTTTGTAAGGCCTCTTATTAGCTGCCAACTTAATGACGTTTCACCAGTCGTTTGGCTGTGTTCGGTTGCAAATTATATATTTTCTTCTGATAAATCATTTCCAGGGCTATGTTTTCCTCTTCTATCTGGTGATGCAACACCTGTTCTGCTTCGTCCTGATTTTTCAAGAGATATTTTTCAAGATAGACAAAGACTAGACAAATTTTTCAAATGTAGATAGAGTGCAAAAAGAAAAACGCTTAGATACTCTGTACTTAATGCCATCAACCTCAAAATAATAGCTTTGGGCAAATTTCCTACGTGAATTTTCCTTCCTGTTTCTGGCAGCTTCTTTACGAGTAACATGAAAATAATGTAGTCCCGTTGTCTTTCTATACTTCCTATATCCCAAAAAATTTTACACAAAATCTTTGTGCAGTCATCGGGTATATTTTCGTCACATTTTAGTGTACTCTGGCAGACTATCTGTATTTTTTTTGGTTTTCTTTCTTCGCGAATTCTTCCTGTCGTTCTCTTGTAGCGTCTTCCTAAATTTTTATATCGTTTTCTGATATTTAAAGCTCATGTTTCGGTACGTTTTTTGTATTACCGTTACAAACCTCGGTCACAGTAACATTTTCACTTTCACTTGAAGAATTTCCGTTATCACGTGCGTTGTTTTCAGACAGACTTGGTTCGTATTCAGGATCTCTGTCGCTAACATAATGCTCATTTTCGGCCTGCGGCAAAACGACAATTTGCTCAACAGTTAAAAAAATTATGCTGTATTAAAATACACTTTTTTAAGGGTTTCTCGATAATCTTCAAATTTTAAAGAATAATACCTATTTTCCTATCGGTGGTTGATCTACTTGTACTTGGAACATGATCGACTTCAGTGTACTTTAATTGGTTTTGTTTTAGCTGTTACATTGACAACAGGACATAGTGGTTTCCTACCACACTGCACATTATAATTAAAGTAAGTAACTATATAAAGACGAATAATTGTTTTTGTAAAAAGTATTCATCCAGTAACAATTGTTCTTACAATGATTCCGAAAATAATAATTGTATTATTAACGTAACAAATAGCTACCTGCTTCATCGTTTCTGTTAAGCTTCTTACAAGCACCGACCATAATTTGTTGGGTCCTCGAATTAGCCCACTTGTACACTTTATTTTTATCCATGTTATAAAAAAACACCACACACACTTGCAAAACATTAAAAATAAATCAAATTTAAGCTACGAACATTCACAACTTCAATTAAAATTTGAGGTTATGTGAAGTCTGAAAAAAACGGCGTCGGGCGTATTAACCAAGGCAGTGACAGCGTAAGAACAGGAGTATTAGAAGGGAACATACTTCTGATGTTACAATTTTGCAAAGTTGGTTCATGCACCAAAGTAAAAATACTTGGAATAGCGTTAATATTTATGAAATCATACGCCTTTCTGATATATCAAGAGGATTGATTAAATAAACTCATACGCCCGAAGATCTCAAAAAATTAATTATCGAAATTTCGCTGTTTTTACGTTAACTACGATGGAAATATCTTACAGTAGATAACAACTGTAATTGTTAGTTTTTTGTCCAGAAACTCACGGTTAATACCAAATTTAATACTTTATTTGAACTTTTATCGGAATACTTCTGAAATATGCGATATGAGATTGAAATAAGTTATTTTTAATTTTGTAGATACAACAGCCCGAATTCAGAGTAGAACATTTTATAAAAAATCAGCTTCATAGACTAACGGATTGACTGGAAAGAGCTCTAGAAGAAAAGACGATTTGTCCAACAGTATTTCTGAATGTTGACAAAGTTTGGCCTCCAAAATTGGAACACAAGCTAGAACAACTTCTAATAAACCAGTACAGCCTATTTCTAAAGTCATATACAAGTCAAAAAAGGTTAAGAACGAAATGTGAAGACAAGAATTCTTAGTTAAGACCAGTTAGAGATGGTGTATGTATATGTGGTGTATGTGTATGTAGATGGTGCAGTACATAAATAGATTAAATTGTAAAAGACAAAAAGTTATAAATTATAAAATAAACTATAAAAATATATAAAATATAAAATAGGCTCAAAAATATATAAAATATAAATAATAGAAAAAAAAAACAAAAAGATAAAAAATATATAAAATAATCTTCAACTTCAGGTTCAGGTCACACAAGACACATTACAATAAGTACATCTAATTTTAAAATCGAGGCCATTGATCCATTCCAACATGAAGTGTGTAGCTTCAAAGAATTTAATAATGTCACCACCATATGCTGTAAGACGACACTCAGCTACGATGTGATTAAGAATTTGGCGGAGTTCTCCACAGTCGCAAGCTGGTGATCCAGTCAACCCCATTTGTAGAAAGAGTCACGGTATATGCCGTAGGATTTTCTTATTCTGTTAAGTGTCTTCCACTCGTGGCGGGGAAGCTCCACTCCTAGTAAGGGTGCTGTAGGGTCGATGACATGAGCTGCCACTAAGAGCTGATGTTTTAAGGGTATATGCGTTTGCGCCCCACTTGGTATCACAAAGTTTGTTTATTGTATTATTTCTGGTGTTTATTTTAGCAGCGATATTCTCCAGATGTTTTCTATATGAAAGTGTTCGATCCATTGTTACTCCTCGATATTTTGGATAGAGATTGTAACGTAGCGAATCGTTATTGAAGTCTACTTGGGGCTCCAGGCTTGATTCTCTGTTATTGAGGTGGAAACATGACATTTCAGTTTTATTCATGTTTGGGATTAGTCTCCAGTTAGCGAAATATTTTATACAGGAAGGCATAAATACAGACAGGTCTTCGGATAATATGTGTCTAACTTCTTCTAAGGTTTTACTGCGGATAGCAAGAGCTAGGTCGTCAAATTTTGTTGACATTGTATGTGGCATGTCTGAAATATACAGATTAAACAGAACAGGTGCGAGTACCGATTCTTGAGGAAGCCTGTTATCAAGATGTCTCATTTTGCTATTGCTCTTTCCTGTTATTACTTGGAAGGGCCTGTCGCAGAGTATGTTATTTAATAAAGTTATTACCCGGGTGCATGGTATCACGTGGAGGAATTTGTATAGAAGACCTTCTCTCCAGACCGTGTCATATGCTGCAGTTAAGTCAACATACAGCAGAGAAGTCTTCAGCCGTTCTTGAAACCCTGCCTCGATATGCGTTGTTAAGCTGAGTACTTGGTCTACGCAGCTATGTCGGGGCCTGAATCCAGCCAGTTCAATAGGAGTATGTTCCAGTATCAGTGGACCTAGTCGGTTTAGTAACAATCTCTCTAGAAGTTTGTAGCATGAACTTAATAGAGCTATCGGGCGGTAGTTCTCAGGCAAGTTATTGGGTTTGTTTGGTTTCGCGACTGCGCGATTATTTTGAATTTCTTGAGCTCCACTGGGCTATGTGCTGTTAGTAGGATGTGGGAGTAAAATTTACTTAACCACATTCTTGTGTGTTTCCCGCAGTGTTTGATGTCTTCGGAGTGAATTCCATAGAAACCAGGAGCTTTACCAGATTTGGTGTCTACCAGTGCTTTATCTACATCTTCCGCAGTGAACGGTCTGGAGTAATCAAGGTGGACTGCATTTGTTTATGGATAAATTTACTGATAACTTTTACCACTGATAAATTTTCAATACACTTTTGATATACCGGTAACAGAACCAATTATCATTACTATAATTGTCGAGAACTCTGACGTACTAGCAGCGGGAAGAACTGAACAAAAAACCAATGAAAAGCTGCAAGAAACTAATGATAAACTTAAAAGATGGATTAAATGCTGGCGCATAACTTAACTTAATGGAAGTAGGTAAGTGCATATCAAGCTACATACACATAGACGCGCCCAACACGTGATAATTACTCTTAACAGCCATAAAGTCCCAATGCAAATACAACTAAGATCTGAGTAAGAACTTATATTCTAACCTGAGATAGAAAATGCACATACAAACAAAAAGGAAGAAATTAATCTCAAAAACAGAAAAACTGGAAGACAAAATTTCGAAATGACAATACATAATAAACTATTTATTTATAAACAGGTTTTAGGCTTGTTCGGACATAGAGCATCTAGCCTTGATAGCGCCCTTGTTATAACACTGAAATCACACAACAATTCTAGAACAAGGTATTTATAAGCATTATTTATACCCCCCGGTACATAATAAATAGAGATCTATATCATGGCCTGGGTATGCAGATAGTTGCAGACCAGGTGAGACAATTTACTCAAAATCGCAATTTCACAAACAGGTTAACGATAAAGAAATAAAAATAAAGTTAACAGGTTAGGACTAAACATTTTGAATTAGTGTAGTGGATGTTAAAAGATATATCTACAGGCATGTAGTGTATCTAGTGAGAAAAATCTAAGGAGCACATGACTGGGTAACCTTAGCCCAACTCTATACTTTTAAAATTCTAACAAGACATTATTCCTTAATCTTTACAATTAGTTTAATTAATAATTAAATTAATAGAAAAACTTCCAAAGGGTTGTCCAATAAGAGTGTGAGAACTTTAAAATCAGGCACAATAGTAACTACAAGCGATAATCTGGTAATTTATATTTTATCTTGAACAAATAATGGCATTATGTTCTGAAAATAATATCGTTCAAATTGCACCATCGTCCTCCTCTTGTGAAATTTATTCTGGACACTCAATCTTTCAGTAAATGAAGGTCAAGAATTAATAAGAGTTTATTTATGTAAATTAGTGCTTTAACATAACCCCACAAAAAATAATCCAAGGACGTGAGATCCTTTGTTCTTGGTGACCAGTTGACATTACCATTTGGCTAAATAACGCCCCCAAGAAACTTTTCTTGTAATTAATCCATTGTCTGTCGAGATATATGAAAAGTTTCACCGTCTTGTTGAAATAATAAATTGTTTATACCCACATTTATCAGTGCAGGCCAAAGGTATTCGAATGTCATACTTCTAAAGCGGCCACTATTAATAGTAACACAATTTCCAACATCGTTTAAAAAAATCACCAGCCAGAAGGTGATAGAATATAACTTTTTCCCATATATTGGGCCTCCAGAATGCATTCCGCAAGACGACACTGATGGAGACATTTAAACTATATCATTATCAAAACATAATGCCATTATTTCTTCTTCAAATTTTAATACAAATTACCGGATTATTACTTATAGTTTTCATTGTGCCTCATTTATTGTTGTGGTGCTTTTAGTGTACAACCCTTTAGATGCCATCCTTCTAATATGGATGTACAGTATGCCATACTAATACCTAAAATCAACTATTATAAAGCCCAATTAGTGAAACTGTTTAAAATGGGGTGATAAAAAATAGAAAGATATGACCGAAATATCGTTACAAGATAGGAGAAGAGATGTGCAAATTAGAGGTATAATTAAAGCTAAATATATTGGAGAGAAAACAGTGAACTTAACCTAGAGCTTTAGTGGACGCGTGGCTAAATTGCAGGAGGAACGTTGGGGAAGAGCAATATTATAATGGAGATATTATTAGTGAAAAAGATCCCGGGAATGCCGATCGATTTGCTGACTAACATGGATGACTGATGACTGACATGGATGAACGAGGCTCAGAACTAAAGCAGATCGAAACTGATAAGAGAAGTCTATGTTCAAAACTGGAATGAATAAAAAAGGAGGTATTAAAGAAATGGAAACTATTCATCTTTATGGGGAACAATCCCCTCTTTTCTAACCTAAATGCATCCCGAATTCACATATATCATTAAGTTTCGCCAGATTCAAATATAATCTCATATTTAACAATTCCTTCTCGTACAGAAAAACACTTTTCCTAGTTGGTTTTTCGGAAAATGATATTTTTAATTACGGTTTTTCATTTAAGGGATTTGAAACTCGTTTAAATATGCAATAACTCTCGAATATGCATTGCGTATATCACAATTAAAAACTGGAACACATTAACTCTTCAGGACGATCTATTCTCCGCTAGAAGAATCTCAATTCATTTTGCTTAACGAGGGAATTTGGTTCTCGTTCCTATATCGATCGAGAACGTCGGTTGAAACGACTATGTCTCTATGTCACATGGTGGCTTCAGAAAGAATTGCACGGATTGAAAGGCGCCCTCGACACTATGTAATTAAGAAAATAAAAAGAAAAAGGCTTTTAAATGAGCTAGATTTTTTCGGCTTTCAGGAAAATAATTAATGAGGAGACACAATAGCATTCGAGCGATTCAGGTCCATAATTCAGATTTTTTGGTGTTTCTTAAGAAAATAATATTATTTTTATCGTATACTACTGAAAATCAATGGTTTTATTTGTAGGTAGAGCAGCCATTGCTATCTAAATAATCCTTGTAGTTCTATATTTGTTATTTCTTCATAATCTTTGCGTTCTCGTTATTGTTCACTTCTGCGTTTTTTTTTTAATTTAGTACTTTCTTATTTCTCCCTTTTGAGATCAGCGTGTCTTACGAGGTATATAAATAAGCTGTAAATAAGGTCTTACAGGGCGTGTAAAGTAATGAGACTAGTGGCGAAGCGTTCGGTCTGGCAACACTGATGGCGTGTCTTTTAGCGGGCACATATGATGTATCTTTAGTGTGAGTTTGAACTCTCTAAGGTCACTTGGTGGTCTGAAGCAATTCTTAGATTTTTCTAGAGCGTTCTAAATAAAAATGAGTGACAACAATTTTAAGCATCGGGGTGCTATCAACTTTTGTTTCAGATTAGGGCCAAGGGCCATGCCAACTTTTACGAAACTTCAATATGCCTATGGAAATACAGTTTTATTAAGGCCCTAGCTTTTTACGTGGCTTAAGGTATTCTTAGAAGGAAGAGAAGATTGTGCCAGAAAACATTTATACTGTGCGCGAACTGATAAAGCAAGATCATCATGTTATATACCGTGTGATTGAGGCATCCCTGGATATTAGTATGACAAGCATACACAACACTTTACATAAAGATTTAGCCGTGAAAAAGATTTGTGCGCGTTTGATTGCGCTCAAAAAAGACTCGTGTCGATTGGTGCAATGAAATGCCCAAAAAATAAAATCGTGGTGCGTCAAAAGTTCTGTATAAACCGAAGCTTGTGCCGAAGCTTGGATCTATACGTTTAAACGCGAAAGTAAACAGCAGTCGGGTGTATCGGTCTTTCAAAATGAGCCAACCCTAACAAAATTTGTTCGCGCAAGAAGCACTTCGAAACAAATGGTCGCCTGTTTTCTTGGGATAAATTGGCATATGGCTACAGTGCCACTAGAGAATCGTAAAACGGTCAATTCTGAATGGTACACAACCATTCCAAGAAGTCTTTAAAGAAATAAAAAAAACCAGCCGCTCAGGATCATTCTTGAGCTGCTATGAAAATCTGCTATGAAAATTAGTTCAAACGTACGCAAAACTGTAAGGATCATCGCGGAGAATATTTTTGAAAACAATAAATTTTCAATGATAAATAATTGTTTTTATTTATTATTCCAGATATATACATAGCAACCCTCGTATAAGGTATGCTGATTTACTTTTTTAATGGCCAGGAGTTCGCTCCTAAGGAATTTGCGCCTCAGAGTTAAAAGGTAAATCAGCATTTTTACCTAGGGGTTCTTGAAAAACTTCGAAAAAGGCACAATCGTATAAGACTCAAGATCAAGAATACCTGCATGACGACACAGACGACACTAGAGAATCGTAGAACGGTCAATTCTGAATGGTACACAACCATTCCAAGAAGTCTTTAAAGAAATAAAAAAAAACCAGCGACGCAGGATAATTTTTCACCATGACAATGCAAGTTCTCACACATCGGACCAAACAACTCTATATTTGACCGGTCAAAACTTTTAATTGATGGATCATCCACCGTACAGTCCTGTTTTGGCACCTAATGATTTATTTTTGCCTTTGAAAAATAAACTACGTGGTCAACGATTTTCGATGCCAGAAGAAGCGGTTAATATGTTCAAAATGCATATTTTGCAGATACCTCAATCGGAATAGAAAATCTGCTATGAAAATTGATTCAAACGTACGCAAAAGTCTCATCGCGGAGAATATTTTTGAAAACAATAAATTTTCAATGATAAATAATTGTTTTTATTTATTATTCCAGATATATACATATCAACCCTCGTATAAGGTATGCTGATTTACTTTTTTAATGGCCAGGAGTTCGCTCCTAAGGAATTTGTGCCTCAGAGTTAAAAAAGGTAAATCAGCATTTTTACCTAGGGGTTCTTGAAAAACTTCGAAAAAGGGACATTCGTATGAGACTCAAGATCAAGAATACCTGACGGCTGCATGACGACACTGCGCCTTGCTAAACAGCGATTTGAATTAACGAGTTTTTGGCAAGTTAAAACATCACTGTTGCTCCGTAGCCACTTTATTCACCAAACTTCTTCCTTGTCCCAAGGCTGGAAATACACCTCACAAAGGACACTATTTTTGGACATTGCAGAACATTGGAAAACCCGTAACCCACCAGCTGAAGGCGATTCCAATGTCTGAGTGCTAGTACTGCTATGAAGAATGAACAAATCGTCTTCAGCACTGTGTGGCTTCCCAAGGCAACAACTTAGATGGAGACAATGTAGAATTACACTTTCAGTTGAATAAAAGAATTATAAAAAGTCAATCACGTTATTCTATTTACACACCTCGCATCAGGATCCGTAGAAATAATTGGTTTTTCGAGGTGAACTGATAAACCAAGCATAATCACTACATCATTGGTTATATAAAGCAGTCATTAAAACATTAATATCCCCTATAGGTCACCTAGTTAGTCTACATTTTATGAAAATGTGTGCTATATATTTTTATTGGTTAAATTACTTAATTAAATTAATTAATTAAACTGAACAGTTTAAATACAAAATTGAGAGCTTGAGAAGTTGATGACTGAAACAAGTTCTATATTATTATACATTATCTCCTGATTCCGGTGATATTTTAATAATAGGCCTAATGAGAGGTAACAGACAAAAGTAACAATCACTAATTGGATCTTTAGGTTCTCGTGTCAAACTATAGAAACTGGAAAGTGCATTTAAAGCCATCTTTCACTTAACCAGTTCCGAGGATTATTTTCAAAATTGTAGAGCTTATTATTTACTACTAATTCTGTAGCTAAAATACAAATAGCAGCCTTTCTTTATTCTGGGTCACAGAGTTCATTTCTGTGACTTATTCGATTTATTTCCGATTAAATTTACGATATATTGATCTAAAAAATGAGCAATTCTCAATCCGACAAAGATTCAAATAAAACTGGTCAGCAAGTACAAGTTTATTTATAGATTATATATTACAACCCTCAAAATGACGACTGAAATAATAAATAATGGTGAGTTAAATACATTTCAGTTTTAATAGAAGTTTCAACTGAGACTTAATACTACAACAATGGCGACTAGCTGTACTAATAAAATTAATTTGAATGTTAAAAGAGGACACAATATCTACGTCAACGGAAAATACGCCTGTTTTGAAGTATGTTGTAAATCAGTGTGGGGAAATATATAATAAGAAGCAATGGCGCACGCTTATAAGGAAAATTAACCATAAGGCTTGAAAATTATTCTAAAAATAAGTAAGATCGTGCTTAATAAGCTGTTTAAGAAGTGGAAAATATTATTTTGGAGAAAGTAGTAATTTAGATAAAGTAGATTATTGTGAATTCATTGGCCAAAGAGTTATAATCAAAGCTGATACAATGGCAAAATATCAATAATCTATATCAATAATCTTCCGTTTCTGCTTATAGAAGAAAGCATTCGACCAGTATTAAACATGTTTACCAGTACGTAAGCATCCTTAACATACGAAAGACATAGACATCTACATCATAATTTATACAATAAATTAAAGACATAAAATGGATCAAGTACAAACCAAAATATGTTCTCTCGTCAGGGGAGTGAAATTAGTGAACTGGGAATGAGCAGGGGTCACATTGGAACCACATATTATTAAAGATATGTCAAATTAATCCTAGAATAGCTACTTAATCTTAGTAAGCGCCTACAAAAAAACCGAGAGAACCGTAGATTGATAATATTGCCAAAATACAATAAGTCTTATTGGCCAAAGAAGAATATAGGGAGCGATTAGATTGGAAAGATGCGCATCATCGATACTAAGCATCTATAAATAAACAAACGGCATGGTAGACTGAAGAAACTGAAGACCATTTGAATTGGAAAGATGGTCTGTATCTTCTAGGTGACAGAGCTTTAATGGTATTGCTGTAATTTTAACTCATTTAAGTGAATTAGCTGAATTTTATTTTTAAAACCATATTATTACCAAAATGTGTGTGAAATAACAAGAAACTGAAAAATTTCAATTTCCGCTTTGTAATAAAAAAAACGAATAGAATAATAGAAAAGATGTAATTATAGTTAACTAGTTTTCTTACATTATACAGCTCAACAATTGTCTTTTTTCTGTTGAATACAAGTTTGAGGGAATATTATTAGAACTGAAAGCAGGCTCGCGCTCTAATGACTATCCAATTAAGTAGATTTTTCCTTTTATTACAAAAATCTATTCATTCTTATCCTGAATACAATAATATGACAATGAATGTAATTAGCACCAAATATTCTGAGGGAGAAGTACATTTTCATGTTTCCGGAATTATTTTATACGTAAATAGGGCTGCCGTTGCTAAAACATATTTATATAACAATCTTTCTATTTATGGTTAGATGTACACTTTAATACATTTTCGATTTACATCGCACTTTTTCAATTTTAAAATTTTAAGCAGCTAAAAATTATATAAAATTGTCTTCTTAAAAAAATTAATTTCAAATAAAAAAAAGTGTTATAGTGCTATTACAATCTTTAAAAACCATTTAAAAAAAATTACGCACTATTGCTGTTGTCGTTTGATAAACACTATATTTGTAATTTAAACGATGTGCCTCTGATTATTTGCATCATATCGAACTATGCCAAAAGACAAGTTTACATAGTGAAATGCAAAATTCTATACAAAAAACTTGAATATATTTCGAAAACATCTTAGTAATGAAGTGTATAATAATTATCATCATTTCAAAGTAGTGACAATATTAAAAGATTCTGGAAAACAAATTGAAAGTCACCGTAATAGTTTAACAAACCTCAAATCTTTGATTTAATACTCTGTCTTTTAGAAGAAATGATTATGGTGAATAGCGTAAAAACAATATAGAAAAGGTTTTTGCATTTACCAAAAATTTCTCAAGAATGTTCGAGCCGCTAATTGATGATTATACATTAAGTGATCATCAAATCAAATAATGTCTGAATGATTGTGGCGTGTTCATATATTTTTTCTCCTTTATTTGGGTTTTTCGCCACTGTCTAAAACTCAAAAAATATGAAAAATACCTGTTCTTATTTAAAGTAAGAATCACTGGGTAAAAAACAAAAAAACCAAACGGAGACAAATTTCTCAGTGATTCTTTTTTTTTTATAATAAATTTGCCTAACGAACAATATTTTTAAAAATATAAAAATGTTTTTAAAAATAAAAAAAATTTACAAACTTTTAACGTTAACGTTTCGGAGGGTAATCTCCCCCCGTTTTCAAAACTGAACTGAAAAATAAATTATATTAATTTGTGATATATAAAGTAAAGAGTGAAAGTAAATATATTTTTTTTTTGTATGTCAACGATACTTACATTGACAACAATGGATTTTCATGACAGTGACATACTACCAAAAAAATATATATAGGTAATGTTTACTGCGTGATTGTTTATTGTACTGATAGTGTATTTAAATATTTAAATGTTTTTAATTGTATTCTTTAGAATTGGGAACCATATTGAATTTAAATCTACCGAAGGCATAGCAATACAGTTATTTTTATTTAAATTAATTATAGCGGTTTCTTTTAATCTTCTGTATTTTGTTACCGATTCTTTTAATACCGTTTTGGAATTATTCCAATTGATTTTATGACCCGATTCCCATGCGTGTTGACAAATTCTAGATTTATTAAAATCGCCCTTTCTGAGAAGGTTTTTATGCTCTTTTAATCTAACATCTAACGGTCTAGATGTCTAACCTATATAGAATTTGCCACATTCGCAGGGAATTTTATAAACCACATTTTTGGTATTTGTCTCCGTTTGGTTTTTTTTGCTTTTTACCCAGTGATTCTTTTTTTAAATAAGAACAGGTATTTTTGATATTTTTTGAGTTTTAGACAGTGGCGAAAAACCCAAATAAAGGAGAAAAAATATATGAACACGCCACAATCATTCAGACATTACTTAGATCACAGGTATGGGCCTGAGATATGTTTTTTATTTAGATATTTAGAAAGTAAATATATTAAACTACAACATTCTGAAAACAGTTTAACATTTCTTTACAAATGTAAAGACTGTGACATAATACCAAAAGGTTTACGTTTACATACACCTTATAACACAAACAGAAGCATATATATTTTACATAGGGCTAGTTTAGCACTTTTAAGAGATTGTATCCAACATCACATATACGCTAAACAACAATTAAAGATTGACATTAATAATACATTACAACAAATATACGAAAAAGTAACTGAAGTAGATTTTAATCACATTTATAATAGCGTCTATTCCAGTTACACATATCACTTCAATATCCAAAAAAATACTCACATTAAGAAATTTAAAAATTTAATTATTGAAAAACATGGAACACATACAAAACACATTAATACACATACAGACAAAAATTTCATTAACAAAACTGTAGTTAACCTTTCAAATAAAATATTATCTGATTCTGAAAAGTATGTACTATCTAAAGGACTAAATTTTAGTGTTACATCGAAAGATGTTCCTAAATTAGACCTTATTTCGGCAGTAGACCTTATTTCGGTTCTGTTGCTCAAAAATTACCTTTGGAAAGTGCAAATGAATACAGAATTAGGTTAAAACTTATCTTAGAAAAACAATTTAAAATCAAATCAAATTTATACCATGAGAAAAGATTAGCTATAGATAAATTAAAAAAAGACACATCTATTAAAATATTGCCATCAGATAAAGGTAACGCCACAGTTATTCTGGACACTACAGAATATAATAACAAAATTAAAACTTTAATTGATGAGGGAAATTACATTAAAATACCTACAGATCCAACATTAAAATTAGAGAGACAAATTTACAATACATTAAATAAACACAAACGTGAATTTACAGATCTAGAAAGATCACAACTTACACCACATTATAGTAAACCACCTCATTTCTATGGTCTACCAAAAATACACAAAACTAATATACCACTTCGCCCTATAGTTAGTAGTATAGATTCCCCATGTTATAAACTAGCAAAATTTTTATTAAACATTTTAAATCCACTTTCGGGTAGAACAAATTCATATATTAAAAATACTTCAGATTTTTTAGATAAAATTTCGAACATTAAAATTACAAACCAAAATTTAATGGTTAGTTTTGACGTGGTGAATTTATTTACTAATGTACCAGTTGATAAATCACTATTAATAGTTAGAAAGAGATTAGAACATGATACAACATTAAAAGACCGCACTAAACTAAACATAAATACAATTTTGGAATTATTAACTCTGTGCTTAAAAACCACATATTTTCAATTAGAAAATGATTATTATCAACAAAATTTCGGAATGGCAATGGGTTCTTCTCTTTTTCCTTTGATGAGTAATATCTTTATGGAGGAACTCGAGAATGACATATTAAATAAATCTCTTAAAAAGCCATTAATATGGCTTAGGGACGTTGATGATATTGTTGCTATATGGCAACATAGCATTAACGATCTAAATATTTTTTTACAAGATATAAATTCTCGAGAGCCTACAATTAAGTTTACTTTAGAGATGGAGAGGGAGAATAAATTGCCATTCCTCGATACTTTAATAATAAAACAAAACAACAAATTAAAAACTACAGTTTACAGAAAACCGACAAACACAGATAGGTATCTCAATTTCTTGTGTACCGACAGTGATACACTACAAAAAGAAACAAATCACATAAAAGACATTTTAATAAAAAACAATTACCCAAAACATTTTATAGATAAATCGCTTAAAAATTTTGATACTAGACAAAACAGACAAGTTATTAATAACAATAATAATAACTCTCAAACAATCAACCTCACAATCCCTTATATCCGCGGTATTTCTGACATAATTAAAAGAGTAGGAAATAAATACAACATAAGAACGACATTTAAAACAAAAAAAATACTCTTAGATCTCTATTAACAAAGACTAAACCAAACAATATACAACAAAATACCAAAAATGTGGTTTATACAATTCCCTGCGAATGTGGCAAATTCTATATAGGTGAGACATCTAGACCGTTAGATGTTAGATTAAAAAAACCTTCTTAGAAAGGGCGATTTTAATAAATCTAGAATTTGTCAACACGCATGGCAATCGGGTCATAAAATCAATTGGAATAATTCCAAAACGGTATTAAAAGAATCGGTAACAAAATACAGAAGATTAAAAGAAACCGCTATAATTAATTTAAATAAAAATAACTGTATTGCTATGCCTTCGGTAGATTTAAATTCAATATTGTTCGAGATTCTAAAGAATACAATTAAAAACATTTAAATATTTGAATACACAATCACTACAATAAACAATAACGCAGTAAACATTACCTATATATATTTTTTGGTAGTATGTCACTGTCATGAAAATCCATTGTTGTCAATGTAAGTATCGTTGACATACAAAAAATATATTTACTTTCACTCTTTACTTTATATATCACAAATTAATATAATTTATTTTTCAGTTCAGTTTTGAAAACGGGGGGAGATTACCCTCCGAAACGTTAACGTTAAAAGTTTGTAAATTTTTTATAACATTTTTATATCTTTAAAAATATTGTTCGTTAGGCAAATTTATTACAAAAAAGAATCACTGAGAAATTTGTCTCCGCTTGGTTTTTTTGTTTTTTACCCAGTGATTCTTTCTTTAAATAAGAACAGGTATTTTTGATATTTTTTAAGTTTTAGACAGTGGCGAAAAAACCCAAATAAAGGAGAAAAAATATCAAATCAAATATTTACCTTGAAATATATTGCAGAGGACTTACCACTAAAAAAACTTATTATTGACGAAACAAATAATATAATTGGAAACAAAATAAAACCATAAAACTGTATAAAGCTTTGCAGCAAATCTTTACTGGTGTACTAAGATTCAATTATTTCCCAAGCCAATAAAAGGTAGTTGAAATACTAATACTGTCTAAGCTAGACGAAGAACCAAATGATGTAAAGTCATATCAGCCCATATCATTTCATCAAAAGTATTCAAAAAGCTGTTTAATGCCATTCTTAGATGATAATCAGTTAATTTCAAACCATCGATTAGGATTTCGCAAGAACCACGGCACAATAAAACGGATACACCAAGTAGAGGAATTAATTATCATCGCATTAGAAAAAAATGGTTGTATCAGCAGTTTTTTTACATATCAGCCAGGCATTCGATAAAGTTTGATACGAAAGCCTGTTTTATAAGATCAATAAAAATCCACCAGATCAGCCACTGTAACTTCACTCATTCACTTCACTTTACTCATTGAGTGTCAAGTACACCCAACCGTTGGGTTCAACAACCTCATGTGAAACACACAGCAACCTGCGTCTTGGCCTAAATGCACACTCAGCTACTACTACTACTATGCTTATTTAGGCGGAGACGCAAGTTGCTGTGTGTTCCACATGAGATTGTGGAACCCAGCGTTTGGGTGTATTTATTTCATTAGATTTTTGGAAATATTTTGGAATATTTTACGTAATAGAAATTCATTATAAATGTTTAATAAAACATTTTTTTTGTGTCGCCATTTCTGATAAAGCTGCAGTGCTAGTGAAACGCATCAAATAACAAACGAAAAAATGAAGCGAAAATTTTCACGATTTTTTTTTATTAGACATCAAAGAAAAATGGTGATTTTATGAAGTGATATCTTGTGGAGAGATTTCTGTACGCTACGTATGTTTTATTGTTCTCTGAGGGCCTTTTTTTCTCTAATGAAAAAATAATTTTACAATATATATAATTTTATATATATATATATCCCTTTTGTGGCTCAGACCTTTGCATAGTAAAGGGACTTCCGTAAGTCAACGAAGCTTTGAGTTATGCCGTCTGTAGTGTATGCTCTTGGAATGTTAACCCATAACGGACAGGTCGAAGCAGAGACTCCAGACTAACTTGTTCCAAAATCTGCCAATCAGTACTAAACCAGCGTGGCAGATTGTGGTCCAACCCCCCAACATGGTTTTACAATTTCAAACACGGCCCTTAATTCCCGGAGGCCAAGAGGCAACTACCTACGGCAGCGGGAAGACCTGCCCAAAGGTAGAGGGTCCTAAGAATTACCGGGTTAGATAAGATTGACATTAGACTTTGGATATTGCATCTCCAATTATTCGGACAATGAAAACGGATGAACGATTGCAAGAACTGTTGACCGAGCTTGATAGCATACACTGAGATATCATAGGGCTATGTGAAACACGAAGAAAAGGCGAAGACCTAATCAAACTGAAAACAACTGGTCACGTACTCTACACTCGTGGGACGGAAAATGGACGATGTGGTGGAATTGGATTCCGCATTAACCAAAAGCTGAAGGATAGTGTCGTAAAATTTGAAAGTGTATCTACCAACTAGCAAAATGCGTCAATCAGCTGAATAAAAAGTTTAAACTTCAAATCGTCAAGCTTATGCACGAACTATAAATGTTGAGAAATTGAAGTATTTTATGATATGTCCCAGTTTCTAGACAGCGAGAAAAGCAGATACCAATGGTAGAATTTTAAAAGCTAAAAGTTAAATTTAATGCTAGAATTGGAAAAGCAAGAACTGGTGAAACTGCAATTGGATCTGTGTTCCCAGAAGACCCAGAAGAGATGGAAATAACAGATCAGTATGAAAAAATTATCGACAATGTGCTTGAAACGGCTGCTGCAATAGCACCACCAGAAAAAAGTTCCAAACAGTTAAAAATGTCCAATGAAACCAACGATTTAATGAAGAAACACCGGACAATGAGGAATGCAGGGAGTCTTTTTGGCAGACGTAACACTTTGCAAAACTATAAGAAAATATATTCGAGAGGCAATGCGCCGGTTCAACACGCAGCTAGTCTAAAAAACACTAGAAGAAAACAGGGGAATAAACCAAGCTAAACACAAGCTGAAAAATAAAAGGACAAAAATGTTTGCTTTAATGCGTTATGATGGCACAGTGTGTAGGGAGCGTACGGAAATGTTAAAGGTTATGAGAAGATTTTATTTAGTAATATAAAACTAATAAAAAGTTATATAAAAATCAGAATGGCCAGAATCAAAGACAGCAATGGCCACGGAAGAGAAAATGCCAGATATTCTCTTGGATAAAGTGACAAATGCCACAGAAGCGATGAAGAATGGAAAGGCTCCAGAAAAAGACAATGTAACGGTTGAAATGTTAAAAGCTGGTGGTCGAACTTTACATAAAATACTAGAAAATTGTGTTCAAATGCCTCAAAGATCAAAAAACACCCAGCCTATGGAAAAAGGCTGAAGTGATTTTTCTTCATAAGAAAGGAGTACAGAAATGTTTAAAAAACTATCGCCCAATAAGCCTCCTATCAGTAATGTACAAAGTTTTCACTAAGATAATACCTAAAAGAATATTAAGAACACTAAATGACGCACAGCTAAGAGAGCAGGCAGGATATAGAAGTGGATTCAGTACAGTGGATCATATCCAGGTTATCCAACAGGCCATAGAAAGGCACAATGAATATCTATGCCACTGTGCTTAGTTTTATTGACTGTGAAAAGGCATTTGACTCAATATCAAAGCAAGCCATAATGGATACATTACTTAATCAAGGGATATTCAGAGCGTATGTGAACCTACTGGAATCCATGTATGATAAAGTTAGAGCTACAGTTCACATGGATGACCTTGAAGTTAAAATCAATGTAGAACGGGGTTTACGAGAGGGTGACTCAATATCGCCTGTTCTTTTCCTTCGCTTCGCTTCGTTCTTCTACTTTGAAAAGATATTCCGTAATCTGGGCTGGGAACAGGAGGGAAAAATCAATAGTGCATACCTAATCCACCTTTGATTCACAGATGATATCGTTATCCTCTCACAAGAACCAGATCAGCTCCAAAAATACATACAAGAGCTGCAAAGGGCGGGATAACCATTGAACTTGAAAATTAACCTAAAAAAGAGTCAGGTTATGTTCAATAAATTTGCTATCAACAAAAGCATTTCTATTTTAGGAAACTACTGTGTTCTGGACAACTACATATATCTTGGGCAAATGATTTCAATGGAGGGTGATACTGCCCTACTGCCAGGGAAGTGGAACGGCGTGTTAAGTGTGGCTGTCAGGCATTTGGCAGGCTCAACATAGCGTTTAAGAACAAACTCCAACTTTGTCGGAAGAGAAAGGTTTTTGATCAGTGCGTGCTACCCGTTTTGACATACGGAAGTAAAGCATGAACATTCACATCACAATCAGTTCAAAAGCTTCGGGTAGCACAGAGAGGAATGGAGACGTGGATGCTTAGTCTTATAAAGCAGGACTGAAAGAACTGCATATGGATCAGAGAACAAACGAAGGTATGTAACATCACTGGAAGGATGAAAGAATTGAAATGGAAGTGTGCAGGCCATATAGCGAGGCAATGCGACTGGAATGGAATTGATACCGCTTGATCATAAATGTCCACGGAGAAAAACGAAAGTACGATGAACAGATGACATCATCAAGTATATTGGACCCGAATGGCAGAGGAGAGCTCAGGACTGCGGGAGTTGGAAGTTTGCTAGGGAGGTCTTTATCCTGCAGTGATGGTAACATAGGTATATTCGTTGTTATTATTATAATATATATATTCATGTAAAAAAGTGCAATTCATAAGATCAGGTAGGCAGTTATATCATTTTATATTACATCACATTATTATTTTGCATCAGCGCAAAATCAAGAGCAGCTAAAAACATATTCATTGTATGTACACACTAATTCGTTGCCTTTATATTTCGTTCTTTATTCCTTCCATTAAAATATAAATATCTCACTGTGCTTTTGTGATTTAAATATATGTAATAGCAAACTCGGAAAACATTATATGCTTTTTCGTAATCTCATTAAACAATTGCTAACAAGCTGGCTGTTGGTAACAAACATTCCAAATAGAGCATTGTTTTGGAATTCTATTTGATAAAAAATGCTGCTGGAGCTTCAAATCTTATATGTTCTGCTCTATTTCCTATCGAATAAATAACTCAGGACCTCATCTCTGAAACTTAAACATTCCCTCATGCAAGAGATTTACTGCTTATATTGGTCACTTCTATATTACCTACCTAATATTTAGTCGAAACCGTCTTTTCTTGCCATTTGTGGAAGAAATACTTTACCGTCATTTGATAAGATTTTGGAAGCTCTACGTGATAGAAATTCATTATAAATGTTTAAAAAAGATTTTTTGTTATGCCTTTTCTGATGAAGCTGGTGAAACGCATGAAACAACAAACGAAAGAACAAAGCGAAAATTTTCTCAAAAATGTTTTTTAATTAAATATCATGGGAGAATGATGATTTTATGATATGATATCTTATGGAGAGATTTCTGTAGGTTACGTATGTTTTTATGCTCTCTGAAGGCCTTTTTCCTATAATGAAAAACACTGCGAAAAACAAGTTTTTTTACTTTTTTTGTGTGAATGATAGAAATTTCATATTTTAGGACATTTAACCATATTGTGGTTGCTTCGAAATCCTAGAATTTGTTTTACATAAAACTGCATAGTTTTCTTTATATAAAAAATTTTTCGCGTGTTGCACCGTACACGTAATATAAGTGAAACTTCTGAAATTCATATATAGCGTCTGACGCGTACATCTACAACGCGCACATACGAGACAATATATTATTTTATCGCTTTGTATCGTTATGTATACGTCGCTCTCTTTTGCTCCACTTCCGTGACGTCGGAATGTATAGCTCTCTCCTTCTCTCTACGTTATATATTTCCTCTCTCTCTCGTGTAACGAAATGTGCTTAAACGTGACGTGTCCTTGAAATTACACCCAAATCTCGTCAAATTATCGATTATCGAATCGCCGCCTAAGAAGTTTCACTTCAAAACTTTATTATCGTTCCAGACGGGTCGGCCTTTCAGGCCCTACCTTGTACATCCTGTACTGAATTCTTTTGAGGATGGCCCCCTGAGTCCCTTTTACCTTGTTTGGAATCAATTTGGTGCCGTCTAGTTGAGAGTAAGGTATTGTAGTCAATTGTATAATGGGGGATAGGGAAAGGGGTGGGGGGAAGTCAATTTTTTATGTTTGCAAACTATATAATGTCTCAAACTTACCTGTACGTTTATAGATCAGTTTACATTCAGTATTTGAGTGAAGCTGACCACCTCTGCTTGTAGTTTATTTTTGTGTTTAGATATTGTCTAGGGAAAGAAGGCTTACTATTGTAGAAACAGAGAGAGAATGTTAGAAGAAGAACTTTCGAGTGATTTGGAATCGCACATGTAATCAGGTGAAAGTGAGAGTGAAAAAGCTCCAGATGAACCAGAACCTATCCAAGAGAATAGTGATGTTGAAGCCATGGTCATAGATGTAAGTAGTTTACCTTCTAGCTCTAAACCGGCAATGGGGAATACTGGTATACATTAAAAAATGAAGAACAACTTTCAGATTTTAGGGGTCTAAAAAGAGCACAGAATGTTCTGAAGGATGCGGAAGGTCCTACTTGATGGGCTGAAAAAAATTGTCAATCAGTGGTAGACAGTTTTTTTATTATTTTTCAGGCAACCCCTCCAGTAAAAAATATGCCATTGGGATAATAAAGAAGAAAAATTGGTATATCAAACGAAATGGGAAGAACTGAACGCTGAAGAGCTAAAAACATATATTGGCTTTCTTATTTTGATGGGAGTCTACAAATAAAAAAATTAGGATGCCAGTACAATGTTTACTTGTCAAGATGGTCATCCTTTTTATTCTAAAATAATGAGCTGGGACCGGTTCAAGGAGATATCCCGAGTTATAAAATTTGACGATGCAGAAAAACGAAAGAAGTAAAAAATTCCAGATAAGTTACAGCTTATCCTTGACGTTTTTGAATGTTGCAATACATACATGAGAGAACCTTATGTACGTGGGTGGTCTATGACGGTGGATGAGCAGTTGGTGATTTTTCGCGGCCGTTGTCCATTTGGTCAGTATATTCCCTCAAAACCTGGGAAGTATGGGATCAGGTTTTAGATGATTTATGACTCATTTACTGGCTATGTGTGGAACATACAAGTGTACAAAGGAAAAAATGAACCTAACATTAGTTGGAACTATTACAAAAAATAAATCAAAATTCCCACTAGAATCTATCACGACAAAAAACCGTACAGTTCATTCTTTACTTTCTGGATTCCAATATGACATAATGAGTGCTTCATACTGTCGAAAAATAAATAAAGTTGATATACTCTTCTGCGTATCTTGCACGGAAGGATGGAGTGGATGAAAACAATAAAAATAAACCAAATATAATTACCACCTGAATTAATGAAACAAAGGCAGGAGTGGACAAAGCATACCAAATGATACGACATTATTCTATGAAAAAAAAAAGTCGCCGGTGGCCAATGGTTGCATTTTCAAATATGATTGATATAAGTACACTAAATGCTTTTATTGTATTCATGTTTAGTCATAATGACAAGTTTGGTAACAAAAGCGGAAGGAGAAAAAAGTTTTTGATAACCCTTGGTAAGTAACTGGGGGGAGAATCTGAAGAGGGAGAATCAGTTGAAGAGTTATCAATAAACGCAAAAAGTGGTCTCTCAATTGAACCAAAAAAAAGATGTCACATTTGTCCAAGCAAAAACGACCGAAGATTAAAAAGTGTGTGCTTAACATGTGACAAAAACGTATGTTTGGAACATAATAATTTAGTATGTGATAAATGTAGGTAACTATATAGATAAATAATGTATTGTTTTTAACTAAATTAATTTATTTTTTACTAATTTGTATACATAGAGAAAATTAAATTCTTTTGATTTTTTTTAATCCTAAAAAAGGTGTTAAATTCATATCACATAAATAGGGATTGGGCTTATGACGCCCGATCCGTCATTAAAATATAGCGAAGAGGCCCGTCCGCAGAGTGTTAAAAAATGGAATTCCTAAGATCAGGGAGCCAGTTATGTCATTTTATATTACATCATATTGTTATTTTGCATAGGTGCAAAATTAGGGGAACTAGTACAATAATCACAATAACTATCAATATATTTAACTAAAACATAGCTTCTGTTAAATTATTGTCGGTAGATGGATGGATGTTTTAAAAATTACAAATATATATATATATATATATAATTATATTACACCTGATGATATCTATGACTGATATTGACCCCTGATATATCTAAATAATATTTAGATATATAAGGGTTATCAAGAGCATATAATATATTTGTAATCAGATTTCAAACCTGATATTAGAATATTCGAATAATATATTTAATGTGGTTGGTGGGAATTGGTAAAGTGTAATGTAATTAAAGCGAGCTTCTCTTATATCTGAAGGGACAATATTTTTTATATTAAATATGTTTGAAAGATCATACTGGAAATATCATTCCGACGTCGAAAATCAAATGAATATAGAATAAATATTATAAAAATGCAGGATATAATCGAGAAAACATTCCAATAAAAATGGAGATGGGTACGCCGCAATGAAATACTCCAATAAAAGATGGAACATTCATAACTAGAAAATATTCACCCACCAGAAAGGGAATTCAAGGACGTTCACAGATAAGATGGATAGATAATATTAAAAAAATAGTCGGGCGCAACAAGAGCAAAAAATAGAGAACATGGAGAAGTTTGGAGGAGGTTAACGTTCAATAATATACAAAAAAACTTAAAAAATGAAGAAGAAGAAGAAGAATAAAAGTAAGAAAAAAGAAAAAATTTAAAAAAGGAAAAAGATGAGGAAATATTTTTTAAGGAAATATTTATATATCACGAATGAGGATTTTGGAATAGTAGAAAATGTTTTCACTCAAAGCTTTGTACCAATTATTAATTGGGAATTATTATTTTGCATAATTCGAACTTTTCTTGATTTTTTAGTGTAGAATTCAACACTCGCATAAGAAGGTGATGGGTATACCTTATATTGGAGATTTTCGTTTTTCGTCAGAAAACAATTCACAAAGGCAGCAATCTTTAACTGAAATCAGGAATTGCATAATTATATCCATATATGTATTAAAAATAAATCAATTTAAGTTTCCAATAATAGTTTCTACACTAAAGAAAAGAAGGGGAGTTACAAAATCATTGGGTGAACTTAATATTTACCAGTGGAGCCAGTGGGACTGTTCTGGGATTTTATGTATTCCTATGCCTTTCGAGAAAACACTTAGTCCATCTGAATGAACCAGTAATCGATATTCAATCAGTGGGCCTGTTCTGGTTTTTTGTATATAACTATGCCTTTCGAGAAAACGCTTAGTCCATCTGAATGAACCTGTAATCGATATTCAGTTTTTTATTGATTTTTACAGTTTGCAGGACATAATATAAGTCAACGGCGCATGCAACAAAAAGTACCGATTTTCCACTATTTTCCAATTATGTCCGTCAAAACGAATTATATTTGGCTTGCGCGGAATCAATATGTTTTTGCATGGCCAATCTGAATTGAAATTCCGCTGCAACGAAGAGCTCTGGTGGCACCGTTACGCCGGTTGCATATAATGAGGCGTGCTGTATTGTGTGTTGTATAAAGCCGATAATGGACGGCTTCCGGTTTATAGACGAATAAGGGTTTCAACATCGTGCTTTCACGGACTATCCTTTCATTGTATCTGATTAACATATTTTGATAGCATTATATTTCAAATTACACGTTTGATTTTTGAGATTTTATCGCACATAGAAAATTACCTTTTTCTAGTAAAAGAAAAATTAGATATACACTCAGAAGTATTAGGCCTCCAGTACATAATGGGCCTCGTTTAGCCATATAGATCGTGTGGAAGGTGCAGTGGCGTTTAGTGGCCGATGTTTGGCTGGTGATGACGGAGAATGGCTTTGGGAGTGGTTTTTCTTTCCATGTCAAATAATAATTACTTAACTTAAAAATTAATTACTTAATGTTTTCCAGAAACAAAAAATCTCAAACGGAAAAAAGATTTCGACAAGCATAAAGCACGTGGTTCATATTCACAGACTGGCCCATCGATGACCAGCTTGTGCATGGACCAACTGTGCCCAACCATTGAAGGCGGCCATCATGGCGAGGACTATGCAGGCTCATCATAAGCCAGTCTGTAGAGGTGCCTTTATAAAGGATGATTTTTTTAATTTGGTGAAAGAAAAAAAAAGGTCGTAAATTTGAATAACAGTTTGGTTAGAAGCCTTTATGTTTGAATGATTTTCATTTCTAACAATTTATATTTCTTAATAATGCACTGAATTGTCATAAATTATAAATCATGTCATATTATTTATAAGAATATGATATATAATACTATAACTGCGGTTTTCATCCTTAATGAATATATTTTCCTGATCTGCATTAAAATCAAATAATATTTCCTTTTCTTATTAAGTGACAGCAAAATAGACACGCATTTTTCTCGGCCGATAAAAAGTTCACCTAGGGTCGCACCCATTGCCATATGAATATTAAAATTGGAAAATTTCCATTTAAATAACGGTGAGGCGGCAGGTGCTTGGTTGGCGGCCTGATGAATGCCTACGCGTAGGAGGATACCCTGCAGGTCGTTCTGCCGCCTCTTTAATCGCCTACTTAATATTAATTTATGAGGCGAAGCGAATGAAAAATCCGACTCTCTGAAGATCGTGAATTTTGATCTCGTATGCGTGGAGTAGAACAGTTGAAGTGAAAAATCTAAATTTGACACATATCAGTTCAATTCAAATATTTTCGATGATTTCGTTAGTTGTATCTTTTTGATCTAGTTTGATTAGATATATCATACCAAATTTTCTAGTTCTTTCATTTTGCTTCTACTCGATTTCAGGCACAATTCTGAAAAGTTGTCGAAAATTCTGGGTTACTAAAACAAATATCAGTTTTAAATGATTCCGTTATTCTTATCAATATAGCAGAACCTCCAAAAAAATGTAGTAGAAGTTATTATATCTAGAACAATATAAAAATAATAAGATATGAACAATACAATCCATTATAATCTGAAGAAAAAATTTATTGTTGCCACCAAGAGAGTTATTGCCACCAAGAGAGTTATTGCCTCCAAGTTGAGAGAATGCCATTATTATAAAGCACTTCCCAATAGGATTTTGGAATAGGATTATAGGATTTTGACAAGTAATGGCAGCCATATTTGCTATCCAATTCTTGATATTTGCTATTAATTGTTTTCAGTAGGGTTTACAATTTCACCATGAACAAGTTTTCGTTGCCACAACGTTTGGAAATTGTCCTAATATTTTATCAAAATTCCAAAAGTTTTGTTGCTACTCAAAGAGCACTTCGTTCAAAACACGGTCGTCATTCATTGTATAATTGATCAAGCCATCCGTTGTATAATTGATAAGCTTGAACATGAGTTTACTCTTCATGACCAAAAGCGTCTTGACTTCATAGTGAAGAAAATATTGTGGCTGATCGTAAAAGTGTTGCCGCGAACGATGATAATGTGTCTGTTCCACGCCGTTCTGAAGAGTTGGGCTTATTCAGGATGACCATCTTGCGTATTTTGCGTTTGGATATCAGTTTACACCCGTACAAAATTATATTGGCATAAGAACTTAAGCAAACTGACCATCGATTACGTCGGAAGTTCGCAGATTGGACGTTGGAAGCAATAGAAAACGATCCGGATTTTCATCGCAAAATCATCTTCTTCCATAAGGTTTGTTCTCCGTTAAGCACATTTTTATCGAATGCACGACAATATACTCTCTTGGATTCTTTTTGACTTGAATCAGGACCTCTCTCGAAATCTTTGCTCAGACAACATGTTTAACACCCTTGCTTATCTGAAAGAAATTAACTATTTTACTAAAATCTAGTCATTACTAGCGAGAATTCACTCCAGTGTCAGCTATTTTTAGCAAAAACAAACTTATCAACATACCTGTGATAGCTTATCTTGCGATAAAACCCATCTGCGATAGACGCCATCTGTGATAGAACTGATCTGCGATACTAGTAACCTGTGATATTTATTAGCTCTTTTCTATCTCTAGTCAAAGTTCCTCTCTCTCAAAAGAATTACTGTTTGATGTGGATGATGGTACGTGTGGATTAAGGCCTGTAATATGGCTATATCTAGCTTTCTATCACTGTGGGGCAAATTGCCACACAGCACACATTGCGATGGACTTAGTGAACAATTAATTTGGAGAATCGGTAATTTCACGGAATGGCTCTTGCAACTGGCCACCAAGACGATTTAACACCTTTTGACTATTTTCTTTGGAGCTATGTTGAATCACAGGTTTACACCAACAAACCCAAGACTCTTGATGAACTTGAAGCTAGCATTCGAGCAACTATATCACAATACCACCCGATATGCTCCACCGAGTCATAGAAAAGTGGGCCAATCGGATCAATCAATGGGTGCAAGAAGAGCCGAAGTGATCACTTGAACGATATTTTTTTTAAATCATAAATGCCACAAAATATACCATCTAATACAAATAATGAGGCCGAACTTTCTGTGTTTTATTTCAAATTTCAATTCTATCGCTTTTATTGGAAAACCCTTTACCTATTCTAAAAACAGAAACCACACAGATTGTAATATTTATAGAAGGATTTCTTTGTTGGATGTTTATTAGAGGATAGTAGGTTTTAGGAAGTACAAAGGAATCACGGACCAAATTTTTGTAATGAAAGAAGCAGTAACAACGAATTACGAGTATAAAATCTCAGCAATGATAATTTTTATACATTTTATTATAGAATATGTTTCAGTAAAGTGATCGAGAATGATAAAAATGATGAGAATGAATGGTGATAACACCAGCTAATGTTGGTGTAGAAGGAGGAACGACAGTTAAAGATATACAAGTTAAATATGTATTAAACTAATAAGGTACACAAGTTAAATGTGCCGAAAGAAAAGTTGATACAGAGCTGGAAGAATGACTTTTGAAAACGACCAAGAATGTGTCTATTTAAGAGTGAGGATAACAAATAACTGTGAATAAGAGACCCAAGATTGATAGAAGTTAATAAATATGCAGAAGCCTTGAATTAGATCGTAATTAGATCGAATCGAAACTCATTCACAACTACCAAATTAAGATTATATAAGCCAGTGTTGAGATCCTCTGTATTATGCGGATGAGAAACATGTTTACCAAATAAGAAAGAAGAAGAGAAATTGTTAAGATGGGAACGTAAAATAATCACAAACATAGCAAGAGGAAAGAAAGTGGGTGACTTGCATATAAGAAGACCGAACGAGGAAATGTATAATGTTTTCAAAGATCCAAGGATAAATACGATAATGAAATCGAGAAGACTGCAGTGGCTGGGCTACATAGAGAGAATGTGAAGAAGTAAAGTAGTGAAAAAGAGTACATGAGGAAGACAACAAAGTGAACGAACGCAAGGAGGACCAAGAAACCGATGACGCCAAGCTGTCATTGAATATCTGAAAGAAAAAGAGATAAAGGCCTGAAGAACAATAACTAGAGGCAAGAAAACATGGAGAAAAATACAAAGCTGTGGGCTTTAAGGTCTGTAATATGACTATATCTTGCTATCTATATATGTTTTCAGCAATGCATATTAGGGTTTTCTTCCGTGTTTCGACTCGTTATAGTAGTTGTGTCTAGTTAACTGACATTATTTTTATGTTTCGAGAAATGCATATTTTGGCCTGCTCTGGGTTTTCCTCGTTTGTTCTCACCTTTAACACAACTTTTAGTAAATTGTCCGTTATGATCATTTGACATGAACATTTTGAGGATTCAGTATAAGATAATAGTTTCAGTATAAAAAATAAATAACGGTCTAGGAAACAGAAAAAGTTTAATGAATGAACTGTATGTAATTTTGAAGGAATCAGCTCAAACATATATTAGATAATCCTTCAATTAATTATGGTGTTAAACTACCTCCAAATGTTTATTCGGTTTTATTGTTATCGATTATTTTCCCTCTTTCGTTGCATTAAACAGTTTGAAATGTTGATAAAACCCGTCGACCGTAACGAGAAAAAACCTTTAATTGTGGCTGTTGCAATTGGATGTGCCGTGAAAAGAATATAATCAGTTTTATGGGCTGGGGAAACGCTCCCTGAACCTATAAAAATCTCATCTGGTACGACGGAATAATGAGCTTTACAACGGCCATCTAAGTCGACGCCCCACTCAACGGAAAAAGTCGATTTTCCACTATTTTCCAATTACGTAGTCGAATGGGAAATTGGTTCGGATCGCACTAAAAACAATACTCTTTTGCATCGTCGATTCGGATTGAAATTCCGCGGTGACGTTGAATTCTATTTCGTAATGTCGGTTGCATAAAATAAATCACTTTCTATAAATTCGTAATTCTGGATATGATTTTTATTTTCATGTGCTCTTTGAAGGTTAAAATGTTTAACCCTTTAAGGTTGATCTGTAATATTTGAGATTCACAAAACTATTCAATACTTGCTTTGAAATATTGGTTTATCGCGTATGTGTTACAATTTGATAATTAAATGAAAGCAATTAGATTTCTCGAGTACAACTATACGTGGACTACACGCATATGACGGCATACGCATATAGCAGCATGACAGCATTGAATGTGGATATATATATATATATATATATATATATATATATATATATATATATATATATATATATATATATATATAGTTCCAGAGAAAATGAGAAATATAATTCAAGCAACAATGACTAATACCATAAGCAGATACACAACTGATGATAAACTGTCTGCACCTTTTGAAATCACGAAAGGCGTAAGACAGGGTGACATTCTGTCACCCTGATTTTCAATATGGTATTAGAAAGATTAGCGAGGGAAGCCATAATGGCATAAGCTGGTGACATAGCTATACTTGGAACAACACGTAGGGCCATTGGAGATAAATGGACTAAAGAGGAAAGAAGACGAGAAATTGTTAAGATGGGAACATAAAATAATCACAAGGATAGCAGGAGGAAAGAAAGTGGATGGTTTGCATATCACAAGACCGAACGAGGAAATGTATAATATTTTCGAAGGTCCAAGGATAAATACGCTAGTGAAATCGAGAGAACGACTTCATTGAATATGAAGTGGACGCTCATGTGGATGAACTGGGCGGGGCATCTGCTGAGGCCAGGTGACCATCGTATAGAAAAGTGAATGTTATATGGTGAATTGGCTTCAGGTGAACGTAAACAAGGAGGTCAAAAAGCTCGTTATAAAGATGCCCTCTCTAAAACATAAAAGAGCATTAATGCTAAGTAATAGATAGGTGACTACAGCACCCAATAGAAACAGATGCATCCCGCCTCCTGTTCAGTTCGATTGTCCGGAGTGTGGTAGCGTTATCTCATCTAGAAGAAGTCTCTCTTAAATGCTAAAGAATTAACTCAGATTCGAGTACTCGGGTATATATATATATATATATATATATATATATATATATATATATATATATATATATATATATATACTACTACTAGCTGTTACCCGCTCGTATCGTTGGGCGTAAAATAAACTTTAGTAATAATTGATTTATTTTGATTAAAATTACTTTTACAATTAAGTTTCACGAAAACAAAATTGCGAGGAATTCAAAGCGAAAAATCCCAAATTTCAAATTTTGAAATATATTTCTCTTAAACGCCCCCGCAAACCTCTTTAGCAGTTCATTTTCATGAACTTTCCTCCATAGCGAACATCTGCTCGGCGCATGATATATGCATGAACGACACATTTAAAACATTCCTGCCAAGTTTGTAGGACTTACATATCAAAAACAGGCGTATATTTTTCTTTTACGCCCCCGCAACCCCCGTTACGAGTTGAGTTTTATAGAGCCTCCTCCTTAGCGGACATCTACAATGTATGAGGAACATTCCTGCCGAATTTTAAGTTCGTAGGTCTTATAGTTTCGGAATTCCCGAAAACGTATGATGATATATATATATATATATATATATATATATATATATATATATATATATATATATATATATATATAGTAAAGCAATTGAAATGGAGATGGGCAGGCGATATAGCGAAGCGATGGGACAACAGATGCACCAAGGCAATCTTGGAGTGGATACCGCTTGATCGCAAACGTCCGCGAAGAAGACCGAAAGCACGATGGATTGATGACATCGTTAGGTATATTGGACCCGAGTGGCAGAGGAAAGCCCAGGACCGTGAAGGATGGAAGCATGCTGAAGAGGCCTTCATCCTGCAGTGAATCGATACAGGCTAATAATGATGATGAACCATTTACTGTTATTTTTTGGTGTTTTCTTAGGGTATCGGTCAATTGTAATAATAATATTTTTTTAGCTTTGTTAACGTTTCGATTTTTGTTATCAAACTATCATTAAAGCATTTATAAAATATATGTCAACTAAAAACTAACTAAATAATACATATATTTAAAGAAATCTCAACTAATAAATTTTAATTACTATTACAGGGTTATCCATTTCGTGGTTCCGAACTGTTAAACTAAAAGGTCATCAAAGTGTGGGTTGTTTAGTTTAAGGTTTACCATTTTTCAATATGGATCGTTCAATCACCGAACAACGCCTTCAGCCTTACGAGCAGAATGTGATTGCTATAACAATCCTTCTGAACGCACAATTTCCAACGCAGTCAAGAAATTTGAAAATACTAGGTCTGTTATGACTATGGTAAGCCATGTGCATAGTGCTATTAGTGAAAGTGTGGTTGAAGATTCAAATTTATCGATTCCTCGGCGTTTGCAGTCTGTGGTTTGTGGTTGTATATTATGCCATATTTTGCATTTGAACTTGCATCTTCATCCTTACAAAATTCAACTCACGCAGGAATTGAAGTCAGCCGACCATGGAATGCGCCAAGCATACGCTAATTGGGTGCTTTAACATTCACCTGATTCTTCGAACAAAATCGTTCTCGCTCGGCGGATAAGTAGATAAACAAAATTGCATATATGGGCCTCTGAAAACCCACAAGTGATTGTGGAGAGTCCATTGCATCTGCAAAAGGTGACCCGTTATGGTCTGGTACTGTCATTAGTCCGTACCTCTTCGAAACCGAAGGAATGACTGTTAACATTAATTCTGAGCGCTATAGCCGTATGATACATAAGCGATAATTTTTGGCCAGAAATTGAATATTTCAATCTGAGCGATATGTGGTTGCAACAAGACGGCGCCACAAACCACACAGCACGATCAATTTTTGTTTTATTGCGCGAGAACTTTCCAGGCAAAGTCCAAGCAATAAAATGAAAAAAAAATCAATGAAATCTCAATTCTTTGAGAATTTAATTCTTAAATTTTACTTTTCGAAGAACCAAATGGGTATCCCTTATAACGTAAATATAGTATATTAAGATATTATAAAAAGGTACGTATAAAAATATAAATTTATATTATGTATAGGAATAATGAATTAATTATTTTAAATATTATATGGGCGCAGAGATAGCGAAGCGTTACTAATAGCTAATGGATGTGTATATGTCTTAAAAATGTAATATCATCTAAAGCACTATCGAGAAAATGTTAAATTCGAATCTATAAATCAATCATAAGACCATTGCTGGCCTATGGGTGTAAATCTTGAATCCATACAAAACAGCAAGACGAATCTTTAAGTAGATTTGCGCGTAACCAGTATTTGGCCGTGAACTTCAAATTTGGCGAATAAGGTGGAACTTTGAACTGAGATAACTAATAGAACAGGATATAATAGGGTATATAAAACACCAACAAATAAAATGGATTTTAAGTAGATTTGCGCGTAATCAGTATTTGACCGTGAACTTCAAATTTGGCGAATAAGGTGGAACTTTGAACTGAGACAACTAATAAAACAGGAAATAATAGGGTATATAAAACACCAACAAATAAAATGGATTGGACATATCGGGAAAATGTCCAATAAACGTGCTGCGAAGAAATTCATTGTACAAACCCCATATGGTAATCACTAAAGAGGAAGGCCAAGATGGAACTGAATAAAAATTGCAGGGAATAGAGAGGGATGGAAGATAGTTGTAAGGAAGGCAAAGGCTCTCCGGCTCAGAGGCAACAGAGCAGTGTGTGTGGATGTGTATTTGAAAACAAATTTTCCATCAGTTATCTTCAGTACTTGAAAATTAAGTATATATGGTAGTCGCCTAACTTTTTAATAGTAGATGCAATGTTTAAGGGACAGCACTGATGAAAATAAATAATCGCTTAGAATAGGTTACACCAGCTATTTTAAAAATGTTGTCTGTATCCACAACATGTGAACCGGATAAATTTACAAAATGATCCATTAAACTATCCTAAATTTTGTATCATGACAAATAAATTTATGCCAAACTGTCTAAGTCGCTCTTTATCTTCAACAAACTTTATAACCACTTTGTGCACATTCGTTCCTATGAAGCTTGCTCATTATAGAATTTTGACATTATTCAATTTATTTCACCTCCAGTTATTTTTATATTAGAATTAATAAGTATATATCGAAAATTCTTATAACGTTAATTTTTTTACAAAGAAATTTTAAATAATTTGTATAACTATATTCATAACTATGTATTAAAATAAATGAAATTTATTTGACAGAAACACATTCTAAAAGATTAATAAAGCCTTGAAACATTTTATTTCTAATAAAATTGTATCCGTAATATATGTTTTGGGACAAAAGACAATAAAAAAATCCCATAAAATTTCCTTAAGGATAGTCGCATCTATTTTACGATTTCGGGAATCTCGAAAATAAATATTGAGGCAGTTTCTCTACAAATAAATTTATTCCTGTAAAGGGCCGACCGGCCATGCTACTAATTTGCAGTATAAAATCATTATATTATTTAAGTTAAGCGTTCTAACATGAATAAACACCAATTTAATTGTGGCTTTAAATAAGTAAGTTTCTGCCAACCAAATAATAATAAAAAAACATTTCTAATATATATATGTGTATATATATATATATATATATATATATATATATATATATATATATATATATATATATATATATATATATATATATATATATATATATATATATATGCAGATGTATTGGGTTTTTTCCGGGAGTACATCCGGTTGTCAACTTGAGACCAACTCGATAACCGGATGTACTTCCGGAAAAAAACCAATACATGTTTTTCCATCCGTGAAGTAGTACGCACAAACATATATACAGACGGCATAATTCAAAGCTTCGTTGTCCTACTCAAACCACTTTAACACGTCAATCTATATCTGTATATATATATATATATATATATATATATATATATATATATATATATATATATATATATATATATATATATATATATATATATATATATCAACATCAAACAGATGAATGGAAGACTGGAACAACTTGGTCTGACGAAAGGAAAAAAGCTCATAGCGAAAGAATGAAATTAGTATGGGCTCAAAGGAAGGCTAATAACAACAAACGCCTCTAATTGTACTTCGCGTGGTCCACCAGGGCCCACCCGTGAATAATAATAATATATATATATATATATATATATATATATATATATATATATATATATATATATATATATATGTATATATATATATATATATATATATATATATATATATATATATATATATATATATATATATATATATATATATATATATATATGTATATATATATATATATATATATATATATATATATATATATATATATGTATATATATATATATATATATATATATATATATATATATATATATATATATATATATATATATATATATATATATATATATCCCCTTTGTAGATCAGACCTTGACGTGTTAAAGGGATTTGAGTAGGACAACGAAGCTTTGAATTATGCCATCTGGAGCGTAAGTTCCTGGGAGGGTCACCCCTGGCGGACAGATCTAAGCAGATGCCTCAGACTAACATGATCCAAAATCTAGAAAAAGGAAGGACTATCGGATGAGAGAGTATTACGATACGTTATGTCAAATTTTATGAAGAGTTTATAAAAAAGGTCCTCATATGGCGACAAAAATTACTATTTCACCACAACAATGCGCCTGCCCATTCGCACTGTGCTGCAACAAAACGTTTTTATTGCTGCGTCACATTAATTGCCTTTTGATATGTATTAATAACCTCTTCTTCCTGTGTATTTCATCATTTGTTCCATTAGACACTGTTTCTTACATAGATAACAAGTCATCACTAATTTTTTTCCATATTTAAGCCAACTGAATCTTCTACGTTTTGTGTTGGCTTTTGAGAGTTACCATGTGTAAGCAATGTTGAATTGTATTCCTTGATACCCGGTTCCATGCATTTTTAATAAGGTAAACTGGAAACCGAACGTTTATTTTCTATGGGAGTTCTTAAGCTGATTGGGCAGTATTAATGGATAATAAATGGTTCTTTAGCAATAAATGTTCTATAAAAGCTTTAAAACTTTTAATAATGCTAGTCTAGAGGTTGACATACAGACGTACAATTGGAAGGTAAAAAAATTAATTCAATATTTTGTAATTTTATGTCCCTTGTGTTTGAACACGCGTTCTGTCATTAGTTTATAAAAAAAAACACCCTGTTTCGCCACAACAATATGCCTGTGCATTCCTTCTTCATTGCACTAGCGAAATTGGTCGTTTGTGCAACACATTGATACCACTATCTACTATCTATCTGGCTATAAAGAAATGGTTGGCTAGGTAGAAAATCAGATCAATTAAAGAAGAACGCCGAAACAAAGGACTATTTTGCAGATTTTTTTTAAAGACAGAAAAGGGTTGGAAAATCGTTGAATAAACTTCATCCAGCTAAAACGAGACTACGTTAAAAATTAATCAAATTCAACCAAAAAATTTCAATATTATATATATATATATATATATATATATATATATATATATATATATATATATATATATATATATATATATATATATATATATATTATATATATATATATATATATATATATATATATATATATATATATATATATATATATATATATATATATATATATATCGAGTGTAGAGTACCCCGTAGAGTAGAGTACCCGGGGTACGGAGAATGGACGATGTGGTGGAATTAGATTCTTCATCAATCAAAAGCTGAAATACAGTGTAGTCAAATTTGAAAGTATATCTGACAGATTAGCCCAATGCGTCATTCAGCGGAATAAAAAGTTTAAGCTGCAAATCGTCCAAGCTTATGCACCAACTATAAGCCATAGAGATGAGGAAATTGAACAATTTTATGATGATGTGGGCTAACTTTTAGACAAAGAGAAGTGTATGTATAAATTCCTGATTGGCGCCTTTAATGCCAGAATCGGAGAAGCAAGAACTGGTGAAAATGCAACTGGCCTATATGGAAACGGTGAGCGGGACAATAGAGGTGACAGGCTGGTTGACCTTGCTGAAGGACAAGAACTCTATATTATGAATTCGTTTTACAAGAAAAAGATCAACAGAAAATGGACATGGAAAAGTCCATCTGGGCTCACAAGTGAAATAGATTACATCATGTCAAACGATAAAGTAATATTTTACAATTGTACTGTTCTTAACCATTTTAATGTGGGAAGTGACCACCGAATGGTATGAGCAAAGATTAGGATAAACTGCCGAAAAGAGCGCGAAAGGACTCGATGAGACACGATGGACTGATGACATTATTAAGTGTATTGGAAAGGAATGGGATGACCGCGGGAGTTGGAAGCTTGCTGAAGACGCCTTCATCCTGCAGTGGATTGACACGGGTTGATGATGATGATGATGATGATGATGATATATATATATATATATATATATATATATATATATATATATATATATATATATATATATATATATATATATATATATATATATGAAATTTTTTGGTTGAATTTGATTAATTTTTAACGTAGTCTCGTTTTAGCTGGATGAATTTTATTCAACGATTTTCCAACCCTTTTCTGTCTTTAAAAAAAATCTGCAAAATAGTCCTTTGTTTCGGCGTTCTTCTTTAATTGATCTGAATTTCTACCTAGCCAACCATTTCTTTATAGCCAGATAGATAGTAGATAGTGGCATCAATGTGTTGCACAAACGACCAATTTCGCTAGTGCAATGAAGAAGGAATGCACAGGCATATTGTTGTGGCGAAACAGGGTGTTTTTTTTATAAACTAATGACAGAACGCGTGTTCAAACACAAGGGACATAAAATTACAAAATATTGAATTAATTTTGTTACCTTCCAATTGTACGTCTGTATGTCAACCTCTAGACTAGCATTATTAAAAGTTTTAAAGCTTTTATAGAACATTTATTGCTAAAGAACCATTTATTATCCATTAATACTGCCCAATCAGCTTAAGAACTCCCATAGAAAATAAACGTTCGGTTTCCAGTTTACCTTATTAAAAATGCATGGAACCGGGTATCAAGGAATACAATTCAACATTGCTTACACATGGTAACTCTCAAAAGCCAACACAAAACGTAGAAGATTCAGTTGGCTTAAATATGGAAAATTAGTGATGACTTGGTATCTATGTACGAAACAGTGTCTAATGGAACAAATGATGAAATACACAGGAAGAAGAGGTTATTAATACATATCAAAAGGCAATTAATGTGACGCAGCAATAAAAACGTTTTGTTGCAGCACAGTGCGAATGGGCAGGCGCATTGTTGTGGTGAAATAGTAATTTTTGTCGCCATATGAGGACGTTTTTTATAAACTCTTCATAAAATTTGACATAACGTATCGTAATACTCTCGTATCCGATAGTCCTTCCTTTTTCTAGATAGCCCATGAAAATAATACCCTACGAATCTGAGAAAACAGTGGCTTTGACATTTCCAGAAAAGATTTCCAGATGAAAGATTCTTTGACTTTTTCGAAGCACGTTTGCCGGATAAACCCCACTGCTTCGGCACATCATCCTACAGTCAGTAATTTCTAAAATCTTGGAGGAGTTTTTTCTATAAAAAGATGGTTCCTATCATTATAGAAAATATAAACGTAATACGAAACAATCAGTTTTATTTTTACATCAACCCCAAGTTATTTTGCGTCATGTTTGCGTGAGAGCTTGGTCTGGAAAGGTAAGATAAACCTACGCTATTCTATAACCTTCATATTTGAAATGGTAAAATATGCTTATCTTTTACCTGTAAATTCTGATGTCCGATAATGCAGTGTTGTATGTCTTACTTTAAACCTATTATAGAATATTGATTATATTTTATATATTGTTAGAACAGTAGCTGAGTGTCATACAGCCAACTGCTGGGTTCCACAATCTCTTATGGAAAATACAACAACCTCCGTCTCTGCCCAAATAAGCATTTCATTAGTTGCTTAACTGGGAACGAGACTCACCCATCCTTTCAATTGGAGGGCATACGTTTTATCTCTTGATGTTCATACTCTTCAGGGTACCAACATATGCTCTCTAGTCAAGAATAGAGAGACCCTATCCACAGTCAACAACTCATGGTTTCGCCGACTTCCCATCGGATGGCGTATATTTTACATGTTATATGTTAAATTTCTTTGGACTGCCTCCAATGAGACAAGAGTAGCTGAATGTCATACACCCAACTGCTGGGTTCCACAATCTCTTATGGTACATACAATAACGGGAACTCGGCGAAAGTATGGGTTGTTGACTGTGGATACTCTCTCTATTCTTGACGAGAGAGCGTGTGTCGGTAACCTGAAAGGACTGAATATCAAGGTACGAAACATATGCGCTGCAATTGAAGGGATGGGTGAGCTCGTTCCCAGTCAAGCAACTAACAAAATATTCATGTTGTTGGTTGCTTGACCGGGAAGGAGCCCCACCTATCCCCTCAACTGGATGACATATGTTTCGTCTCTCGAGGTTCAGACTCTTCAGGGCGCCGACATATACCATACCACCAAGAATAGGGAGACCCAATCCATAGCCAACAACCCATGTTTTCGCCGACCTCCCGTCGGATGGCGTATATATATGTAGTATTAGATTTTCTTGGACTGCGTCCAATGAGACAGCAGTAGCTGAGTGTCGTCACACACCCAACTGTTGGGTTCCGCAATCTCATGTGGAACACACAACAACCTGCGTCTCCGCCTAAATGAACACTTTTATTGGTTGCTTGACCGGGAAGGAACCCCACCTATCCCTTCAACTGGATGACATATGTTTCGTCTCGCGAGGTTCAGGCTCTTCCAAGAAAATCTAAAACTACATATATATATATATATATATATATATATATATATATATATATATATATATATATATATATATATATATATATATATATATATATATATATATATATATATATATATATATATATATATATATATATATATATATATATATATATATATATATATATATATATATATATATATATATGCCTACTCCCCAGAGTTCACAACTAGAAAAGGTTGTTTTTTTTTCTAGTTGTGAATTCTGGGGAGTAGGCAGATTGAAGCCTTGGAGTAAATCAACTAGATTTTCTTGAAAATTGATTAAAAATGGATAGCTTCCAGTGGAGATTTTACATATCTAAAACGCTGTTCTACCCGAGAACCTACTAATTCTAATATTAGCACACAGCTCACAGGTCATCTTCATTTAATAACTTACCTACATACCATTCACCATGCGAAAAGGAATATGTGCAACGGTAATCATGTTATTTAACGCGATGAGTCAGTTCCTACGCTGATATTAATTATTTAATGTTATTGTTTACTGTTTACTTAGACATATTTAATTCAATAAAGACTCTAAAACTAAACTTAAAGAGATTTACCACCATACACCAAATTACTTGATTTAGCTTCTAGAATAGCGTTTCGCTAACTATGCCAGCATCAATCATGGCTACCGAAATGCGCGTCGATAAATTAAAACAAATGATTTGGTGTATAGAGGTTAGTTTCTTCGAGTTTAGTGGTTCACACGGAAGGTTTCAAAGAATAAAATTGATAAAGAAGTTAAAAAATAATAATCATAAAACGACATACCCATCGATCTTTACCTAATGATTCTTTCTTAACAGCCTTATTTACAAATACTACAAAAATACCTTGCCAATATTTCTATCATGAGTGGCTACAACAGTATTCCAAATAATCCTAATAATTTCAGAAACCTATTATGAAAGAGAATATTCAGGTTCAAGAATTAACTAATCTTAAATGCAGTGATTCTCACCTGCTTAAATAAATTGACCGTTACGTAATTCTGTTATGAGAGGAGCATTAACTTTTTAAAACATGCAATGATAAATAGAAATTACAAATCTCCAAACGAAGGGGGTACATTTCTGAAAATTTTATGAATCCAATCTTATCCCTAAATTGGATCTAAATAACGTAATAGAACAAATGAAACCCCATATATTTTTCTTCAAAAATACCATCTGACTAGATAGTGAAACTATTTGAAGCATTTTAAATAACAGTTTGATTCCTTCTTAACAGCCTTATTTACAAATACTACAAAAATACCTTACCAATATATCTACCATAAATAGCTACAACAATATTCCTAATAATCCTAATAATATCCCTAAAGTCATAATAATTCCAGAAACTTATTATGGAAGAATACAACCACTTTTAAAACGTTGCAGCATTATATCATAATATTCAAGAACTAACTAATCTTAAATGCAGTGATTCTCACCGGGTTAAATAAATTGACAGTATATAACTGTCAATTGTATTATGCGAAGAGCATTAATTTTTTGAAACGTGTAATGATAAATAGAAATTAGAAATCTCCACACGAAGGGGGTACGTTTCCGAAAATTTTATGAATCCAGCCTTATCTGAATTAGATCTAAGTAACGAATAAATAAAAGTAACTAAATTGAACTAAAGTAACTAAAGTACGTTACTAAGTACGAACTAAAGTAACTAAAGTTTAGAAGTAACTAAAAAAAAAGTAACTAAATAGAACAAATGAAGCCCCATATATTTTTCTTCTAAAATACCATCTGACTAGATAGTGAAACTATTAGAAGCATTAGTTTAGTTTAAGCAAGCAAGCAAGCATTAGCAATAGTTTAAGGGAAAGTAAAATTTAGTTTTACTTCAAGAACTAGGTGATAATAATAAAAATTGTTGTAACAGGTATTAAATATGCATTTAAAATTACACAAATATCAGTCTACGAAGTTTGTAATGAAAAGTAATGAAAGCTCGTAGTGTTCAATCTAGTAATACAGTTGGTTTCCTCATTGAAGGAGGAGGCAGGCCAACACCTGGTGTAACTTTAGTATTAGTTACTTAACTCCATAGAGTCACTTGGTGGTCCCTAGCAATTTTTTCCGTGAACCGGATTTTTTTAATGCATTCTGCAGCCCTTGAGATCCCGGATTATGTTGAAAGTTGAAAGCCTGTCTCCGCGAAGTTTATCATCAATCGTGCCTCTACCTTCTGAGACTGCCTTAAATCATGTGAAATTTTGGGGCCTTGACAAAATACTGTTTCCATAGGTATATTTTGCAATCGTTTTCGTTGCCCAACTCTGAAACAAAACGTGATAGCGCATCGTTGCTCAAAATTAGCATTAATGTTTTCTCTTTATAAATTATATAACTATGGCATAAGAGGTAAAATTCTTCAATGGATACGGTCATACATCACCGATCGTTCCCAGATAGTTGACATAAATAGTATACAATCTAATAGATTGAGAATTGCTTGCGGAGTACCTCAGGGATCTGTTCTGGGCCCTCTTTTATTTCTACTTTTTATTAATGATTTGCTGACTATCTGCCATAATAAGAACATAATTATGTTTCCGGATGATTCTAGCTACCTAGTGCCGGCTGATAATGCAAAGGGACTTATGCAGTCTACTCAGACCATGTTAAATAAATTTTATAACTGGTATAAGGCAAACAAGCTATATCGAAATGTGGAGAAAACAAATTTTGTTAGCTTCTCCACTCAAGCTTATATGGAGGACAAATCTTATCTATAGAAAATTACGGAAGGTCAATACGGCAGGTATCAGGTGTCAAGTTCTTGGGTATTCATCTGAACAGCAAGCTGTCATGGGACTCACATGTGAATGAATTTTGCAAAAAATTGGCCACCGCATCATATGCTCTATACAGACTGAAACAGGTGGCTACTGCTGATATAGTGTTATCATATTATTATGCTGAATTTTATAGCCATGTAAAGTATGATCTGATTTTCTGGGGCAATTCACCACATTTATTGCGAGTTTCCAGATTTCAAAAGCGCCTAATAAGAACAACCGCTGGAGCTCGAAAGACAGCTACTTGTCGACATCTTTTTTCTAAGTACAATGTCCTGACATTGCCATCACTATACATATACGAGATTGTTAAATTTGTCTGGTTGAATTCTTAGAAATTTGCATAACATGGTTCCTTCCATGAATACAAAACTCGTGGTCCTTACGACTTTGCTTATCCGGTACACTCGCTTAAAGTTTTTGAAAATAGTGTATATTATGCAGGGGTTAAATTCTATAATAACTTGCCAGATAGGCTAAAGAATGTTGTGGAAAACAAAGTCTTTAGAAAGCTGGTGTTCTTGTGCACGCATCCTTTTATAGCTTGGAGGAGTATTTTACCAAGTGTTGATAATGTTCTAGGCTTTGAAGAATTGTTTTTTTTGTTGTTGTTTTATTATTGTTATTATTTTGAATATCTGTATTACCGTTCAATGCTATGTATTGTTTATTTGACCTAATCTATACATGTTAATGTCTTTTAGATTTAATAAACATTAACACTCTAATAATCTTTAATAAACTCCACACCTCTCTCATCCTTTCTCCGTGTATTCTCTTTCTCTCCTCCGTCCACCTTATCCCTGATATCCTCGAAACTTCGCTCTCTGATGCAACGTTCCACATATGTATTTTGTTTCTGTACGTTCTTCTATCCTCAATCTCTGTCTGGTTCATTTGTGCCTTTCCCGGATCAGCTCTGACTTGTGCAATCCATGGTACTGTTGACTTGACGTCTTGTATGTATGTAAGAATTCTGTTAGCTAGTCTTGTCGGTTGGAGTCTACTGATATGTCCATAGAAATTCAACCTTCTTTTTCTTATGTCCTCCGCTACGTTAGACATTCTCTCTGTGGTCTTTCTAGAATGTAGTCTGTATCCTTCCTCTGTTAGTTTTGGGCGAAGAATTTTCCTCATAATTTTGCGTTCTTCCTTTAGTATGTTTTCTATACCGCTTTTTGTGTGGAGTGTAAGTGTCTCGCCTGCGTATAGTACGTAGAGTTTGATTACTGTGTTGTAGTGTCTTATTTTCGCATGTGTGGATATGAATTTCTTATTTGAAATATTGTGTGTCTTGCCGTATGCCCTCTTCATCTTCTATAATCGAGTTTTCTGTGCTATCTTTTCTGCTCCTGTGGGTTCGAGGATCTCGTCCAGGTATTTGAAGTGAATGACTATCTATCTTGCTGTATTTGGTGTTCAAATTTTGAACATAATTTTGAGCAGAAGAATTCGGCGGTTTAAAAGGATATTTGTAGGCCGACTTTTTCTGCACAGTCTTTGAGGACTTCTACCTGTTTGGTTTCCCTTGTTCCATTGTCTGCGAGTATGGCTAGGTCGTCCGCGAAGGCTAGGCATTAGATTTCTATATTGTTTTTGGTTTGTACGAGTCGTATTGGTTTCCAGTGTCCTTGGTTTTTCAGTTCTTTTTCCCATTCCCCTATGACTTTGTCCAGAACTAGGTTGATGAGAGTTGGGATAACCCATCCCCTTGGCGTACTCCGGTTTTAATCAGGAAGGGTTCGGAAATATTTCCTATAAATTTCACTTTAGAGTTTGTGTCGGTCAGAGGCTGCTTGATCAATCGTAGTGTTTTGGGGTCGAGTCCTTGTTCATCTAGGATGTTGAACAGAGATTTTTGATTGATGCAGTCGTATGCTTTCTTGAAATCAATGAACATGCAGATGATTGGGGCGTTCCTGATAGCTTTATAGTTTAGTATAGTTTTTAATACTAAACTTGAAGAGACTTACCACTAAACACCAAAACGCTTTTTTTGAACTGTTCGACGTACGTTTCGCTAACAATGTTAGCATCATCAGGAGATGATTTAATCTAATATTCACAACCTCATAAACTTCACGGTTTATGATTTTTACACGCTTCATTAGGCAGGGTTTCATATAAAAAGAACATAGTTTAGTTTTAAAATTAGATTAAATCATCTCCTGATGATGCTAATATGGTTAGAGAAACGTACGCCGAGCAGTTCAAAAAAGAGTTTTGGTGTTTAGTGGTAAATCTCTTCAAGTTTAGTATTTCACACCAAAGGTTGCAACAGAAGAATTGATATAGTTTTTAAGTTAAATATTTGTTCAGTGCATGACCGACCAGGGCGAAAGTGTACCTGGTACTCGCCAATTTTGTCTTCTAGTTGTTCTTGTGTTCTCTGGAGAAGGCATGCTGAGAGGATTTTCTAAGTGACTGGTAGTAAGGAGATTCCTCTGTAGTTGTTCACATCTGCTGTGCTCCCCTTCTCGTGCAACGGATGGATAAGAGCACATTTCCATTTATTTCGTAATTTTTTTGTTGGCCAGATGTTTGTTATAATTTGTGTGGGTTTCTGCAGTGAATATAGATACAGTTTTCCTTGGGGAATCTTGTGTCGCGTTCGGGGCAATTGAGAAGATCAGAGAATAGTATGCCAGCTCCTGACAATTCTCCTGATTGATTAGCTCTAATCTCCCATTCCGCAGTTCACTATTTTTCGATCATATATATATATATATACATACAAATATGTCCAAATGTTTGGACTATTTATCACTATGATATTTACGCCTATGATAGTCTAAAAATTGGGATGAATATGTCTTTTACATCGTTTTTAAATGAAAAAAAACCAAAGCACTGTTTTGCTGATAACACAGGTTTTTCGATTTTTGCCCATTCCATTATTTCAGTTCTTTTTCAATTTTCAATCAATCTGTTTAAAAATGCCTAGAAACATTATATCTCATTTTAATACATCAAGAGTAATTCCTTCGGAAATTGCTTTCGATGTATCGAAAATTCATAAAAACTTCCAAGAGATAAATGACGTAAAGGACCGCCCTAGAGGTGGTAGAAAACGATGTAGAACAGCTACACAAGACTACTGGTAGATATCAATGATAACTAGAAGAAAATGTCTGTAATTTACAAGTATATTAAGGAAGCTTGTTAGGCTTGAAAGGGTAAATGTTTCACGATAAATGATAACGCGCAGACTGAAAGCGGTAAATTTGCATCGTAGAAGACCTTTACGTGTTCTAAACTAACCATTCAATAAATAAATTTAAGATTGCAATGCGCTTAAGAAATGATGGATCATAGTCCTAACTAGAATAATGTGATGTTCTCCAATGGAGTAATTCACGAAGGACGTTAGCTTGCAGAGCTTCAGATCGATAAGCCCGACTAGAAACAGTTCAACTAGGACACACACACACACACACACATATGTATATATATATATATATATATATATATATATATATATATATATATATATATATATATATATATATATATATATATATATATATATATATATATATATATATATATAAAAGGTGTTAATGAAATACTCTGGCAGACTTTTTTTGCAAATTCTACGTCACAAAATAACACTACAACATGTCATACAAACTTGCATCGGGAAATCCTTCGTGTTCAAGATACAGGGGGTTGAAGATTTCATTTTTTTTTTCTTTTTAATTTATATCATCCTCTTTTATAAAAAAAATGTATTGTAACAAAATTTAATACACATCATCGGCCTTTCAGTTACAATAATCTGAGAGAATATCAAGTTTACAAGCAGGCAGTGGCAGAGTTATAGCATTTGGTTAAATATTTAAAAAATAATTAGTAAGGTCCTGTTCAAAATTAAACTTAAACATTTTTCAACACAATATTATTCTCTACAAAAAGTGCATCTTGTTATTTTTTCGTATCTGCCTCGGTTTCATGGCAAACTTGACTTTTCACTTAACATACAGGTTTCTATCAGCATATTTGTGATGTAGAATTTGTTAAAAAATTTAGCAGACTATTTCATTAACACCCTATATATACACACCTTATACACACATATCACTTGAAAATTTGGTATATGTGATGTTTTTCCCTGATGCCTTCAAAGCAGTCCACCCCCATCTGAACCAAACACATTGTATATACTTTCATTAGTAAAGCTTATGCGATTTCAAAACTCCAAACAAGCACTTATATATTCCATTAAGAAATTCAGTTTTTTTTACTTGTTAACAAAATTTACAAGAGGTTCCATTTTGATTACCCGCGCCTTTGCCCTTATCTTTATATTGTTTTCCGAACTGTATTCACTCTTACCATTATAACTCTTTTCTCATTATCGCTATATTTCCGACGAGCACATACTGGTGCCTGGGGGGCCTCTACTTCTACAAAGCAAGATGTATAACATGTGATAATTCTTCTAAATATATTTCATAAAAATCCGCGTTTCTCGCTGAAAGAATGCTATTTTTATGACCACCCATCTCTGATGCTTAAGTATGATAATAGAAATACCAATTTTACCTTTTACCCTGAAGGTATTTATGTATTATGTGTTTATCATACAAAATCTGTACTCATTACTAAAGTAATTAGAGTTCTGTCAGAGTTATTAGAGTTCAAGTTTCTTTCAATTTTAGCTTGGTACCATTTTAACAGACGCATTTTATAATGCGATTTAAGAGAAAATGCCGATTAACGACGATAAATATGCCTTCCTATTGCAAATTTATGTAATTTATCAGTGATTCTCAAAACAGTCCTGGCTGCAGCTGCAACAAAAAGCACCTATTATGTGCTTGTGGAATATTTTGATTTCTAAGATGCTTTTTGTCACCTCCTTAGTTAATTCTGCAGAGACTCGAACCTCGTATACATGCATAAATCTTATCCTCAAATCATTTATCCATCGTATCGATATAAGCAAATAAGTCCGATCGTCTTGCTATTTCACGATAACTTAAACCTGCTTCTTTGATACCAATCATTTTCCCTTTTCAAAATCATTTAAGAAAAGTAGTTTTATAATTTTAACCAATGATTTTTCAGATTATTTAAAAACAAGTTTCCTTACAACGGACAAAAACATAGGGTTCTCCCAAAAAAAAAAAACGATTAAATCACCCATCGAAAAAATATGTCTGTCACTTTTTCACTAAGTCGACTTACCTTACCAAAAAACTTACTTACCAAAAGAGAAGAAAACATCATATTGTTGTAATTTGTGTCATTTTAATATTATATATTGGTGTTTTTGATCTAGATTACCCATTATTTATTTGCTAAAATAGAAACATTTATTAAGCCTCGCATTTGTCTCCGATTAATTTTGCAATTTGTTAATGTATATAAATTATTAAAACTACTATACACAAGCTGACTATGTGAACAATTTAATTGAAATTGTAAATCTCTGTTATCAGGATATAAAATGGTTAGTTGCCTTTCTATATCTAAATGATTTATGATCAACTGAGTTAGTATAGTATATATTCTTGATAGATTAAATGAAATATAGTTTAAATGAAATATAGTGTGAAGAGCCTCTAAAAATCGAATATTACTAATGTTTTCTCTATTGCATGCGTTACCGTAATTATCTGCATCGACTCGTAATTATTTGCATGTACGTTAATATCAAGTCAATTGATTCTTCTTATGTAAAATTTCCATGATTTGTTTGAGAGCTAGCAATAGTCGCGCACAAATCAGATATCAAAGAGCGTAAAGGTTGTTTTTGGAATATTTTGTTGAATGTGAAACGTAATTTACCAAAAAATTGGGTTTGGCGGAAAGTATGTTGTTGGTTGGTTGAAAGTATGTATGAAACAACGTTACTAAAATTTCTTAAAGGTTATTTATATGATCCAATGTAGCTTAATAAAGATCTGAAACTTGCAGCGGATATATAACGATAGCTGTCAGAAGATGTATTATAATTGTAGCCTCTTTATATATATATATATATATATATATATATATATATATATATATATATATATATATATATATATATATATATATATATATATATATAGGAAGTGATTTTGAGATTACTTTGTTAAACCGGTTTGCTGTGTTACAAGATCCGGAGGAAGTGGAACTATCAGTTCAATATGAAGAAATCGCCAACAATCTGCCTCAAACGGCTGCTTCAATAGCACCAGAAGAAAAGTGTCTCAAACAGACAAATATCTTCAGTGAGACCATTGATTTAATGAAGAAACGGCGGGCAATGAGTAATGCAGGCAGTCCTTTTGACAGGGTCGAGTACACTGAGCTCTGCAAAACTATAAAAAAACGTATTAGTGAGCACACGCGCCGATTCAACATGCAGCTAGTGCAAAAAAACCTGGAAGAAAACAAAGGAATTAACAAGGCTAAACAGAAGCTGAGAAACAAAAGAACGCAAATATTTGCCTTAAGGCGTGAGAATGGCACAGCATCCAGGGCGCGTACGCAAATGTGAGAGGTAGTCAGAAAATTTTATTCCTAGTTATATGAAAATCAGAACCAATCAACGACAACAATATCCACGGAAGAACAAATGCTAGATATCTTAGTAGAGGAAGTAACAAATGCTATAGAATTGATGAAAAACGGCAAGGCTCCAGGAAAGGACAGTGTAACTGTCGAAATGATAAAAGCTGATGGTTGGACGTTACATAAAACACTAGCAAAATTATACTCAAAATGTCTCAAAGAACAAAAAGTAACTTGACCTGAAAAAATGCAGAAGTGATCCTTTTACATAAAAAGGGAGCACAGGAATACTTAAAGAACTACCGTCCAATAAGCCTTCTATTAGTAATGTACAAAGTTTTCACTAAGATAATTTCTAAAAGAATATTAAAAAAACTGAATGACGCACAATCAAGAAAACAAGCAGGATTCAGTACAATGGATCACACCCAGGTTGTACAGCAGGCCATAGAAAGGCACAAGGAATACACCATGCCACTGTGCTTGGATTTTATCGACTACCAAAAAGCATTTGACTCCATCTCAAAGCATGCAATAATGGATGCACTGCTTAGCCAAAGGGTAGATAAAGCATATGTAAACCTATTAGGATCTATATATGATGGAGCTATAGCCATAATTCACTTTGATGATCTTGAAGTGGGAATTAATGTAGAACGAGGTATACGGCAGGGTGACGCAATATCGCCTATTATTTTCTCGGCTGGTCTTGAAGAAGTATTGCTTAAAATGGATTGGGAACAGGATGGTGTAAATATCAATGGTGCAAACTTAAACCATCTTAGATTTGCAGATGATATCGTTCTCTTTTTACAAGACCCAGAGGAACTATAAAGACAAAAACTAGACAAGACAAGACAAGAACTAGCGAAATATTTAGCTTGAAAATTAACCTGAAAAAGAGTCAAGTTATGTTCAATAACTTGGCTCAGGACAGAAGAATTTCAGTTTTAGGAAGGGATTTGAATATTGTGAGCAGCTTTATATATCTTGGGCAGACTATGTCAATGGAGGAAAATACCGCCGGGGAGGTGGAACGGCGTGATAAATGTAGCTGGCAGGCATTTGGCAGGCTCAACAGAGTGTTTATGAGCAGACTCCTACTTTGCCAGAAAAGAAAAGTCTTCGATCAGTGCGTTCTACCCGTTATGACATACGGAAGTGAAACCTGGACACTCACATCCCAATCAATTCAAAAACTTCGGGTAGCCCAGAGGGGAATATAAAGATGTATGCTTGGTATTACAAGACGAGACCGAAAGTCCTGCGCATGGATCAGGGAACAAACGAAAGTCGGTGACATCATTGGAAGAGTAAAGCGATTAAAATGGAGATGGGCAGGCCATATAGCGAGGTGATGGGATGACGGATGGACCAAGGCAATACTGGAGTGGATACAGCTTGTTTGCAAACGTCCGCGAAGAAGACCGAAAGTACGATGGATTGATAATATCGTTAAGTATATTGGACCAGAATGGCAAAGGAAAGCCCAGGACCGTGAAAGTTGGAAACACGCTGAAGAGGCCTTCATCCTGCAGTGGATCGACACGGGCTGATGATATATATATATATATATATATATATATATATATATATATATATATATATATATATATATATATATATATATATATATATATAGTCTCAATATAGTTTCCATTTTTTGACATCTACCCTTATTGACCGCTTTTTCCAACCCGTTTTCCATGACTATTTTACCCAAATATTGAGAGACTTGTCCGATGTTACCATATTTTGTTTTTAGAAATGGTGTTCTTAGTCTGTTGCTGGTTAGTATTGTCCTACCTTTTCTGCTGTTTCTTTTAGGATATCAATTTGTTTTTGTTCCGTTTATATATCTTGAGCTAAAATGACTAGATCATCAGCAAACGCCAGACAATCTATTTTGATGTTGGTTATCTCAAGTTTAATGGGCTGGTCAATATTCAGAGCCAATTTTTTCACACGCCACACCCGTATTACTTTTTCTATAACAGAGTTAAATAAGAGTGGCGAGAGTCCATCCTTTCGTCTCACTCCAGTTTTAATTTCAAAATGCTCTGAGATGTCACCCATAAATTTGACTTTAAACCTTGTGTTAGTTAGTGTTGCTTTAATAATTGTCAGCATTTTCAGATCTAGTCGTTGTTCTTTCAAGATTTGAAATAAAGATTCGCGGTCAATAGAATCATATGCTCTTTTAAAATCCACAAATGTACAGACGAGATTTTTATTGTATATTTTTTGATGTCCTAGGATCAACTTTAGATTCAGGAGCGAAAACGTGCTTGATAGTTACCAATTTTGGGTTCGAACTGTCCATGTGCTCTGTTTAGTAGATATTGAGATAGAATTTTATAACAAACTGGGAGAACAGATAGTTGTTTAGTTTGATCTTAGTTGTTTACATCCGTTTTATCTCCTTGCTTATGTAGAGGATGGATTAGAACATTGTTTCAATAGTCCGGAATCCGTTCGGTTCGCTAAACTTCTTGTAGAATTTTGGTTATTTCCTTGATTGTACCTGGACCAGCGGATTTTAAAAGTTCAGCAGTGATACCATCTTCACCAGAAGCCTTGTAATTTTTAAGTCGTTTAATTTGCCTAATTATTTAATCTTCATTTGGTGGTAATCAATCTGGGTTTGTTTTTTTAGGATTTAGGGTTGGTCCGCGGGCGGGGGTTAAGGTTTTAGTGTTGGTAATTCGTTTAACGGCTCAGAACAGTTTAGTTGTTGTTCATAATATTGGGCAAGTTCTTTGCAATTGTCTTGGTTATTTAGAGCTTATTGTCCGTTTTCCTTTCGGAAGCAAAAACTTTGGGGTTGATAGTCTGTTAATTTAGTTTTAAATGTTTTGTAAAAATTTCGGGTGTTATTTTTTTGGAATTTTTTTTCTATTTCATTAAGTTGATTGTTTTGATATTTTCTTATAGTTTGTCTAATTAGCTTCGATGTTTCTTTTCTTGCTTCCAAAAAGATGTTATAGTGTATTTCTGATTTTTGACTGTTCAACTCTTTGAATGCTTTATTTCGGGTTAATGCTGCTTGCTTGCAAACTTCATCCCGCCACGTTTTTCTGCGTTTTTGTAAAGAGACTAATTTTAGGGCCGTTTTAATAATTTTTTGTTTCAGTTCTTGCTAGTTCTGTGATGGTTGTTTATCAAGATCTTCTGTTGGTTTTATTTTCGTAGTGTCGAACTTTGGGATCAATAGTTTCTTTTGAATAAGATTTCAAGGTTTTCAGCTAAGTTTGATTGTAGTCAAGTAGTGATCCATGTCTATGTTAGCCCTTTTTCTAAATTGAACATTTAAAATCTTTTTATAATTGGTGTACGAAATGACAACATGGTTAATTTGAAATTCACCCATGTACGTGTTTGGGCATCTCCAGGTATTATGTTTTGTTATTTTCTTTTTAAAATAGGTTGACATTATTTTTAGATTAAACTGCGAATATAGTTCAACCAATCTTCTACCATTATGGTTGGGTCCTTCTTTTTTCCCTAGTTGTCCAATAGGATTTTAACATAGAAGGAATTTTAGAAATAGCCTTTACCAGAATTTCCTAGAACTTATTAACTTTTTCGGGATTAGATTTATTTTCTTCGTTAACTGAGAGGTGTGCATTGATTAATAATAGTTTTTGTGAGCACACTTGAGGGATAGTGTCATCGGTTGACTATTTACTGGCTGGACATTGGTTATAGAACTAAGAATGGTTTTTGAGATAGTGAAAGCAACACCGAGATGTGGTGTAATTTTGTGTATTCTTTTATCGGTTTTACTTTTAAAACCGTTACCGTTCCAAAGAAAGTTTTTGTTTTCGGTTTGAAACGTTGGTTAGAGGTTTCCGACTCCCTCTGAAAGATTTTGCGTTTAAGCCCGGACGCCCCAGAATCCGAAAGTCCGGTTGTACCAGCAACGTTGGAAGATGATTGTTTACCTCCTGTGATAATTTTTTAATTACTAGAGGGGACTATTACCGAAGGGTTTAGTTCCAGCGTTTAACCACACTACTGGTGAACAGACGCTGACCACTCAACCGCTTGATACAAATCAGACGCAAAGTGGATTTAGTTTTTGCCTTGATTCGGGGCTGCTTATTTTCAGATTTTCACTGAGGGCCATTAATATTTAATGGAACTTTCACTATCCACCACCCGTGACCACTCTTGTATCCAGGCAATGTATATTGGAGGCGAGGTATATATATATATATATATATATATATATATATATATATATATATATATATATATATATATATATATATATATATATATATATATATTATTAGTAACGTTGTACTTCCTCTGATACTTTCAGCCAAACCCAGCAGTTCTTTGGTAAATTACGTTTTACATTCAACAAAGTATAGTATCCCTAAAACAACTTTTACGCTCGTTTATACCTGATCACTCTCAAACAAATCAAGAAAATTTTACATACGAAGAATAAATTGACTTGATATTAATGTACATGCAAATAATTACGAGTCGATGCAAATAATTACGATAACGCCTGCAATAGAGGAAACATTAGTAATATTCGATTTTTAGAGGCTCTAGAGGCTACACTATATTTCGTTTAAACTATATTTCATTTAATCTATCAACCTTATATACTATACTAACTCATATGATGATTTTGATGAAATGATCATAAATCATTTAGATATAGAAAGGAAACTAACCATTTTATATCCTGAAAACAGAGATTTATAATTTCAATTAAATCGTTCACATCGTCAGCTGAAAAGTGAAAGTAGTTTTAATAATTTATATACATTAACAAATGGCAAAATTAACTGGAGACAAATGCGAGATTTAATAAATGTTTCTATTTTAACAAATACATAATAGATAAGCTAGATCAAAAACACTAAAAGATAATATTAAAACGACACAAATTACAAGAATATGAAAACAAAATATTTTCTGCTCTTTTGGTAAATAAGTCTTTTGGTAAGGTAAGCTTAGTGAAAAAGTGCCAGCCATAATGTTTCTATGGGTGATTTAATCGTTTTATTTTTTTTTCTTGAGAACACTAGGTTGTTGTCCGTTGTTGTATGGAACCTTTTGTGGCTTAAAATTTTAAAATAACTTTCTCCTGAATGTGTATTTTGTTAATTCATTAATTAATAACTTTGAAAAGGGAAATTTATTGGTATGAGAGAAGCAGGTTTAAGTTATCGTGAAGTAGCAAGACGATCGAACTTGGTTGCCTCTATCGTCACAATGGAGACAATGATTTGAGAATAAGATTTATGCATGCATACGAGGTTCGAGTGGCTGCAGAATTAACTAAGGACGTGACAAAAAGCATCTTAGCCTTATTACTATATAAAATCAACATGAAAAATGAAAATATTCGACAAGCGCATGATGGGTGCTTTTGTTGCAACTGCAGCCAGGACTGTTTCGAGAATCACTGATAATTGACATAAATTTGCAATAGGGAGGCGTGTTTATTGTCCTTAATTGGTATTTTCTCTTAAAACGCGTCATAAAACGCGTATGTTAAAATGGTACAAAGCTAAAATTGAAAGAGACTTGAACTCTAATAGCTCTGATAGAACTCTAATTACTGTAGTAGAGAGTACACATTTTGTATGATAGACACAAAATACTTAAATGCCTTCAGAGTAAAAGGTGAAATTGGTATTTTATTGACATATCAGCCTCAGAGGTGGGTAGTGATAAAAATAGCATCCCCGCAGCGAGAAAGGCGGATTTTTATAAAATATACTTTTAAACAATTATCACAAGTCATATATCTTGCTTCGTGACAGTAGAGGCTCCAGGCCACTAGCATGTGCTCGTTGGAAATATTGCGATAGGGAAAGGGTCATTAGGGTAAGAGTAGATACAGTCTCGAAAACAATATAAAGATAAGGATAAAAGGCGCGGGTGGCCAAAATGGAACCTCTTGTAAGCTTTGTTAACAAGTAGAAAAGACTGAATTTCGTAATAGAATATGTAAGTGCTTCTTTGGAGTTTTAAACTCGCGTAAGTTTCACTAATAAATAAAATGTATTTGATTCATAAAGTATGGAGGAAGGCTTATATTTGTATGGAATTATAAGATCGTTTTAGGGGTGAAAAACTTGGTAATTGTACCAGAATTAATGGACAAAATACTTTATTTTAACATTTTAAAGGAACATTTAACTACAGTGACTATATTTCAGATATTGTATTTAATATTGCTTTTATCATCATAACAATGTTAAATGTTATTCGTGATTCATTAGATAATGCCTACTTTATAGTTAACCAAAAATTATGAAAATGCCATCTTAGTAGCCTAAAATTAATCCTTTGGAAAACTAATATATTATTTGGAAGTTCAAATACAGAAAAATGATTCAAAGATTCAATTAAATTTAGAAGTAATACTCAAAAACAATGGAAAAAAAATCCGGCATAATTTTTAAATAAATTAGCAGAATTAACTAAATATTAGTTTAAATGCCTTAGTCTATTTTTTATTGTTATTTTATTAAGTGTACAAATATTAATGCTTACAATTTCTTTCTGTTAACATCTTTCTCGAGCCAAATGTGGGATCTTTTTGTTCTTAAAACGCTCTTTAATGTCGAAATGTAGTATCAATGGTATTAAACATTAATATCTTAACATAGTTAACATATTAAGCAGGAAATTAAGAGTTTGTTAAGAAAAACTTGGAATGCAAGGATACGAGGTGTTATAAAACTGATAGCGTGGCGTCCGGTCTGGCAACACTGTTGGTTTCCTCTTTGGATGGGAGGCAAGCCAATCTGAAGCGTCTGCAGTACGAGTTTGAACTCTCAAAACTCACTGGGTTGTTCGTAGATATTCTTTCCGTGAAATGGATTTTCCTAGTTCGTTCCAAAAATCAGTGACAACAATTTCAAACTATGGTGCGATATCAAGTTATTTTCAGACTTGAGTACACTGCGATGGAAATTTTTGCAAAACTTTAAAAGGCCTATGGAGACAGTGTTTTGTTAAGGGCGCAGATTTTTGGGTGGTTTGAAGCATTCACGTACGAAGGGATGAATCTCGTAGGCAAAAGTCTTCTACTGCAAAATGTGCTGAAAATGTCTCCAGAATCTGGGATTTTGTGCATTCTAATCGTGGGTTGATGATCGGGGAACAATTGAATTTGACTCACTCAACTGTTCAATCAGATTTTGACCAATTAATTAGGGATGAAGGAAATCAGCGCGGAAATGATCCCAATAAACCTTTCGCAGGATCAAAAGGACAATAGGAGAAAAACATGCTTTGACTTTTTGGAGCGGATTGAAAATCTGCTTTATAGCGCACCATTCCTCGAAATTGTTGGCACTCATTTTCAGAATCTATTGAAAAAAATCGTACCTAAAGAATTCGTTCGTAAAAAATCGTGTACCGAAGACCCCTCAGATGATGGCTTGCCTCCCCTCTAAAAGAGAGGCCAACAGTATTGTCAGATCGAATGCTTTGGCACTCATTACTTTATTCACACACTTTTTGCACTGCTTACCTTATAAGTACATGTTTATTGTATACGGGGATGATTATCTATACAACCCATAAGTTTACCTGAAAATGAATAAGCCTTAGTCGATTAGTCAATTTAACAATGTTCAGGCATAATAATGTAAAATAATGATCTTAATGTAACCAGCAGAATTTTGGCTGGAGAATTGAATGGGTCCAGTTTTTCCTAGCAAGAAATGTCACTTCATTACAATCATAACAATTATTTCCACTTTGATTCAGTAGTAGCTTTTCGATATTCAAATACAGACGCTTATTAACTTTATCCGATGAATTATTATAATGCCTCTCGTAGCCGAAATTTCCTTGAAGCCATTGTCATATGAATATATGCAATACGTTGATGAACAGTCGAAGTTTCGTGTGAAAGTTTTCAAACAAACCAACATGAAAAAGATGTTGGGTCCAAAAATACAATACCATACTCATAAATATTTACGCGTGTGTCGTGCCACACATTTTCGTTTGAAATAGTCCAAATGTCTCGAGAGAATATTATTTTCGTTATTATTATTTCATCTAGAACTGAATTTTACGCTTTCAGTGTTGTATCTCGATCAAAGAAGTTGGACACCCCTGCACGACATTTACGCATATTTTTCTATTACTTCGAACTTATTATGAAAATATATGTTGACGTTATACTTTATAGTCATATATTTAATGAACACATTTCTGGAAATTGCTTAACGAGGACCTTCAAAGTACCTAAGCCACTTTGATATTCACTGATAGTACGAATTTAACTCTTTTGTAAAATTATACTTATTCGTAATAATAAATATGTTAAATATGTTACTTTAAAGGCTATGGCCAGTTCTAAGAGTATTGTTATTTTAACTTTTATTCTGTTTTAACCCAAAAGTACAGTCAAACCTTATTCACGGTTTTATTATACGCGTTTTCAATGTTCGCGGAATAAAACATTGTGACCACTTCTTGTATTTGCGGCTGAAAATTAATTTATTCACCGATTCAAAATCAATGATATATATCGAATTTTTAGAATAATATGCATTTATTTCCGAAATACTTTTCAAAACAAACAAGTGTCTTTTCTGCTTTATTCGCGATTTATGATGCGAAGTAAAAGCAAATGAAAGTTAGTTCCTATACAGAAAAAAGTCGTGTTGCCGCTTGGCGAGTCGTTTGCATCCACATCACGTTTTTTTAATGTCAATGAATCAACTCAAGTCAAAGAAATCAGAAAATAAAATAAGGAATTCTGCAGCTTCAGCCTTGCTATCAGCAAAGTTGTTCGTGATCCAGCAATTGAAAAAAAAGGAAGCTACATTAACATTATGAATTGAAGACTGTAGCCAGAAGAGAATGTCTCTAAGTGATGCTATAATCCATGAGAAAGCTAAACATCTTTACACACATTTTAAAGAACCTGGTGATGAACATACGAATAGAGGATTTTCAGCATCGGAATATTGCTTGAAATTCAATAGATCTAAGGTGCGAGAATTACTTCATAATATCAAAATTGTTGGAGAAGCTGCATCTGCAGACATTTTAGCAGCAGCAACATATCCAGAAGAATTTTCATAGATAATTGCTGATGGTGGATACAAACCTGAACAAGTGTTTGATACAGACGAAACTTCCCTGTTTTGGAAAAGGGTGACAAAAACAAAACTTTAATATCCAAAAGTGAAAAGCCCGCCTGTGGATTAAGGCAGCAAAAGCTAGAGTTCCACTGGTACTCTGTTTTAATGCATCAGGAGAATATTTAATTAAGCCATTTATGCTTTGCAGATCGCTAAATCCTCGTGCTCTGAAATTTTTCCATATTAAAAAGTCACGCATAATTTTGCTTTACAATTACAAAATACGTTAAAATTTCTAACTTAACATGCAAAATGATATGAAAAAATGAAACTTAAAAAACAAATGGTTGTATCGATACGTGAAGGGCGCGAATTTTTAAAAGCCAGGATACTTTTTGATCATATCAGTTAAAAGCCAGTTAAAAACTTCCATTTATAAAATTCGAATGTCCTTTGGATCCTATTGTTCAACTCAATAAGTCAGTTAAATATAAATATATTTTTTAACAATCTTATGTTTCTTAAAACCCAACATTGAGCTCACAAAACATCCCCTCTACATTTAAATCCGTTTTTCTTGGGGGTCGGCAGAGTCAAACATTAAACGCCTGACGTGTCGCCCAATTTAGTGCGGTCCCCTTATTTTCTTTGTCTCCGGATAGAAAAAAGGCACTTTGTTTCTACTTAAGGCCGTCGTAATGCTCTCTTCCAGACGGGAGTGTAAAAAGCAATAAAAACAGCCTTTAAACGTGCATAAAGTAAAGGCATAGGGAGACAGAATGGCACTTTGGAGGATTCTATTTTTTCCAGATTTTATTTCATATAAAATAACATTCTTTTAATAGGTTAATAGGCAGTTACAATTTGAGAAGTTTAAAGGGTGGATTTGCAAAATTTATATTTTAATACATGAAATGCTTGTATGAAAATTTAGTTAATGAGGCGTTGAACCCAATTAAAATCAGTGTTATCGGGTGAAATAACAATATTTTTTCATTACTCCTTATCATTTATTTTTTTCACAACAATGGTCTAATAACTAACGAGGTCATATAAAATACATCAAGTTAATTAACAGATCTATAGAACAATTCTTCTATTGCAACCTTCGATGTGGAGCACTAAACTCGAAAAGATTAATGTTTAGTTATTTCGCTATTATAAACCATGTTAGCATCATCAGGAGATGATTCAATCTAATTCTAAAATTTAACTAGTGTGTAAAAGCCCTGAAAGCCTTTATTCCGGTTCATGTTTTTCGTACACTTTTCTATTTGAATACTTTCAATGGTATACATTACCCTATTATTATTTCTACTTTTAACAGTCATTTCTACTTTTAACAGTAACAGTCTTATATTACTAATATCTATATTATGGACATGCTCGAGTGCACGTGGGGTAACACAAGATTTTTCATTTCTCCGATATCTAATGTGTTAATTCATCCTTCGCCTCGGAACCTTTTTGAAAGGAAAAGAACAAAAATAAATTCATGGTAATACCGCTTGATGTCCAGTTAACACGAGGGCTAGATAAGATTTTGATAGTAGATATTAAGATAAACTACAAATCATATAAGAAGACATTTATATAAATCCTGGGTAAAATGAATTGTCAAGATTATAATCGAAGGAATATTGCAAACTAAAAGATCCAGATTAATCAAATATAAAGAATAAATTACTCACATTAGATACGGGAAAAATAAAAAATCTTGTGAAAAACCATATTATAGATATTATTAATTTAAGGCTTGTTAAAAATGTAAATAAGAATTGGAGTTTAGATGCAGATGATACCATTCTCTTAGAAAAATGTAAGAAAACTATACTATTTAATATTATTATAAAAACTATATATTAAATATATATAGTTTTTATTTTAGAATTAGATTGATTTATCTCCTGATGATTTGTTTAGTCCAAAACGTCTGTCGAGGTGTTTGAAAATAATTATTTGGTGTTTAGTGGCAAATCTCTCCGAGTTTAATAGATCTGTAGTAAGTTATGTCGGGGTATATATAGGGTTTTAAGCAGAAAGAAAATTGAAATGAGGTTGAAAGAAAACGCCAATGTACAGATAGTTTGTAAAAATTTGCTTACGCGTTCATTGAAGAAATAAGCAGCTAGATCAACTTCGGATTTATGTTCTTGGATCTCCCCGTATACTTTTCCTCACATGTTGCATGTTTTCAGTTGATCTTAGAATCTGTGATCTATCTTGTTTTCGGACGTCATCCGCAGACACAGTTTTCAAATATGTGTATACCTACGTATTGTTAATGTGGAAAAAGCATCTCTAACATTAAAAACCCGTTGGAAATTGTAGAGTTAATAATTGTTCTATTTTTAAAGTAAATTGCAGCAATTTGTGTTCGTTTTACAAGCTAATACTGCCCCATTTTTAAAAGTTTTGAAAATTACCTCATTCTAAAATTTAAAACGTAAAAAAAAGAATCGAAAATTAGATAATTTTTTTTTAATGTGTAACTATATTTTGTGCTACCCTGTACTAATACCAAATTGAAAATATTAAAATTATAAGAATCAATAACATAGCTGGTCTTTCTGGATCACCTAACAATATTATTCGTTCTGATAGAAAGAACAAACATTAATGCAGACTTAATAAAAATATTTCAACAAATAAATTTACAATAACCATTGGGGTTAAGTTCAGAATGTACATCCTCCATTTCATCAGAAGACAGGCGGTTTACAATCAGGAACGACAAAAGTTAGTAAAATAAGATCCGTTTTAAGAAAGCTTTTAATATTTTATATTATGAACATTATATTCTTGAAATGTCACCATATAAATAACTTAGTTAACCTTTCAGTAGTCGCGCTATATTTTGGAACATCAATGCTCGCTGCGAACTCCTAGTCCGCCATTTGCTATGTAGTGATAAAAAGTGAAGTGATGAAAAGTGAATAAAAATGCACCTACTAAACTTAAATTATTGTATTGTAGTACGTACCTATTTAAGAACATCAAAATATATTCAATACAATGTTTTTTAAAATAACGCTTCAAAACGTCTATACATACATTTAAGAACTACAGTAATGAAGAACATAAAAATAACTTGAGAGTAGTGTAAAACAGGCATTGTGAAATTCAGTTTTACCATGCTCTATTTTAAAATACCCTGGACAAATTATTAGAGCGTCTTCCAATCTTACATAAGTCTGACATTTTTTGCAGAAATATCAGGTGGGGCACTTTTTTTCCTGTTACACATATCACATAGACCTTTTTGATTTGCTGGAGGTTCCCGAGGCTGCTCCGTAAGTTCAAGAATCTCCCTAATTCTTAGTAATATCGATCTTGATATATTCGATACAGTAGAGCGAATTCCTATGTAATGGCTTATTAATTCAAAAGATAGTTTCCGCAAAAATTCTCTCCCTAAATTATGTGTAAATAATTTATACCTGCATCGTTTAACATTGAGTATAAGATTACCATTGGCCACCTTCGAGTGGCACGTACAAAATTATAAGCAACGCAAAGTTTGTCCGTCGTATCTACTCATCCTTTAGTTTGATTGTAAGTACCTATTATGTCTGGCTTATTTGTTTCACTCTGAATAGTGTTATCATGGTGTAAACTTAATAAGCATAATATTTTTACATTTTTTTGGAACATAAGATAAGAGCACGCAATTCTCGTGAAAGGCAAATATTGACGACTTTTCAGGCCGATTTACTGAGCGGATAAATTCAACAGGAAGCTATTTATTTTTCCTAACCGTTCCTACGAGAGTCATCCTGAAATTGTTCTTTAGATTTTCTATCAACTTAAAACTGGTAAACCAATTATCAGTAGTTTCGTTTCTTCCACTTCCTAATATGGATTCGCACATTCTCTCGACAACAGCATCTAGGGAATTATTTACCTCCCAACGACCCACAGGCTGTTTGACGACATATAATTCCAAGTTACAACTATAAAAAAGTTTGGGGTCACAAAGAGCATACATTTTTATTCCCTATTTGTTCGGTTTATTGGGTATGTATTGACGAAAAATACATCTACCCCAAAATTATTTTTTCGTCAACTGTTACGCAATGAAAGGGTGTAAATACAGTTTTACATTTTACTACAAGGATCTCATAAATATCGCTAATCGCTGCCAATTGATCAACAGACTTACTAGATTTGCGAGTTTAAAAATCGTCAAACCGCAAATGTCGCACTAAGAATCGAAATCTTTGTAGAGACATAGTAAGCCAAATATCTCGATACCAGTGCCATCTGCACCCCAAAGATCTCTGGTTGTTTTTTATTACCCCAGCCAAATACAAGAGCCCAAACAATGCTTGAATTTCAACGATGTCAGTTGTTTTGGTATGACGTTCTCGAGAATATCTATCTTGAGCAGCCTATATATGTTTATTTGTTTTCTATATAATAATTTGTAGTACATTTTCTGGAAAGAAGTACCGCTATATTGACAAAGGAGCTTTTAGTGTTTCAACAATTCATTTTGGACTGGGTAATGGGTAACTAAATCTTTTGCTCGTATTTTCACATTTTTTGGAGGACAGTGTTTCGTCCATTTGGTAGTTTGATTTTTACGTATGAAAAATGGACCAACAGATTCTTACAAAACACCCGATTCACAGTCTGAAATATCCTGTTCTATATCTTTTTCATATATATCCAGTTCAATGACATCTTCTTCCTCTTCATCACTTTCATCAACGGGTAATTTTTCTTCATCAGAAGATTGGAAACATTGTTCTATTAATTTATGTAGCCGCTCTTGTTCTTTTTCATTGAACGCCATTCTAAAAACGTATATGTGTAACAGTGACTACAAAAAACAGGGAAAAGGACATACCTTATCAAAAGAACACAGTAAAATAAATTAATATGTTTCGTTACGTCAGTGGTCGCTGCGGATTATCAGTCCGCAATCTCAAATTATTCATCTAAGCCCAAAACTACTCCTTGACTCACTCAATCGCCTTCCCCTCACTCAACGTTCTTTCCGTAAGGTATTGAGAAGCGCAACACTTGGAGGAGAGTGTAATGAATATTATTGTCGAAAGAAAACCGGTCCGGAGCGACAGTCTACTGATTTCTACTGATTGTCGCTCCGCGTAACTACTGGACTACAAAAGAGTTAAGTCACAAGTTTATCCAAAGAGTTAAGTCAGAACTTCCCACGCACCAGCCAACACGTGCATTTTTTCAAATTATCCATTCACCAAATATTTGTTGCAATTAGTCGATAGTGATAGCAGCAGTGGAACATATGGTACCATGTATGGTAATATGTTATTTAAGTGCTCTTCTTACAATAATAAGATAATATGGTTTTTGTTTATAATCAAATCAATTTTTCTATTGGAAACTTCGGTGTGAAACACTAAACTCAAAAAGATTTACCACTAAACACGCAATCACTTTTTTTAAAGTTCCCGAATAAATCTTAAACATTTAAATTTTTGTTTACCCCTGCATCTCTGTAACCGTTGAGAGTAGGATCCATGTTACATATACATATCCATATACATATCCATATACATATCCATATACATATCCATATACATATCCATATACATATCCATATACATATCCATATACATATCCATATACATATCCATATACATATCCATATACATATACATATACATATCCATATACATATCGATATACATATCCATATACATATCCATATACATATCCATATACATATCCATATACATATCCATATACATATCCATATACATATCCGTATACATATCCATATACATATCCATATACATATCCATATACATATCCCTATACATATCCATATATATATATATATATATATATATATATATATATATATATATATATATATATATATATATATATATATATATATATATATATATATATATCCATATACATATCCATATATACATATCCATATACATATCCATATACATATCCATATACATATCCATATACATATCCATATACATATCCATATACATATCCATATAAATATCCATATACATATCCATATACATATCCATATACATATCCATATACATATCCATATACATATCCATATACATATCCATATATATATCCATATACATATCCTCTTACATCACCCTGTAGATAAACGGAGAACGATACCGAACGATGATTGATGTTTTTTTATGGGATCAAATAATGGACATGGATTTAGAGAATGTGTGGTTCCAACAAGATGGTGCGACCTGTCATACAGTACGTGAGATATTGACTTTATTGCGTACACAGTTTGGAGGGAGGCTGATCTCCCGGAATGGGGACATAAATTGGCCACCAAGGTCATGCGACTTGACGCCGCTAGACTATTTTTGTGGGGCTATGTGAAGAGCAAAGCTTACGAAAATAATCCGCAAACCGTTCAACAGTTGAAAGAAAAAATTAGGCGAATAATTGGTGACATAACTCCGCAAATATGTTCAGCAGTAATCGAGAATTTCAACAAAAGAATTGTGAGCTGCCAGAGAAGTCGTAGCGGTCATTTGACAGATGTTGTATTACACGTATAATTGTACACTATCCAGCTTTGCACTGCCATAAATAACTTTCAGGTATGTTATGAAACGTTTCTTTTATTCGTTACCAACATTCGAAACTTCTTAATGGAATACCCGTTATATATATATATATATATATATATATATATATATATATATATATATATATATATATATATATATATATATATATATATATATATATATATATATATATATATATATATATATATATATATATATATATATATATATATTATGTTCAGCAGTAATCGAGAATTTCAACAAAAGAATTGTGAGCTGCCAGAGAAGTCGTAGCGGTCATTTGACAGATGTTGTATTACACGTATAATTGTACACTATCCAGCTTCGCACTGCCATAAATAACTTTCAGGTATGTTATGAAACGTTTCTTTTATTCGTTACCAACATTCGAAACTTCTTAATGGAATACCCGTTATATATATATATATATATATATATATATATATATATATATATATATATATATATATATATATATATATATATATATGTATATGGTGTTATAATATATATATATATATATATATATATATATATATATATATATATATATATATATATATATATATATATATATATATATATATATATATATATATATATATATATATATATATATATATATATATATATATATATATATATATATATATATATATATATATATATATATATATATATATATATATTTGTTTCATTTAATAATGTCGATATTTTAGCAAAAATTTACTAATCAAAATATTGGTCATCGCTAGCTATTACTTTTTTCCATCTTTCTACTAAAGAATGGATTCCGCGCCAGGGGAACTTTTGGTTTCTTGAAGCCAACCATTTATGAAGGCTAATTTTCACTTCTTTGTAAGAATGTAAGTGTAATTCTGAAAGCCGGCGCTGCATCAATCAAAATAATTGGTAGTCCAAAGGGGCTAAGTCAGGTAAATACGGTGGATATGGTAAGACGTCCCATTTAATGTTTTCCAAATATTTTTTACACATTTTGCAACATGGGGCGCAGCACTGCAATATTGAAAAATCACTTTATCATGTATTTGGGCCTATGCTGGTCGTTTTTCGTTCAATGCTTGCTTCAATTTTATGATTTGTTGTCGGTATCGATCTCAAGTAATCGTTTCACCACGTTTCAGCAGTTTATAATACACAGCTCCCCTTCTATACCACCAAATACACAACAAAGCATTCTTTCCATATGTATATATTGCGCACTGGTTTTGATGTTGAAGGCTGAAGGCTGAGTTTACCCATGATTTTTTGTGCTTTGGGTTGTCAAAATAGATCCACTTTTCATCACTTGTCAAAACTCTATGCAAAAGACCGTTTCTTTTCTGTGTGGCAAGCAAAATTTCACAAGTGATTTTTGGAATCCATTTTCCTTCCTTCTGGATCTTTCCCAATGTATGAGTTGAGTCTTGATCCAATAATGCTTGCAAACCTGCAACCGCTTTCGGTGGTCCTTCATGCTCCTTGTCTTTTATATAAAACTTACCTCTTTTAAAGCATTTAAAATATCGTTCCCAAGTTTTTTTTATTAGTAATGCCATCTCTTAGTAAAATCGGCATTATTAACGGAAGCACCTCTTATATTTGTATATAACAAATAGAATAACAAATTTCCTTAAAACACGTATCCAAAATACAACCATTTCCGGAAAAATATGTAAAGACTTATTTTTATTTTCTTAACAATTGGCAACGTCATTCTTCCATATGTTTCAGCATACATTTGGTTTGTTTTGTTACAAAACAAAAAAATAATAAAAAAAAAAAAAATTAATATCAAAGTTGAAATTACTAGTAATACACATTTGGAAACAGCTATTTAATCGTTTTATTAAATTAATTGTTCGAAATGTCCACCATCCGATTCTTGGTGAAAGAAGTTTTGTCGGTTAATAAAATATTAAACAAGAAATTTAGTTCTTTTGGTTTTGGTGACTAAACCATTTACAATATATTTGCTTTACTGATATATCATATATATTAAACTTTTTTATGAATCTATACATAACGGTATGCTTCAGTCACTTTATTTATATTAGTTATGTTGAATTTTTAATTGTATTGTTTTTGTTTTAATTTTGTTTAAAAACTTATACAATTAAGTTTAAGATTTATATAATTAATCTTTTTTAAAAGGTATTAACAGTAGCCGGAGTGTTAAAACTCCTTAGGGGTGGTGTTAAATGATAGACGATGTTTGTGTTTTAAAGCCCACTTTATGTTGGGCCTAATCTTCTCATACTCTTTATAAACTGATAGGTCTCTGATCTTAAGTCGAATAACATTAATTACCATTTTCAAATATATGTTTCAATAAAATGATGTTAATTAGTATCAGCATTATTGTGTTTAAGTAATAATTGGAAAAACGGAATTTAATATGTAGTAACAGTATAATGTAAAACGGGGTTTCATTATTTCAATTATCTTGTTACAGCAAGTATTTCATTATTAAATTATCAAAATTTATATACCAAGATTTGAAAGATCAAATTATACCATAAATCTACACATATCAAATACAAATTTATATTAAAAATGTTATATCTAATAAAATTGTAACCGCATCTGTTCTACGAGTTCGAGATATCCAAAAATATATATTGAAAACACTAGGCCGCCTCCCTGCGGATAAATTTGTTTTTTCTTGAGGACACGCATGACCGAACATCAAACGTGTGTGTCGCTCAATTTGGCGCGGCCTCTATATTTCGTTCAAGTAGAAAAAATCACTTTACTCTAGCTAAGGCCGCCGCAATACTCTCTGGAAGTTGGAGTGTAAAAAGCAATAAACATGACCTTTAAATGTGCGAAATATATTTTTTCCTGGTTTACTTGATGAAAAGGTAGACACACCTTTTAATAATATTTGTTACATTATATATTGCTACCAAAAATAAATAAAATTTAAATATTACATTAGATATTTTGTACAAGGTGTTCCATAAGAAAGTTTTTATTTTATTGACTCAATGTTCAAACGCAACAATAGCGAGGGGCATGGGGCGCATGTCAATCGATAGCCCCACGCTTAGAAATTTAGTCGGCATAGAGCGTTTCTCGAGAGCAGACCGTGCGTTGTGTGTGAGAGAATTTTACAAAAACAATGATTCGACGACTGTAGCACAGAGAAAGTTTTGCGTAACATTAAAGATGTGCCAAGTGTTTCCCTCATTGTGAAATTGGTAAAGAAGTTTAAAGAAATCGGGTCAGCTATGGATAAATGTATGTCCAGGCGACCAAGCTCATCACGAAGTGACAAAAATGTGGAAATGGTTAATCAGTCCATTCGTGACAATGCGAACCTTTCCATTCGTAAGTGAGCGCATACTTTAAATATGCGTCGATCATCATTAAACGGCATATTGCGCAAGGAACAACATTACACCCATACAAAATGACTAATTCAACTAATGCAAGAAGTAAAGCCTCAAGATGCCAGTCAGAGGCTTCAATTCATTAGTCAGGCAACTCAGCGTTTTGCAACATTCAACAACATATTGTTTTCGGATAAGGCTCATTTCCATCTCAACGGTCATGTAATAAGCAAAACTGCCGTTAGTGGATTGCAACGAACATGAAACACAAGCACCAAAAACCCCTATATTTGCTTAAAGCCACTGTATGTCTGCAATGCCAGCGCGACGAATAACAGACCCATACTTTTTTGAAGACGGCAGGGGATGCGCAGAGCGTTACGTGGAAATGTTTTTGGTAACTGAATTGCAAACCTTTGGTGGTCATAATCAAAGAACATGGTTTCAGCAGGACGGAGTAACGTCACACACTTCCAATACGTCTCTCGATATTACGGGATTTGAATACGTGGCAAATTTTATCAGTAACTCCCTTTATGTATGGCAGAAGAACTTTGAGGTTTTGGGATAATTCTCTAGTGGATTGGCTGGTATGACCAGTTGACTGAACTTTATTAATATGCTTTTTATTTGACGCATGTCATAACCGTTTTGAATTAGTGCCGTTTCTAGAGAATTAAGTTCTGTTTGCCTATGTTTCCTATCTGAAAATCTTAGTGATTTCATGACTAAAGTTTTGACTACCGAATTTAATTGCGATGGATGATGATGTGAGTTCGCATTTAGATAACGATTTGTGTGGGTGGGTTTACGATACTAAATAGGAGCTTTGATCTGGCCTTTTTGATATTAGAACGTCAAGAAAAGGAAGGACAGAATTGTTTTCAGTCTCCATTGTAAATTGGACCTGGGGATGTATACTGTTCAAATGCGAAAGGAACAGATTTAAAAATTGTGGTCCGTATGACCAAATGTCGAAGGTATCATCTACATATCGGAACCAGCAAGTAGGTTCCAACGGACTGGTGATAATAGCTTGAGTTTCAAAGTGTTTCATAAAAATATTGCCTATGACCGGAGAAAGAGGGGCGCCCATAGGAGCTTCACAAATTTATTTAAAGATTTTATTTTTGAAGATGAAATATGTATTGAACGTGCAATCTTCAATAAGACTAAGAATATCCGATGATATGTGGTGTTTGTTTTTTTAGAATGTCTAGTAGAGTTCCTTGAAGGGAGATGTTTGCAAATAACGAGACAATATCGAAACTAACAAGAATGTCACTTTCGGATATACTGTGCCTTTGAAGAAGCTCAATAAAATGAGAGGAATTTTTGATGTAGGATGATTTTTCCACGAGCGGCTGTAGACTTTTCGCTAAATATTTTGCTAATTTGTGAATTGGTGAACGATATGCGCTGACAATGAGCTACACAGCTTCAATATCCATCCCATATTATGGAATACTTTCGACCTAATTTCCACACAGAAAGCCCAACATATCGTCCAACAAAAAACTGACATCCAAATAGAAAAACTTCTACGTCTTATTAAATCCCAAAATCCAACACTCACGCCAACACCTGCATCGAACAATTTTGTACACAAATTTTCGAATACCCACATAGTGATTCAGTCCATAGAGCCTTATCAAAAGGTTTTAATTTCGCAGTGACTCCCAACACTATCCTAGTAGAGTAAATAATTTCTCAAACGGAAGATGCTTTATCCCATCTACCTGCTCTTGAAGCCGAAGAAACCCGCCAAGACATTGCCAGAATCCTTCGTCGTTCCAAATCTCCGAGATCTAATCTTCCGTCGGACGAAAAACGTGCAAAAACGTGCAGAAATTCAGACGTAACAATTCTTCCAGCCGACAAAGGGAATGCCAAGGTCATACTTAATTCTGTTGATTATGAAACTAAAATGTCTGATCTATTAAATAGTGCAGACTATAAACAAATTTCTAACGATCCTACAACATATCTAGAGAAGAAAACGCGTTCTGTCATCAATAATTCTAATCTTCCTTCAGATGATAAAAAGGCTTTAATACCTCGCGAAAGATCTTCTCGTGTCCCAAAAATGTACGGTCTCCTAAAAATCCACAAAACTGACATTCCTCTTCATCCCATTGTCAGCGCATATCGTTCGCCAACTCATAAATTAGCAAGATATTTAGCGAAAACAGCCGCTCGTGGAAAAATCAACGTCATACATCAAAAATTCCTCTCATTTTATTGAGCTTCTTGAAAGGCACAGTATATCCAGAAGTGACATTTTTGTTAGTTTCGACAACACCAGATATTCTTAGTCATATTGAACATTGCATGTCCAATTCATATTTCATCTTCAAAAATAAATTCTTTAAACAAATTCATGGAGCTCCTACGGGTTCCCCTCTTTCTCCAGTCATAGCCAATACTTTTATGGAACACTTTGAAACTCAAGCTATTAACACCAGTCCGATGAAACCTATTTGCTGGTTTCGATATGTAGATGACACCTTCGTCATTTGGCCACATAGATCACAATCTTTAAATTTGTTGTATGTATGAATACATCCCCAGGTCCAATTTACAATGGAGACTAAAAACAATTCTGCCCTTCTTTTCTTGGCGTTCTAATATCAAAAGGGCCAGATCAAAGCGTCTCCTATTCAGTCTATCGTAAACCCACCCGATACAAATCGTTATCTAAATGCAAACTCACATCATCATCTATCGCAATTAAATTCGGTAGTCAAAACTTTAGTCATGAGATCACTAAGACTGTCAAATAGGGAATTGTCCCAAAACCTAAAAGTTGTTCTGCCATACATCAAGGGAGTTACTGATAAAACTTGCCACGTATTCAGATCCCGTAAAATTGAAACAATATTTATAACAGAAAGAAATATATCCAGTTTCCTTAGACTAGTGAAAGATAATAGTCTACAAGAGTCACATGGTGTCTATGAGATTTCTTGTTCTGGCTGCTCCCAATCATATATCGGCCAAACCAATAGACGTATCCAAAATCGCATACACGAGCATTCTCTCGCCATCCGAAAATCTGATCTTTCCTTGACTTTAGCAGAACATCATATCCAAACGGATCACAAAATAGATTTTGAGAGGGGCAAAGTAATCGCACCTATATATTCCAACAAACCCCGCATAATTCGTGAAGCAATTGAGATCGAAAAACGTCCAGACTGATTAAATAAGAGGGACGACGGTCTTAGACTTCCAAATACACGGAAACCGCTTATTTCCAAATTGCTCATCCGAAACCCTTCCAGTTAAACGTCCACCTCCCGTCTTGCCCCCACCTCTCGGCCGACCCACAACCTCACCTATTAATAGAGAGGTCTCGCCGTCTACGTTGTTTTCTAGTTGTGAACTCTGGGGAGTAGGTAGATTGAGACTACGAAGTAAATCAACTACATTCTCTTAAAAATGGCTTCAAAGTGGAAGCCGAAACGTCAAGATTTTACAAATCTAAAACGCGGTTCTACCCGACCACCTAATAATTCTAATATAGATATATATATATATATATATATATATATATATATATATATATATATATATATATATATATATATATATATATATATATATATATATATATATATATATATGTATAAAAGAATACTGTATATGAGATCGTGTGTTCGCTCGTTTTGACGATGACATCTTCCAGGTTTTATTTACTATTTTTTTTAATTGAATAAACAACAAAAATAAAAAGTTAAATGGCTACTGAGAAGAAAATATTATCAATGCGAGTAGATTAAAAACTGTATGTACTTTTGATAATTTAATGTGAACTGAATAATTTAATGTGAAACTGAGACTGTTGCTAAACTTTACTTTAAATTTACGTTTAAGTCTTGCACCGGCATTTTTTTTTTATTTTGTATATCTGTGTTATATATAAAAGTATTGTTTTTTAATCTTTAAGTCTTGAAGAACATACTTCAATTTGTAACAAAGTAATACGGATTTATTTGTAGGGAGGTGGGCTGTTTCGTGTTTTCGATATTTATTTTCAGTAATCTTGAAATCAAAAATGTATGTGACATCCCTTGAGATCATTTTATGGGAGTTTTTTTATTGTGTTTTGCTTATAACAGTTTTGTTAGAAATATATATACGAACTTTAAAATTCTCTGTAATCTATTTTTCAGTTATAAATTGTAGTTAGTTTAATATTATCAGGGAATTATTTCGTTTGAAATTTGTGGCAATGTTCAACGATATTTTGCATGGATGTTCTATATCACCTACTTATTGTCCTAGCGCTGTACCATCAAACTAATTTATTTTGTTAATAACAAAACTCCTTACAACTGAAAAATACTATGATTATATGAAATCGGAATCGGAAAGATGTGTTGTGGAAATGTTAGGTCTTCAACATAATTCTCAGCCTCAACGTTTCATCATCTGCAAAACCTACTATAACCTAAAAAAGCAGTTGTAGTGTAGACACGGTGTCGTTTGATAAGCAATATTTTGCGAACTAAAATAAATGCTGCAGGACTTCAAAACATTCATTGTGCTGCTTTGGCAGATAATGTTGTTTCGTACAGTATTTGTAAGAAATGGTATAGAATGCCCCAGACAGCCAAAAAAAAAGTGGAATTTGATGAATTGGAAAAGCTACTAGATGAAAATTGTCGTACACTGATAGATTTTGGATAGGAACTCGAATTAACACCGCAATCCATGTCTAAATCTTTACAAAAGCTTAAGAAAATTCCAAGTTAGAGTCTTGGGTTCCCTCAGAACTTCCTGCTCAATATGGCTGGATCAGATGGGCGTCTTGCATTATGAGTTGTTCGTTTTGCATTGTTCCAATCTGATCAAACGATCACTACTGATCGTTTTCGACAGCAACGCTCTTATACTGGCAGGAAAGAAGGGAAGTCATTTGGCTTCAGGGTAATGCGTGGCCATATGGAACAAAAGGGCCCGGAACGTGCATTTTCTAGACATGGCCCCCGGTTTTTAATACCTTATGATCCGTACAATATCAGTTGATTGATAGACACTTCACATCTCTTGAGGAATTCGAAAAAAACCTAATCAAAAAACGCATCAAAGCCACCAAGTTTTTTTCGATCTAAGTCGAAACTAAGATATAAAAAGACGCAGATACAAAAGAAATTGCCTGAAAACCGGAGAAGGTGTATAGAAAGCGAGGGAGGTTATTTTGAAGACTAAGTTTAATATTACTTCTACAAAAATAATTGTCTAAATGCAGGACTTAATAAATGTATAAAATTACCTGAGAGATAGCATAATATAATAGAACAAAATCGCCAATATTTCTCTGAATGTACGAAAGGTGTCTGAAAAGTTTCCAGACTCAACACGAAGATGGCGTTACTCATCAAAAATATTATGGTAATATAATTGCGCATGAGTTGAAAGATAAGTTATTTACCAGTCATTTATGTCAGTCGATGTCTGTTAAACAACTGAGCATCTAATATGACTAAAATTGTCAAGGTTATCTTTCAACGCATGCACAATTATTTTACCAGAATATTTGTGATGAGTAAAGCCATCTTCATGTTAAGATTGGAGACTTTTCGGACTACCCTCGTAGTTGAGTAATATCTTTTTTATTTTTATTGTCATCAGTTTTGATAGCAAATTATCAGGAATTTAAAAATTTCTCAGATTTTGAAGGACTATATGATCTAGTACTATATTATACCATAAACGTAGTCTTACCTGACATAACACAAAAATAAATATGGTAAAGTTGCTGTAGTTTATCAACGAAGACTAAAAAACAATTCTACGTCTATGGTGCAATTTTGTCCCCTGTCTCTACTTTATGCATACTTCAATACCGTTTTTATTATTTTTATGTTCCCTCCTCAAAGAAAACATTACGACGGGGTTAAGTATAAGTAAAGTGCCTCTTTTCTGATTAGAAAAAATGGGGGATAGAACGAAATTGGCCGATACCTCAAATGTTTGATCCTAGGCGGTCTGAAAGAAAAACAGATTTAGACTTGGGCTGTTTGGCCCATAATTCTTATGTAAATACTAGTAAACTTATATAAATTCGGTTTCCCAATTGTCCCTATAAATGACATATATAAATTCTTCGGAAAAGGTTTTCCTTCAAATTTAGCCGTCGTTATCATTTTTTTTTTCTGAAAGGAGAATGACAACAGAGAACAGAATGAACGATTTACGTACTACTCTTCTCCAAAAATCATCACTTAGGTGAAGCCGGATTGCTTATACAAGTCAAGAAGTTAATCAACACTGCAATTTTTTAGATTATTAAATTAATTCGTTCAAATATAGTATTTTAATAGTATATATATATATATATATATATATATATATATATATATATATATATATATATATATATATATATATATATATATATATATATATATATTATAACACCCGATACGAGTGCGATAAAATCTCTCTGTCCAACTCTGTGATCGTTTTCATAGTACCTTTTGCTCTATGTGGCCATGCGTTTTCCTGAAGTAAAATAACTCCCTTTCTTTTCTGTCAGTAGAAGACGCCCATCTAATCCAACCATATTCAGCTGTAAGTTCAGAAGGAACCCAACGACTCTAATCTTGAATGTTCCTAAGCTTCTGTAAACGTTAATACATGACTTGCAGTGTTATTCCGGGTTCCTATCCGAAATCTATCAGTGTACCACAAATTTCATTCAGCAGTGCTTCCAATTCATCATGCTCTACTTTTTTTGGCTGTATCGGACGTTCTACGCCACTTCTTAAAAGTACTGTAGGAACCAGCATTATCTCCCAAAGCGACACCATTGTCTTGAGCTTCTGCAGCATTTTTTTTTTGGTTGGCGAAAGGAGCTATTGCGTCAAATGTTGCTTTTCGAGCGATCCCATGTCTACACTACAACTGCTTTTCCAAGCTATATTCACAGTAAGCTGAAAGATGCTTAGTCGATAAAAAGCTGGTGCTGGGGATTTCATACTATCACTTCAAGTTATAAGGAGTTTTCTAATTAACAAAATAAATTAGGCTGATGGTACGTCAGGTGAATCAGATATTGAATATCTATGCAAAATATTGTTGAACATCATCACATGTGCTTATTGAATTGATTATTTCATTGTTTGATTAAAGTTCAAAATAAATAATCTATTATATTTATTCTAATAATCTGATAATATTATTTGAATAAATATAATAGAAATATAATCAATTATTTTATAAGTACTTTGTACAAAAGTGATTGTATAAGTAGATTGTAAAAGATTGTATAAGTACTACTACGAGTTATTTTTGTTGCAAGAGTGTGAAATTTTTATAGATATCCTATATTTGATAAAGAACGAAATATTGAACTATACGAGATTAATCAGACAATGAAAAAAGAGTTAAAGGATATAAGAGCCAGTGTTATAAAAAAAAAGTTTGGGCGTATTTTAATTTCATGGTATTAAATTAATACAATTTATAACTCAAAAACAGATTATAGAGAATTCTAACGTTCCAATATATTTTATTTCTAATAAAATGTAACCGCAATATATATTACTAAACAAAACACAATAAAAAAGTCCCATAAAATTCTCTAAAGGGATGTCACATATATTTTCGATTTCAAGATTGCTGAAAATAAATATCGAAAACATAAGATAGGCCACCCTTACAAATAAATCCCTTTTACTTTGTTACAAATTGAACTATGCTCTTCAAGACTTAAATATTACAAAACAATACTTGTTTAAATAATTGTTTATGTAACACAGAACAATAATCACTTCTTTAAATATTTGTATACACAGGTATACAAAATTAAAAAAAAATGCTACCACCAAGACTTAAACCTAATTTTAAAATACAGTATCTAGCAACACTCTCAGTAATATTAAACTATCAAAAGTACTTACAGTTTTTAATCTACTCACATTGATAATATTTTCTTCTCACTAGCCATTTAACCTGTTTATTTTTATTGTTAGTAAATAAAACCTGGAAGAATCGTCAAAATGATAGTGTCTAAACGATCCGAATACTTTTTGTTACCTTTGTGGTGAGTATACGCTGAAAATGTTTCCTAAACCTATTACTTTCACTTGAAAATCAAAGATATTGATAAACCATGGGTTCCAAACAATGTTTGCAAAATGTGTAGTAAATATTTTAGGCACTGGACGAATGATAAAAGAAGTTAATTGAAGTTTGGGGTGCCTATGATTTGGAGGGAACTGTTATGAACCAAAACTGTTATCTTTGCTTAATCGCGGTACATAGAATTAACCGAAAAAATTAAATACATGTTAAAATACATGTTTCTCATTCAGAAGACGTCCCGGTTTGAACTTTTCGTGGCCTGTCTGATCTATAAGATACAGAATGTAGTACATCCCAAGATGGGTAAGTTTCTACTAGAAAAGAAAGTAATAATTTTGATACTACTTACTCAAAACGCTTTAAGTGACCTCGATGTTTCAAAAGAAACATCAGAACTGTTGGCATTCAGATTCAAAGAGAGGAATTTACTTTCTCCAGGTACTAAAATTACTTGTTATGGTACCCGAAAAAAAGAACTGCTTCCTTTTTTTTTACCCAGAAAATGATGTTTTTTGTAATGGTGTATGTGGTCTTTTATCAAAAACGGATTTCTTGAACTACTAGCCAAATAATTGGAGACTTTTTATAAACAGTTCCAAGCGGAGTTTCAAATCTGTGTTGCGACATAATGACAATAAGCATGGTGTGGTTCCCATTAGTCACTCCACTAAACTAAAAGAGGAATATGAAACCATATCTCTTGTATTGGCAAAATTCAAGTACAATGATCATAAGTGGATTATATGCATTGATTTAGAAATGGTAAAGTTTTTATTGGGACAACAAAGTGGTTACACGATATTTCTATGTTTTCTCTGCTAGTGGGATAGCAGAGCAAAAAGCGAGCATTGTATTAACTAACTTAAAATACAGTATCTAACAACACTCTCAGTAATATTAAACTATCAAAAGTACTTACAGTTTTTAATCTACTCACATTGATAATATTTTCTTCTCACTAGCCATTTAACCTGTTCATTTTTATTGTTAGTAAATAAAACCTGGAAGAATCGTCAAAATGATAGTGTCTAAACGATCCGAATACTTTTTGTTACCTTTGTGGTGAGTATACGCTGAAAATGTTTCCTAAACCTATTACTTTCACTTGAAAATCAAAGATATTGATAAACCATGGGTTCCAAACAATGTTTGCAAAATGTGTAGTAAATATTTTAGGCACTGGACGAATGATAAAAGAAGTTAATTGAAGTTTGGGGTGCCTATGATTTGGAGGGAACTGTTATGAACCAAAACTGTTATCTTTGCTTAATCGCGGTACATAGAATTAACCGAAAAAATTAAATACATGTTAAAATACATGTTTCTCATTCAGAAGACGTCCCGGTTTGAACTTTTCGTGGCCTGTCTGATCTATAAGATACAGAATGTAGTACATCCCAAGATGGGTAAGTTTCTACTAGAAAAGAAAGTAATAATTTTGATACTACTTACTCAAAACGCTTTAAGTGACCTCGATGTTTCAAAAGAAACATCAGAACTGTTGGCATTCAGATTCAAAGAGAGGAATTTACTTTCTCCAGGTACTAAAATTACTTGTTATGGTACCCGAAAAAAAGAACTGCTTCCTTTTTTTTTACCCAGAAAATGATGTTTTTTGTAATGGTATATGTGGCCTTTTATCAAAAACGGATTTCTTGAACTACTAGCCAAATAATTGGAGACTTTTTATAAACAGTTCCAAGCGGAGTTTCAAATCTGTATTGCGACATAATGACAATAAGCATGGTGTGGTTCCCATTAGTCACTCCACTAAACTAAAAGAGGAATATGAAACCATATCTCTTGTATTGGCAAAATTCAAGTACAGTGATCATAAGTGGATTATATGCATTGATTTAGAAATGGTAAAGTTTTTATTGGGACAACAAAGTGGTTACACGATATTTCTATGTTTTCTCTGCTAGTGGGATAGCAGAGCAAAAAGCGAGCATTGTATTAAAACTAACTGGCCTGAAAGAAAAGACTTGTTGACAGTTGAGAAGCAAAATATCATAACTATAGCGTTAGTTATTGGAAACAAAATAATTTTGCCTCCATTGCACCTAAAATTGGCTTTAATGAAATAATATGTCTAAGCATTGGATAAAGATGGTTCCTATTTTAACTATATATCGAGGAAATTTCCTGGTTTGAGCAAGAAGAAACTTAAGGCTGACATTTTCGATGGACCGCAAATTAGACTTTTGATGAAAGATACCAATTTCGTACATTGAGTCAATGGTATAGAATCATTAGCCTGTTTTTTTTTCATAAATGTTGTACAAAATTTCCTAGGGAATTACAAGTCCGAAAATTATTGCGAATTGGTGCAAGATATGCTGGAAAATTTCATAAAGTTTGAATGTAACATGAGTATCAAAATTTACTATCTCCACAATCATTTTGAAAAATTTCCAGAAAACCTTGGCTCTTACAGTGAGGAACAAGGAGAACGATTTCATAAGGACCCAAAAAATATGGAAGAAAGGTACCAGGGTCGATGGGATGAACACATGATGGCTTATTACTGCTGAAGTATCATGCATGAGTACCTTGAAAGAACTCAAATAAATGACGAAAAAGAACTTTTCTCTAAATAATCGTATTTTTTCGACACCTATCATATCTAGAAAAGTACACGTACATTTCAAAAAATATATGTACCGCTAGAACCAGCAAAATGAACATATTCAAAAACAGTTTTAGTTTTTCCGGCACCAAATTCACACTAGACCTGTGCAATTGATTGATTTCTACGTTGATTTGTGATAGTTCTTTTTTAAATCGAATATAACCAATTTTTACTTTCATATCTATCACTTATTTAAATAATGATAAATATATAATCACAGATAAGTAACAGATCTAAAAAAAAAGTTTTAATGCCTGCTTATTTGATATACACCCAGAAAATGAAGTAAACATTTAACTTTCTTTGCTGATTTTGGTTTTATAATTATTCTTATTAAACTTGAAGAGATTTACCTCTAAATACCAAATTACTTTTATAACCATGTTAGCCATGTTAGCATCATCAGGAAATCTAATTCTAAAACTGAACTATGTACTATTTATATGAAAAACCCTACCTAACGAAGCATGTAAAAACCGTGACCGTGAAGTTTACTAAGCCTTACATTAATAATTGAAAAAGTTGACTGAACGGGATAGGCCCTTTATCTCGGTTCGTGATTTTTACATTTTTCTATTTGAATGGTTTCATATGCATCCAAAGCCTTATTATTATTAACACTTCTAATTAGTCTTAAATTACCAATATCTATACTGTGGTCGTGTTAAGCAACACAAGATTTTTCATTTCTCCGATATCTAATGTGGGCAATGTGTTCTTTATATCTTGTCAATATGGATCTTTTTGTTTGCCTAATATACATTCGATCGTTGTCGTTTTCGCCATTTTCGATTCGAAAAATGAAAATTTAGATGATTTTATTAAGATCTTAAATAGTAAATCCCAAAATATAATATTCACGCATGAACTCGAAAATAACGATAGGTTACCGTTTCTGGATGTTTTAGTCAGTAGGATCAATAAAAATAGGTTAGATTTAGATATTTTCAACAAAAATACCACCACTTCGAGATACATTCCTAACGATTCAAATCATCGCTTCCAAAATAAGATGGCTAGTTTAAATTTTATGGAGGATGGATTGATTAATTTTCCTTTGAATAAAGATAATTATAACAAAGAATTAAAATTAATTAGGAACCTGAAATGAATGGTTATAATAAGAACATTGTAGATAAATTAATTAGAAAACATAAGTTCAGAAAATTATTGAAAGAATCTTCGACTTTTCAAAAGGATCAGAACACAAGGAAATTCATGGTAATGCCATTTGATGCCCGATTAGCAGGAGAGCTGGACGTAATTTTGAAGAAAGTAGATATTGAGGTTGTGTACAGACCATATAATAAATTAAGAGAAGTTCTGGGTAATCCAAAGCATAAAGTAGAGCAACATGAAAAGTCGGGGATTTACGAAATTAGTTGTCAAGACTGTGATCGAAGGTATATTGGGCAAACAAAAAGATCCATATTGACAAGATATAAAGAACATATTGCCCACGTTAGATATGGGCGAAATGAAAAATCTTCTGTTGCCCACCATGCAATCGAACACGACCACAGTATAGGTATTAGTAATTTAAGACTAATTAGAAGTGTTAATAATAATAGGGCTTTGGATGCATATGAAACCATTCAAATAGAAATATGAAACAAAATCATGAACCGAGATAGAGGGCCTATCCCGTTCAGTCAACTTTTTCAATTATTAATGTAAGGCTTAGTAAACTTCACAGTTCAAGATTTTTACATGCTTCGTTAGGTAGGGTTTTTCATATAAATAGTGCATAGTTTAGTTTTAGAATTAGATTAAATCATTTCCTAATGATGCTAACATGGTTAGCGAAACGTGCGTCGATCAGTTCAAAAAAAGTTATTTGGTGTTTAGTGGTAAATCTCTTTAAGTTTAGTATTTCACACCAAAGGTTCCAATTGAAGAATTGATCTACGATGGCTACACGGTCAGAGGAACTAAATCTTTATCGTAAGTACACTACTAAAATTAGGCATATTAGAGCAGATATTTGATTTCTTAAGTCATGCCATACTAATACAATATTTCCCAATTTTATTAAAGTTAATATTTTAAAATCTTTCAAAATATGTGACAAAATAACTAATTTTGCAAAACAGAAATGGCTTGAAATCAAACATTTGTACTGTAAAAGGAGTATGCTTGAAATTCAAGTGTACAATCTTTACAAGAAATTAACTTTTAAGTGATGTAGAACATGAATGTTGGTTCGACAATCGAGAACTAGATCTTTTAAATAAAGGCCTCAATTTTGCTTTGCCGGCATCCCGAAGTGCTTTGGAGGATACGGTAGCCGGTATTGAAACTGGTATTAAACACTTACCGGAGTCTTCTAAAGCTTTCGTCAGAGAGTGATGTAAAAGCAAAATTGCAAAAAATATGTCAAATAAAAGTCAAAAAATGCCCTATATAGCTAAGATTGTCAAGCGTCTGCGAGAGAAGGATTGCTTTTATTTAAAAGCTGATAAGGGAAATAAGGTTGTAGTAATGGACAAACCTGATTACTTTGAACGCGTTGAAAAATTAATTCAAAACTGTCCTTATAAACAATTACCTAGCAATCCATTGTCAAAAATGATTAACGGAATCAGAGATACATTGAAATCTTGTAACAGCCTTATTTCTCCTTCTCTGAAAAGCAAACTACATGTTTCTAATCTAAAAGTGCCAAGATTGTATGCTCTACCAAATATTCATGAACTAGGAAAATCAATGAGACCAATTGTATCAGCCATTGATTCTCCAACATACAACTTGGCACAGTGGTTAACAAAGGAATTTGAAAATCTACCAAACCAACTACTTTCCTGTGCTGTGATAAACTCAACCAAATTCATAGAAAAAGTCAGAAACACCATCTATAGGAAGGTGAGGGTTTGGTTTCCTTTGGCGTTTCATTGTTGTTTCTGAGTGTCCCGATTCCACATACCATGAAATATCTGACGATTCACGATTTCAAAGTTAACAAGTGGATTTCCGCAGGTTTCAAGGTAAGTTTGGTACACCATTGTTTTGGAGAAACTGAATTATCGAAAATTGTGTTCTAGATGGATTCTAAGACTGTGCTTTATCGTTTTTGACTCAATATGATCAGGAAGGAGATGAATTGTTAGACCACATCGTTATAGGAGATGAGACTTAGGTGTCTTATATGACCCCTGAGTCCAAGCAACAGCAAATGGAATGGCGACACACATCATCGCCAACCTGACAATTTCAGCACGAAAAATCATGACAACTGGTTTTTGGGACAGGAAAAGGATTTTATTAGTGGATTTAATGCTGATAGGCACAACAATAAATTCTGATGCGTATTTTGTCACCTTCAAAAAACTCTGACGTGCCATACAAAACAAGCAACGTGGTCTACAGCTTTCCGGTGTGATATTGCTCCATGACAATGCAAGGCCACATGTTTTTGCACAAACACAAGATCTAATCAGGTCTTTTGGATGGAAAAAACTGGATCATCCGCCTTGCAGCCTAGACCTTGCACCCAGTGGTTTTCACTTGTTTCGGTACTTAAAGGAGTTCCTTGATGATCAACGGCTCAATGACGACGAAGAATTTAAAACTGCAGCATGCAGTTCTTACACTCATGGGATTCTCCACAGGCGGCAGAATTGACGTCGGAATTGTATTAATTGACGTCGGAATTGTAAAACTTGTTGAGCGGTATGAAAAATGTTTGAACAAAAATGTAAATTATGTAGAAAAGCAGATAAAAGTATGTAGAATATGGAAATAAATATATTTTATTGATATTTATAGTATTTTTGTTTTTACTAAAAAACGGACTATATTTAAAAAATGTACCTCATATTTACTTAATATTTATTAATAATAATTAAATTAATTATTTACTTTTTAGAAGTCTCACTTTGAGAAACAATTGTTGATAGGAAATTTGATGCGAGGTTTGTAAATGTGTAAATAGAGATGTGTAAGTTATACGTATATGTTATATACGTTTACATATATGTAAACAACCAGATTTACTACATAGAGATAAAGAACATCCAAATAATTATCAAACTGCCAAAACATCCGTATAAATTCTAACTGTTACTTGATGTAATTTATTGCATGGAAATTTTATTGATATATAATGTTAACTATATGTGCAGCTATTGTTGTTAATGCGTATACCGTTAAAAGATCCCGATAACGTCAAACGATAATCAACTTGTGATCGACATTAGAGTATATGGATCTGAACTGTTTATAATTTTAACAAGATGATATTGTCTAACATAGAGGCATTGAAACAATTTATTTGTTTCACACCAAATTTCCTGAACTTGTTTCCTTCTTAAATGACTATGGAAATAGCTACCAAGAATCTGTGTTTTCACAGTTAGAACGCTATTATTTGGTATTATGTTAAAGGAGATTTTAACTGGAATTGTTCTGAAATGAAAGTCAATAAGCTAATTGACAACATCTGAAGTATGATTGGTGAGCGAGATAATTTCTAAATCTCTGATGCAAGCATTGAAATGTGATAATTTTCAATTCACATAAAACATTTTCTAAATTATACAAGAAACTAACCTATATAAAAAACATGAAGAATTGTGGACAAAGGAATTACAGATAAAGATTAAAGACAAAAAGGAAAAATGGAAAAGATATATGGATACAAAAAAGATGAAGATCACGAAATATTTAGATCAAAACGAAAATAAGCAAAGATAGAAGTGTCTTCACTTATTTTCGAGCAAGCAACAAACGAGCAAGCGAAGCAACAATCATGGATAAGAGTTAGCGAAAAGATGCATGAAAACTGCAAAGAAATCCAAAAGCGATTTTAGAGCAAGAAAGCTGACAGGTTTGTTGAAGGAAAATCAATGCATAATAATATCAATACATGCCAATACATAAAGGGGGGAGGTATACATATCTGTTCCATAGACCTAGAAAAAGCTTTTGATCGAATTAAAATATAATATATATGGAAAACTCTAGAGAAACGAGAAATAGATAAAATAGCAGTAATTAAAAAGATAATCCGACCAACAATAATGTACAGTAGCGAGACATGGACTCTAACAGAAAAACATCAGATCGTATCAATATCAATATCAATATAATTATCGTATCAATATAATGGAAATGATGTTCCTGAGGACAATAGAGAACAATATAAAAAGAAACAGTGAGAGAAATAATCAGAAATCAAATAGTTCGAGCAAAACTAAAGATTCAACCCATAAATGATAAAATTGCAGAGAGGCAACTAAGATGGTTCGGACATCTGTGCCACGTACCGGAAAACAGGCCCATAAAGAGAGAGCACGATGAGCGAGTGCAAGGGAAAACTGTAAAGAAGACCAAGAAGAACATAGAACGATGTGATTAAAGAGGAAGCTTAAAAAAGGGGCATAATAGTGAAAAAATTAAGGAACTGACACAAGCTAGGAAAAAATGGAAAGAGGTGAATAGAAAGAAGACAACCTTAACTCCATTAACTCCAAAGGCATAGGATTAAGAAGAAGAAGAAGAAGAAGGAACTGTATTATTGAAAAGGCTTATGTTACTTAACATGATATTAATTCAAGTAACTGGGCGAGGTGCTCTAATACCTACGATGATGGTTGGCCGGTACGGGTTTGTGCATATTTCTAGGCAAGTGTGTCAAGTTTGCCACGGACGCATCTCTCAGTTGCGCCAGTGACCAGGCTGAGTTAGACCGGAAGCCGATTACTACTCGCAAGTCGGTATGCTTTTGAAATAGTAACTATTTAGTACAAACCAAAAGTTAATAGTTCAAGGGAATGTTGACCGTCATTAATCGATAGTAGATGACCGTTGTTTGGAGTTCACATTAAGCTGTAGGTCCAGTCGCTAAATAGCCTCAGTAGCTGATGCACCTCTATTTCTAAACTCTTTTAGAATTAAGTATAATTTTTAACAAAGGTAGGTTTCAATTTACAGGCATCGATGTATTTTTAAATACTATCTAAATACCATATTTGCTAAGGTACTGATAAAGTATCATCCGCCAAAACTAACTAACTCACAGATTAACTTCAACATAAAATAGAAAGTTAAAATTGTCTTGGATACTATATTTTGACCAAATGTTCGTCCCACTGGCTCAATATACTACTGTACATGTCAATCAATGTTTTAAACTTAAAAACAATGGCATAGTTTTCTTATAAATTATCAGATAATTACTAACAGATATTTTTTACCGTTAATTATGTTTGCAATTCGTATGCATTCCGATAAAACACCAACAGAATAAAAAAAAATGAATAATGCTCAAACTTAAAATAGTGGTTTTAGTATTAAACGTTTCAAACATTACAGATCTTTGGTTTATTCATCCGGCCAAAAGAAAAAAAATCGAAATATTCTTATTACATTAATAAAACCCTCATTAGCATTTAATCAGATTCCAAAGGTTCGTCTTTAATTATTGTATATATCGACCCAATATTGGAAGCAATCAATCTAAATTAACCTAATTTGCACGGAAAAGGAAAGTTACGGTAGTTTCGCTAATTTTAGCCTTGTTGAAGCTTCAAAGTAATAACTAATACACACAACTTTAAATTTATATGAATATTAATATAAGTAAATTTATATGAAAAGAATGAATTGTTGGCAATTCATTCAACACAGAATATTATGAACAGAATGAATGAGTTTAAATGATTGTATTTTTAACAAGGATTCAAATCGAATATTGCCCCATACACATAATACTCGACCACAAATATTTGGATGATTTACCGGATATTATTAGATATTGGTCGAGGTGTATATTATTCCTTCCACCATATAGTCCTTACATAAACCATTCATATGGTGTAATAGGTTCACGTCATAATCACCAAACAGCAAGGTTTAAAGTGGTTGGAAAGATTTTTTAAGAAAAATGATCATGAATTTTTTCAAAATAGAATCACTAAATAATCTGAGAGATTACATATTGTTACACAGAATGACCAATATGACTAATAATTTCCTAAATAATCTTTTCTTCATTGAATAAAGAACTGAACCTATCTTTTGGATTTGTTCTGTTTTTAATTTCGTTTCAAATATTCAATTTATTACGAAAAAGTATACACTAAGTTTTCAAAACACTATTTGACTTGGATAAGTAGGCAAGGTAACTTCAATAAGCTGTAGTCAACAAGATGATTGCCATTGAGGAGTATTTAAGATGCCGTATTTTTTGCCTTTGAATTACAGGAACATTTTGCTGAAGCTGTTCAAATTTTTGGCGCTCTAGGAGAATATATATATATATATATATATATATATATATATATATATATATATATATATATATATATATATATATATATATATAAATATATATATATATATATATATATATATATATATATATATATAATATATAAACATATATATATATATATATATATATATATATATATATATATATATATATATATATATATATATATAAACATATATATATATATATATATATATATATATATATATATATATATATATATATATATATATATATATATAAACATATATATATATATATATATATATATATATATATATATATATATATATATATATATATATATATAAACATATATATATATATATATATATATATATATATATATATATATATATATATATAAACATATATATATATATATATATATATATATATATATATATATATATATATATATATATATATATATATATATATAAAACATTTAAAAAATGTTCCTATAAACCTACTTAAAGGGGAACTCTGAAGATGGTTTTTTCGCAATATTTTCGAAACGGTTTATGCTGAAGTCGTGAAATTTGGTATACTTCAATCAAAAAAATTTGTGTTAAAAATTGAATATTTTAGTCAGGGGCGTCACATACCGAGGCGTCTCCTTGGTAAATACTGCCATAACTTTTTTGTTTGAAATATTTTTCAAACAAATGTAATCGTGCATCGATTTAGAAAAAGTTAGTTTTCTGGAAAACGGTCTATCCTAACGAGATGACATAAGAGGACCTTTCTTACCTAGAAATCTTTGCGACTCAATAATTTGATTTAAAAAATTAAAAAATATTACAAACAAAAAAGTGATGGCAGTATTTACCAAGGAAACGCCCCTGACTAAAATATTCAATTATTAATACAAAAAAACGTTTTTCGATTCGAACTTATTGAAGTATATTGAATTTCACGACATTAGCATAAACCGTTTCAATAATATTGCGAACAAACCATCTTCAAAGTTCCTCCTTTAAGGGGCTCTGGCCCCTTTAAGATGCAATTTTGGGGGTATGTTTATAGAAACTTGTTGTTTTAATCCCTTTAGTCGCCTCCAAAAATATTTTGACGTTATTTCCAGACATATATATCTCTGTATATATATATATATATATATATATATATATATATATATATATATATATATATATATATATATATATATATATATATATATAGGGTATTCCATAATTTAATTTATCCGCCATAGAGCAATTGGTGATAGTAGAGATCAAAATAAGATAAAGATACAGAGTGTTGGAAGTGAAACTAGATTCGAAAAATTGAGATAATTTAAAAACGATTGAAGATATGAAGTTCAAAATCGGTGTAGTTCGGTTTTCAAAATTCAAATTTGGTACTGGTTTAAGCCTAGTTCCTAAAGGGCGCTTCCTATCTACTTTGTGAGGAATTAACTCGCTTATAGTTTTTACCCTATAAAGCTGGGAATATTTAGATTTTAAAACAAAGAAGTGTCATAATTTCCATGTAAAAAAGGTACTCCATTGCACATCTCGTCGATGGCGAGTCTAATCGATGGCGAGGCGATGTTGAATATGAGGAAAAAAACATTAAGATGTCAAAAATACAATAGACTATTTAAAAGAAAATTTTTTTAAAATTTACTTCAATACGTGTTGAAAGTGTCCACCGTTTACCTCAATACAATTTCTCAGTCTCGTTGTTATTGAGTCTTCACATTTGAGAGGATATTTCCTTCATTTCTAATAACATTAGTAGTTGTTGAATTTTTTGTAAAAGTTAGTCTCGTGTATTGATTTCATCATGGTAAACTAAAGATTTCATATGATCCCATGTAGACAATATCTGGGCTATGAGGTGGCTAAGGAAACTCACCATCGCGCCCAATTCAGGAACATGGGGTGTTCGTTTTTTTTTTATATAGCAGATTTTGACAAAATTCTAATCTAGCCAGTAATCTTGTGACAATACATTTTAAACCGGCGAAAAATCGTAGGGAAACAATTTTTCTTTTTAGAGAACTCTTGCAACGGTAGATTTACTAATTCTTGTAGATGCCTCCAACAGTGGCGGCTCGTGAATTTTTAAAGTGGGAGGGCGTAGAAGAAAATAGTGCTGCTAAAGATTTTTTTTGCTTTCCCCTTCCTCCTTTTCGTGCTATTGAAACCCTATACAGGAGGTGAAGCAGGAAAATGAGTCAAAGGAAAGAAACTGAACGGAAATATAATATGGTGTTTTGCTTTGAAAAATTGTTTACTGTGATAAATGCTGGAGGGGCAGCGCCCTAACGCCCGCCCTCACGAGCCGCCAGTGCTCCAAACGCCTAGTGCTGAGTTCAGGATTTTCCACGATCGTTATAATAAAACGAACCTGTATCGCATAACTGATTGAAAATTCTTTTAAAAATTTGTCGATCTGAGACGATTCTGGTTAAGTATAGCTCTTCATACCATCTAACTTGCAGCGCAACTATTGTAATTTATTTGTGCATAAACGCAGAGCAAATCCCTTAAATCAGTTAGGAAACTAATTAAGTCTGGTCATTTTTTACAGATTTTTATCTACCTACGTTTAATAGAAGAGATAGAACGCAGTGACAGTTGCCTTCGAGATGTAATAATTGGTACACAACATTCAAGGCACACTTTGTGATCTCAATTTTTCGAAAATGTAGTTTTACTTTCAATATCCTGTATCTTTTTAATGACTGACATTTCCCGACACATTTATAGACTAAATCCTCTTATTTTGATCTCTACTATCACCAGTTGTACACAACATTCAAGTGTGCCTTGAATGTTGTGTACTAAGTCTTTAGTTTACCATGATGAAATCAATACACGAGACTAACTTTTACAAAAAATTCAACAACTGCCAATGTTATTAGAAATGAAGGAAATGTCCTCTCAAATGTGACGCGTCAATTACAACGAGCCTGCGAAAGTGTATTGAGGTAAACGGTGGCCACTTTCAACACGTATTGAAGTAAATTTTAAAAAAATGTTCTTTTAAATAGTCTGTTGTGTTTTTGACATATTAATGTTTTTTTTCCTTGTATTCAACATCGCCTCGCCATCCATTAGACTCGCCATCGACAAGATGTGCAATGGAATATTCGAACACGAATATCTCGTAAACAGCTTAACATATCGATATTGACCAAGGGTACCTTTTTTACATGGGAATTATGACTATTCTTTGTTTTGAAATCTAAATATTCCCAGTTTTATAGAGTAAAAATTAAAAATATATATATATATATATATATATATATATATATATATATATATATATATATATATATATATATATATATATATATATATCATCACTGTGATTTTTGTGTGTGATCATCACTGTGATTTTTATTCTTCTTTTTATCTATTAGGTAATTCTGCCTAATAATTGTTGGGCTTATATCCATAGGTCATATTACTATTCCCGCTTTTACGTGGTCGTCCTACACTTCTTCTGCGTATAGCTGATTGGTATATCTGATTGGTATAGCTGATTGGTATAGCTGATTGGTATAGCTGATTGTGTGGTCATTCTACTTATGTGATTGTTTCTTGATCGTTTCCTATATGCAGAGTCCATTTGTTTCCGCATTACATTTACATCCGCCTTCGATACATTTCATTCGAATCGTCAACTTCCTTCACTTATTCACAGAACTACAGTGTTTTATTTTTCAATTATTTTTGTTTATTGTTTTGTCGCCAAGAGATTCTTTAGCGCATTTATAAATATTCGATTTAAATTTTAACCTGTTTTCTGTCACTTCGTCAATTTCCATTATTTGGTTGTTTTCAATTCTCTCTGTTATTTTCTTTTGATATAGATACTTAAAAGAACCATCCTGTAAAGTTTCAACTCGTATTTTTCAGATATATATTACTATGAAAAGTAAGGCGACTATAAAAAAGGAATATGACAATTTTAAATTTTTTTATCTATGACTTTTATTTTTAAATTTGTATGACTATAGTTTCGTAAAACGATTTTACATTCTCAAACACTACTTTAAAACTAAGGTTAATCGTTTTACGAAACTATAGTCACACAAATTTAAAAATAAAAGTGATAGATAACAAAGTATAAAATTGTTTTTAAAAAATTAACTATCACAAAATAACGGACAAATCAATCAATGACTTATATGAAGTTAAATCGGTATTCACGAAGTTTCTTTTTCAATAAATGGCCAGCAAAGTCACTCGGTGCCATACCTGATGAATATGGTGCTTGTGGAACGATATTTGCTTGATTTTTAGCGAAAAATTGACGAATAATTATTGCTGTGTTAGATGGAGCGTTATCGTAATGAAAAAACCATAAATTATTTTGCTCCAAATTTGGACGTTAATATCTACAATGTCATTGATTTTAGTAAAGTTCTTTTCATACGATAACGTTGACGGTCTTCCTGAATGAGGTTCATCTTCAACTGATTGACATGTCATTTTGTCAGCAATTCTTTTTGACAGAACTTCATCATCATAACACTTTTTTAACATTTTTAATACAGCTCAAAAAATTCAAGCAAAGTTTTTTTTTTAGTTTTCTAAGCAAAGTTTTAGACAATTTCTTTGCTCGATAGCTTAAAAAACCGCCGAAAAAATCTTTAAAAATGATAAAAGATGCTATAATTTCTTATTTAACAAGCAAAATGATGTGAAACCTCTATCATATGTCAAGGAAATAATTGGTTGTATTGATACGTAGAGCGCGTAATTTTTTTAAACAAAAGTCACTTTACTTTTTTGATCACAGCAGTATTCTGTTTTTACATTTTTATCTCTAGATTTGTATGCCCTCTATATAGGTCATTCTGATTTTTTTGTGATAATTTATGATCACTTCCTATCTTTGCAGAAGTCAATGTTTTTATATCGTAACTTTGAGAAGGGTGATATTTTCTATTATTTCTCTCTTCTTCTCCCCCGCCGCCCCCCCCTTCTTCGTATTGTTCTTTATAAAAGAGTAGTGATCTATGAAAATTCTTTCCGTTTGCGTCGTTTTCGGACTACTTCTTACCTGCATTTTTTATTTCTGACTTCCTTGTTTGCCTATTGCAGAGATGAACCAGTTAGGTTTCATCCGTTCATTTTTTTGAAAGTGGGCCACGTGATTGAGAATTTTTCATTCGTGCTTATACCACCAATTTTCCTAGATTATTACCATCGCAGGGATGGTTCAATGTGTCCGAAGAATCTTAGTATTCGTTCAGCGGTATTACCATTTTAGTATTCGTTCACATCTTTGTGGGTTCATTAATTTCTTGAATAATGGATGCGTTTGTTCGCCTGGTAGAAAAGGTATGTCGGTCCGGTCTCTGATACCAAAGTTAAAAGAAATTTTCTTTTTAATGGTCCAACCAAGGTGTTTACTATTTGTTTATTTGTATTCGGTATTATGTTCCTCTTCCTCCAGATCTTCTGGAAATTTCGAATTGTATTTCTTGCCATTTCGTATCTTCTTCTGATCTCATGAGTGTTACCGCTTTCATTCAATACTGAAGCGCCAAGTAAATTAATTAAATTACCCAATTTGACTGATGTTGGGCATATTGTTTTGACCGTCGATAATAATTATTTTCGTTTTCTGCTCGTTTAATTCTAGTATTTAAAGATGGTTTTTATTTTTTTTCTTTTTGATAATTAAGGTCAGTTTCTCATCCGATCTCGCAAAAACTGTAGTGACATTGGCATACCTTATACGAGGTGTGGCTATTAAATAATAAGACTGATCCTGCTACAGAAAAAGTATGCAAGCGCCAAACGCCAGCGACCAACAGCTGTTTAGCGTGAAGCATTCTCTTTCGAATGCAAATCTTCTCGCTTCTGTAAACAAATCCGTAAAACTATAGCCTTCGTTCGCATTCGAGTTGTTTTTTGTTTCGCCAGAAAAATGTTAAGTGTAACAATAGAGCAACGAATTGTTGTTAAATTTCTCTTGAAACTTGGAGAAATCGCTACTGAAACTTATAATTTATTGAAAGAAGTGTATGGTAATAAATATTTATCGGGCGCACGTGTTTTTGAGTGGTTTAAGCGTTCAGCAATTGCTGAAACTCTAGGAATTGAGAAAGAATGCGTATGGCAAATTTTATATAACAATTTTAACATGTAAAAAGTGTGTGCCAAAATGGTGTATAAAATTCTAACGTATGAACAACAAAAAGCTCGCAAAAATGTTTGTTCTAACACTTTGAATGCCATTGAAAATGAGCCAAACTCATTGGAAAGGATAAAAAAATGTGACGAATGGTGGTTGCTTACTTATGATCCTGAAACAAAGCGCCAATTTATGCAGTGGAACAGCCCAAATTCACCGAGAGCCAAAAAAGCTCGCATGAGCAAATCAAAATTCAAAGCAACTATGATTGTTTTTTTTTCGATATTCATAGGATTGTGTACCTGCAGTAGGTTCCTGAAGGTCAAACGATTAATCAACATTACCACCTTCACGTTCTTGCTGAACTCCGTGAAAGAATAAAGAAAAAACAACCCAAATTGTGGAAGGACAAGTCAAGGGTTCTCCACCAAGACAATGCTCTGGCTCATTCCGCATTGTCTGTCAAGAGGTTTCTAGCCAAGTACAGCATTCCAGCGGTAGGCCATCCGCCTTATTCGCCGGATCTTGCGCCATGCGACTTCTATCTGTTTACTTCTACCTAAGGTGAAATCTGCATTAAAAAGAACAAGATTTGAGTTCGTTGAAGCTGTGAAAGAGAAAGCGGCACGCGTTCTGAAGCAGCTGACAGAAGAAGATTTCCAGCATTGTTTCGCACAATGGATGATTTACATGGAGCATTGTAGGGATAGAGGAGGGGTGTATATTGAAGGCGAAAATAAGTAAATATATATGAAATCAAAATAAAATGTTTACAGCGTCAATCTGTAATAGCGGCTAATTCTGACACCACCTGTATAATGCTCGAGAGCTCTACGCGTGATATACTTACCATAAATGTTGAATAAACTGACAATATGAAGCATACTTGTCTGATTCCTTTAGTGACACAAAATTCATTGTATGTTTAATAGTGAGTTTTCAACACTGCTTTGTTCTTCTCATATAGATGACAAATTAAGCCTATCAGGTAATATGTTATTTCGATTTCCGTCAAAATTTGCAATGATTTCTTCCATTTTAGGCTATCAAACGCCTTCTAATAATCAAGGGAATAGAAGCATACGGGATGGTTCACTTCACTGGCATTATTTGTTGAATGTTGAATATCAGTTCACGTGCACATTCTCCTAGGACGAAGCTAGTCTGCTCTCTCATGATAAGTAGGATTTTAAGCATTCGTTAATAATGTGAAGAAAGATTTTATGAGAGCGATAAGATAGTGATTTTCGCAATTCTTTTAAGATGCTTTTTTGGGTAGACGTATATATGCTGAAATCGACTAATCTTCTGGTCACAATCCGGTGTCCAAACTTTCTGGCAAATGTTGTAAGACATGTTTATCGCTATTTCACACATTGCTTTAATTATATCTGCGGCGACTTCAAACTTAGGGCCTTATCGTTTTTTAGACCGAGTTTTAAATTAGTTGATATGTCATCGATCATAGATCTAGGTTCGCAAATGTTTTCAAAAGTATACTTACATACGTATTTACGCGTTTTTCGTTCGTGCTACATAAATCTCATGAGAGATCTGTACTGATATCTTTATTAACTCGTTGTTTTTTCCTGGTATGACGTCATTACAAACTCGAGCATTAAAGTCAACTCGAATTATCATTTATTCCCTTATAGATCTGATATATCTGAAGGTATTCATAGACCTTTTTTATGTTATTTACACCTCTTTTATTTTCCGGGGCGTAAATTTCTACAACGTTGAGGTGATTGTTCCTTAGTTTGACTCTTACGCAAACAATTACCTTAATAAATTAATTTTATTTAATTATCATTTTGTTGCAATATTTATTAGCATAAAATCAGCAAGAATTATGGTAGACTTTAAATAATAAAGAAACTACCAAACAAGAGAAGCATTCAACTAGACATTGCCCTAATTTGCATATAAATATTTCAAAGTTTCTACGCTTTCGCTAATTTTAGCCGCATTAGTTACAAACTAGAGCTGTTTTGGTATGCTGAGATCAATATTCTCTGTTGGAAAATTACAGTATAATAAAAAATATGAAAATAGTCTCAATACTTAAATGGAGACTTCTTTTCTCAATTTTAGAACGGATATTGAGGTACAAAAAAGCATAACTTTAAATTTAAAAAAAAATTATCTATCCTTTTCAAAATATACGATACGATATACGTTGTGTATATACGTAGATTTGTGTTTTTTTTAAATTCAGGAATTAACTGCTTTTGATTTTATATACAGGATATAAAAGAAAATAAAATCGTAAATTTTACTAAAGATTCTTTACATTATTTTGAACAAAAAGTTTCCTTAAAACATATATCTCAAATGCAACCATTTCCACGAAAAACATTAATTTATTTGAATTTTTCTAACAATTGGCAATATTGCCAGTTATTTTTTTTGTGATTACTTGAAAATAAACTGTAATATTTTTATAGCAATTTATTCCGGGTAAAACAAATCAAATTTATACTGAATCAGTATAAATTTGGTTTGTTTTTTACAAATAAAAAGTAAATCTTACACGTGAATATCGTTTAATGTTAAAGTTAAAATTACTAATATTATTTTTTCACGCTATAACATTATAACACGTTTTAAACGATTCACGTCACATTAAGAAACACATGATTAATTGATTTATTACATGAATGTTCAAAATATGCACTATTTAATTATATGCAAGCCTAGCACCATTCTAATCTGTTAATCTGGTTAGTTAAAGCGATGTTACCGCTGTCATTATTTGGTTGATGTATGGCTGGTTCTTAATAAAAAAACATGTTTATTAGTTTTTTTGTAGTCTACCCCTTAAATAATAATCAATTATTATTTGCCAAATATGTTTTTATATATATTTGCTTAAAATAATAATTCTTAAAGACTTTTGAATAATTTTGCATTTAATTTTGCCGAGATTTTTTACCCTTGCTGTAAGAAACTTTTTTTTAAATGATGAAATCGAATTTCAAATGATGTGATGTTGAGTTTCAAATGATGTGAAGTGAGTTTCAAATTATGTGATGTGATGTTGGTTACATTTACGAAAGTTATTTCCTATACTGCCTGTATAGTCTTCAAAGCTTACTCACAATTATATTCAATTATATTTACTTCGATTAACCCAAAATTATTGATAATTGTATTTGTAAATCTAAATAGCAAGTGTGATAATGAATTAAGCCGGCATCATCATACAAACTATTTTAAAGTCATAACGAATTAGTAATTAAAAAATAATCCTCCATTACTTTGAGTTGTGTTTTAAGTCATAATAATAATGATTAAGTAATAAGTCGCTAATAAATTGCCCGTTAGTGGTTAGTGAGTAATCTCTTTAGAGCGTTGTTTATATTCTGTCAGTTCTGTGCAATTCAAAAATTAGTGCTTTGCCTCGCATACCAAGTTAGCAAGATCAAAAGATAAGTTGTGAGTTTTGATGTCAGTGAACAATTTTATAATGAAAACTCATTATACAATTTTTACAATTAAACATATATTGTTCAAAATATTGAATTAGTTCTTTAATATTTTATAGGTGCATATAATACAATTTCCTGACTAACAGTTTGGTTACTTTCTGGACAACCCAATAACAACAAAATTACTACTTTTTTTCTAGGATAAAATAAGCTATTTTCCTATCAATATTATGGATACTATGTAACACATTTCATGGTTTGGTGGTCCCCTTCCTGTTCAGTAGTTTATTGTGGTCTAATCATCACCAGTGAAGCATCGTGCTCAAAACATCCCGTTGAGGTTAATACTAAAGAAATAGTAAACACATTCTATGATATCTTGTTGACCGATCGCAGAGTGAAAATTAAACTGATTTTTGAGATGATAAACATTTAGGGCGAACAGATACGCTACACCCTATATGAACATTTGAGTCCTGTCCTTACTTACAGTAGTATATATACATATATATATATATATATATATCCCTTTGTGGATCAGACCTTGACGTGGTAAAGGGGTTTGAGTAGGGTAATGAAGTTTTGAGCTATGCCGTCTGGAGTCTAAACTCCTACGGCATAGGTCAAGGGAGAGGCCTCAGACTAATATGATCCAAAATCTTCCAACCCGCATTGGACCAGCGTAACAGATTACGGTCCATACCTTCAACTTGGTTTTTTTCAATATGTTTCAATATGACAGTACAACCTCAAACACCGCCCTCATTCCCCGGAGGCTAAGGGACAACTACCTACGGCAGCGAGAAGATCTGCTCCAAGGCAGAGGGTGCTAAGAATCACCAGGTTAGATCAGGCTGCCATTGGACTTTTGTTATTGCAACGCTAAATATATGGACAATAAAAATGGAGACCCGACTGCAAGAACTGTTAATCGAACTTGACAACATACATTGGGATATTATTGGGCTCTTTGAAACACGAAGAAAAGGTGAACAGTTAATCAAACTGGAACCAACTGGACACGTACTCTACACTCGAGGTACGGAAAATGGCCGATGTGGCGAAATTGGATTCCTCATCAATCGAAAGCTGAAGGACAGTGTAGTAAAATTTGAAAGTACATCTAACCGATTAGCCAAATGCGTCATTAGGCTGAATAAAAAGTTTAAGCTTCAAATCAGCCAAGCTTATGCGCCAACTATAAGCCATAGGGATGAGGAAATTGAGGAATTTTAAAAAGATGTGGTCCATCCTTTATACAAGGAGAAATGTAGGTACAAAATCCTGATGGGTGATTTTAATGCCAGAATTGGAACAACAAGAACTGACGAAAATGCAACTGGCCCAGATGGAACTAGTGAGCGAGACAATAGAGGTGACAGATTGGTTGATTTTGCTGAAGGACAAGAACTATATATTATGAATTCGTGCATTAAGAAAAATATCACCAGAAAATGGACATGGAAAAGTCCATCTGGGCTCACAACTAAAACTGACTACATCATGACCAACGATAAAACAATATTTTGCAATTGTACTGTCCTTAACATGGAAGTGACCACCGAATGGTACGAGCAAAAGTTAGGATTAACTGTCGAAGAGAACGCGAAAGAATGGTAAGGTTAAAGAAGGGCAGAGTGGATTCTTGGAAACTGCTGGAGAGAGGAAGCGATTTTGAGATTGCTTCGTCAAACCGGTTTGCTATGTTACAAGAACCGGAGGAAGTGGAACTATTAGTGCAATATAAAGAAATCGCAAACAATATGCTTCAAACGGCAGCTTCAGTAGCGCCAGAAGAAAAATGTCTCAAAGAGACCAAAATCTCCAGTGAGACCATTGATTTAATGAAGAAATGGCGGGCAATGAGAAACGCAGGTAGTCCTTTTGGCAGGGTCGAGTATACTGAGCTCTGCAAAACTCTAAGAAAACATATCAGAGAGGACACGCGCCTATTCAACATGCAGCTAGTGCAAAAAACCCTGGAAGAAAACAAAGGAATTAACAAGGCCAAACAGAAGCTGGGAAATAAAAGAACGCAAATATATGCCTTAAGGCGTGAGGATGGCACAGTATGGAGGGCGCGTACGCAAATCTTAGAGGTTGTCAGAAAATTTTATTCTCAGTTATATGGAGATAAAAACCAATCAAAGACAACAATACCCACGGAAGAACAAATGCCAGATATCCTAGTGGAGGAAGTAACAAATGCTATAGAATCAATGAAAAACGGCAAGGCTCCAGGAAAAGACAGTGTAACTGTCGAAATGCTAAAAGCTGATGGTCGGACGTTACATAAAACACTGGCAAAATTATATTCAAAATGCCTCAAAGAACAAAAAGGATCTGACTGATGGAAAAATTCAGAAGTGATCATTTTACATAAAAGGGAAGCACAGGAAGATTTAAAGAACTACCGTTCAATAAGCCTCCTATCAGTAATGTACAAAGTTTTCACTAAGATAATTTCTAAAAGAATATTAAAAAACTGAATGACGCACAACCAAGAGAACAAGTAGGATTCAGAAGTAGATTCAGTACAATGGATCACAAACCACGTTGTACAGCAGGCCATAGAAAAGCACAACGAATACACCAGGCCACTGTGCTTGGGTTTTATCGACTACTGCTTATATCCACTACAGGATGAAGGTATTTTCCGCATGTTTCCAACTATCATGGTTTGGGCTTTCCTCTACCTGTCCACTATACTTAACGATGTCATCAGTACATCGTACTTTCGGTCTTTTTCGCGGATGTTTGCGATCAAGCGGTATCCACTCCAGGATTTGCCTTGGTCCATCTGTCATCTCATCGCACCGCATTTCCATTTTAATTGCGTTACTCTTCCAATGATGTCAAACACTTTCGTTTGTTCCCTGATCCATGTGCAGGCCTTTCTGTCTCATCTTATAGTACCAATCATACATCTCTCCCTTCCCTTCGGTCCTACCTGAAGTTTTTGAATTAATTGGGATGTGAGTGTCTAGGTTTCACTTCCGTATGTCATGACGGGTAGGACGCACTGATCGAAGACTTTTCGTTTTAGGCAGTGGGAGTTTGCTCTCAAACACTATGTTGAGCCTGCCAAATGGCTGCCCCTCCCTCTCCATTGAAATTCTCTGCCCAAGATATATAAAGTGGTCCACAATATCGAAATCCCTTCCTAAAACTGAAATTCTTCTGTCTTCAGCGAATTTATTGAACATAAGCTGACTCTTTTTCAGGTTTATTTTTAAGCCAAATAGTTCGCCAGCCCTTTGCAGCTCTTGTATGCGTGCAACTCCTCTAGATCTTGTGAAAAGAGGACGATATCGGCGAACGATATCATCTGCAAATTTAAGATGGTTTAAGTTTGCACTATTAAACTTTACACCATCCTGTTCCTAATCCAGATAACGAAATACTTCTTCAAAGCACCTCAGTTTGATAGAACAAAAACGTGCTATAAAATTAAATTATATTTAAAGTCAAAGCAATTTAACACATATTTATTTGAAAATTCAGAATTAAAAATTAAAATAACCAAAACCGTAATAACCGCAAAACTGCTTTCTTAACAGCTGATTTTAACAACTTTTGATATTAACATTATCTTAAACTGAATCAATATGCAAGAAGTAATATAGGTAAATAAAAATTAATTTATATTTAATATGTTTTCGTTTATTTACTGTAAATGTATGCCCCAGAAAAAACCGCAGTGTTTTTCGGATCTCGTTAATTGTTTTAAAATGTATATGTTAATATACAATTATAATTATATGTATATAAAATAAGCGATAGAACGAAATCTAGTGTGAAGATGAAACCCGAGTAAATAGCTAGCTGGAAAAGCTATGTTGTGAAGATGAAACTCAGAAACCCAGAAATCTCAGAAACCAACCCTAGTTCATTTTGCCATATGTGTCAAACACTGCCGCGTTGCCAAATCACTGGACTCTGTCTATTATTCGTTTACATTTCGAGACGTTTATATATCCCCCTCACACGTAGGCGAGGAGAATATTTGAACAACATTATTTTCAGAATATAGCGATAATATTTGTTCTTCAAGATAAAATAAAAATTGCAGAATTATATTAACATTTAATAACACCATTAACACCATTAAATATTAAACCAGTATAATGCCCGGACAGGGGCGTGTTTAAAACGCTGCGTATTTCCATCTCGGTAAACTTAATAGCATTGTTATGGGTCCCTAACGATATGACGTTACAAATATTCCAGAATCTTTATTTTCCACAAAAAAACCAAAGTGCCACTTAAACCCCATGTTGTTGTATCTTTTAAATTTTTAATTTGATATTAGAAAGTTTCGTTCGTATATGACCCCGGTTATACACCCAAGATGGAAAGAAAGTTGTGCAAATGATTCCCCAGAGTTTGATGCTAACTATAAATTATTATATCGATCAAGTCTTCAAATAACAATTTTTCTCTTTACCAAGTTAACAGTTTATCAATAGCAGTGAATATTTTTATTTTATTAAAGCAAAATATTAGGTATACTTATAAGCAATATAGTTTTTTTGCTGCTGTACATACATTTTATATTTATTTACGAGTTAATACAATTTTGATCAACAATATAATGTCCACCGTTATTGACAATTTTGGCCTATCTCTCTTCCTATTCCCTTTTTGTAAAATGAGAGTGATTTCGAAGTAACATATTTCTCAGGTGCAATTTTGATAGTTGTCCCAGCAGGAAAGTTTTTTACGAAGATGACATTTCATTTATCTGAAAAGATAGTAATCTGGTTGTGCAGTATCATGAGAGAATACAGTGGGTAAGGAAGTACTTCCCAGCCTAACTCTTTGATTTTGGCACTATAAGGGTTTGCTTGTTAACCTACAGAATAACAACTTCTCGATTAAACAGTTTGGCACGTTTTTGAATCAAAGCCATGTTTAGTTTATTAAATTGATCACAATAATATTCAGCACTTATAGTTATTTCAGGATTCAGAACCTCATGGTGAATAATACCATACTGATAGCAACACTTTTTAATGTGAAAACTTAATTTTGGTAGATTGTTGTTGAGAATCCACTTTTCATCTCTAGTATAAATTTGTTGAAAAAAAGGGTTTTGAAAAGAACTATATTATTTAATTAGTAACAATTTATAGGTACATCTATTGATTGTTACTATTGAAGGTGGCCTCTAGAAGGTTACTTGAGTTTGCTAGACAAGGAAGTATATAGGTGATTCACAAATTCATGTGTTGTTTTAGTAGATTTCTATCGAAAATTTGATAACTAGAAATGTTTTAATATAATTTAATTATTTTTTTTATTAATCTGTTTCAATACCTATAATTCGAAGTTATCTGAATATATATTGAATATATACAGTGGAGCTATTATGTATGGAAATGGTCAAATATCTCGAGGACGCTTTGCGATTTCTTAATGAAATTTTATACACAAACATCAGGTAACGTTTGCCACTTTTTGGTTATATTTTCATTTTTTTTCTTGTATAGTTGAAATCCAACTAGCTTTTAAATGATAACAATACTTGAATCTAATAACCTAACCATCGTTGGAAAGAGCATTTTTTCTGAATTCAACGGTGTAAATATTGTATGGTTTTTTTTTTTAAATAAATTTTTAAAAATTACTAAAACGTGTTTCCGGTCTGTTTTAGGGTAAATATATTTTTCAGTTAGTAGGCGATGAAACTATGGATAAGAGATGAAATATTTGATTGCACTTGACAACGTCAATTTGTAAATTTAATTTTTTTCAATTTCTATTTGGCATTAGTAAGTATTTAACTGCGAGAAAGAATTGAAATACTCATATATATATATATATATATATATATATATATATATATATATATATATATATATATATATATATATATATATATATATATATATATATATATATATATATATATATATATATATATATATATATATATATATATATATATATATATATATATATATATATATATATATATATATATATATATATAAATACTAGGTGTCCCATTAAGGATGGATCGCGGCCGTATCTTGAAAACTATTTATCCCACAGCTTTGGGGAAAAAAAATTGTTCTAAAAATGATCCTGAGAAATTCACCAAAAATATTTTAAAGCTTCTAAAACGACCGCAAGAGGGCGTGATGAGCTAAACATTTTTAAAAATAATTTTTTTTGTGTATTTTCAAGTGTTATCCGAGCAAGAAAAATTCTCAGTTATAATTAGCAAACTGTCTCCTACAACTTAGTTTTATGACATTTTGTTGTAATTTCACGAATAGAGGGGTGGGGGGAGTTTTACCTATTGAGATAAAAAGTCGTCTAATGTCTGTTTGCCTTAACCGATTTTCCTCAATTTGGATTCATTTAAAAGGCAATGGCTGGGACAATCAGATAATCTGGGAGATAAATTATTTAGTTTATAAATGAAACCGCGAGGTGGCGTTACATTCAACAATAGATTTTTTGAAGTTTTGTTCAGTTTTTTCAAATGGAATGGTACAGCTTTTACTATATGGCAAGAAAGGTAATTTAAAGAGGAATCATCCAGTGATCCATCATCCCACCCCAAAATGTTGTTGATGTTTTACGGTGTTATTTTATTCTAGGCTACCTTTATTAATTTTCAGTAACAATCAGTTAGTAAACTGTAGCTCCACATTTCCATTACAGAAATTTCTTGGTGAAATCAATCTTTATGTTCATCACTAACCTCACTCATGTTTTCTGGAAAGTCTACAGAATTTGAAATGTTAAAATACAATTAAAAGATATATTAATGGCATATATGTTGTGCTGATGGGGAGTAAGGGAGATTATAGAACCAACACCCATAATGCTTTTGCTATCAAGTTATCTGGCATTGTAACAAACTATATTGATAGTCGTATTAATATTAATCATAATTCCACCTTAGAATGTCGTTGTGATGTTTTACGGTGATATTTTACTTCTTGTAAACTGGGGTTCCATTTACTGTGTATCACTGTATCATCATTTACTGTGATTTTCATTACAGAAATTTCTTGGCGCAATCACTTTTCGTGTTCATCACTTACTACAGTCAGATTACCTGGGAAATCTACAGCATTTGACATATTTAAATACTGTTTAAAGCTACATTAATAGTGTATATGCTGTGCTAATGTAGAACAAAGGAAATTATAGAATCAACCATCTCATAAGTCAATATTGACTGTGGTTAAGTGTTTAAAGGAGTCATTGGTTTATATTATTTGTTAAAATATGAATTAGTAGATAAAAATATTGTAAGCATTTTATTTAACTCAGAACTCGAAAAAAAATCTCTAATGGAAACCCTATACCGCAATTAAATCTTTTGGAAGCATGTATTAAGATTCATACTTTTATATCTTTGAATTTAGTTTTCGTAAAACAAATTAAGTAAATTTCTGGATGAACAATAAAGTTGTTTTAAACCAGTATAATGTTTTGTAGGATATGTTGCATAATCTGTACATTTCCACCCCGGTAAACTTAACGATTTTATTATGGGTTTCCAAAATACAATGTTACACGTATCCCAGAATATTTTTGTTTCGTTAAAATGTATACAACGTAACTTACAAACAAAGCCTACAAAGTTACGTATTGGTTCTTAATTTCAAACAAACTATCATATGTTTTCCTTTGAATATTCACTGGCATAATCAGATAAGACCGAAACAAACCTGGTATTTATAAATTCCCAAGAGTTTACAGAGAAACAAAATAATTTTCTACGACGATCAAGTTTTGAAACTGTATTTAATTAAATTTCTTTGTACTACATATTAGGCTGGCAAGCAAGCTCGTTAGATTTATTTGTTTCACATAATCTTTCTTTGAGTTTACTTTTGACTGACATTAGTTTTGAGGTTTGACTTTTTATTGAGGCCTTGATAGAACGTGTATGTCAAAAATAGTATTTTCAAATCGATTCTGGAAGTTTGCAGATTGTTTTTGTCTCAAAGCATTTGAACGAGTATTAGTGCAGGATTGAATATAATCTTAGTTGGTTTGGACTCACAAAATCAAAATATCGTAATACAAAAGTTGAATTTGTGTACTTTGTGTTCTTAAAGTTTAATTCTTCTATTGGATTCTTCATTTACCTGGGATTAATTATGTTTCTGAACAGTAGGTACCTTTCTGACGCTCCATGAATTTCAAGCCGATATGACATTTATGTTTTGATAGTCTTGGAAAACAGTCTTCTTCGAGTGTTATTAAAAACTACTTTTTGTATGGTAAAACCACCGCGCAAATCGAAGAAAATTAAAACAGTGTTATGGAGGCTCTGCTCGTTCGGGTTTTAATGTGGTCGACTTAGTATGAGTGACGCTTCACACTCAGGGCGCAACGATGAAGGCAATCATGCTTCATGCCGATCGCAGAGTGAAGATTAGTGGGATTGTTCAGATAATAAAAGAGACGAAAGCGAAACGTACGAAAATATGGACATGTCAAGCTCTCATTACGGTTAGTGCCACGTTTGGTCACTGCGAACCCAAAACGGAATCCGAACAGATATTTAAACATATATCAGTGCAATACGAATTAGTTACAGTAACTATGCAGCACCACACATCAGAAATGAACAACAATGGATTTCACCCAGAAAACGTGCTACGAAGAATGAGAAGAACGCGAAGACGCTACCATCAGGTAGAAAGGTCATGGCTACAGTTTTATGGGATTCACAAGGAATTATATTCATTGACTATTCGGAAAACAGAAAGACAATCACATAAGAGTATTATGCTACTGCGTTGGTCACATTTTATGAAGAATTGATAACAAAAAGCCCTTATCCACCGAAGAAAAAAGTGCTGTTTCACCACGATGCATCCAGCTATTCGTTCGCTAATACAATAGTGAAACTGGCCAATTTGCGCTACGAATTGATGCCGCATCCACCCCGTTCTCAGGACTTGACTCTCCAGATTGAAAAAAATTCACATCAAAGGTATAGATCAAAGCCGAAAAAAAAAGATTTTGCAGTGTTCGGACTTCTAAGAAACTCCCAAGGAGTAAGAACATCTAAAAAGTTAATAAGAGTCCGGAAAATAAGGTCTCCATTTTTTTTTCAAGAAGAAAATCACATTAATTTGTAATAAATTATACATCGTTGGAAAGCCAGCCCCCGTTGCTATCGATGCATTATTTCATGCGGTATAGCATTTTCCATGTACCCGTCTCATAGAACTTTCCCGCCGCAGCGTGCAAGCAGCGTACAACCTCTTCTTCCAACTACTCGTCCTAAAATTCATTCCACCCAGGTGTGATTTCATCGCAGGAAAGAGATGATAATTAAGCATTGCCCTTTTTACTTTTGCAATTGTTTCGTCCGAAACTAATGGTCGTCCGGCACGCTGTTCATTATGGATATCAAGTCCATTTTTAAACTCTCTGCTCCATTTTTGTACGTTTTTGATGTCCATATACTCTAGTCCATACACACCACATAATTGATTATTAATTTATATAGGCGTAGTGCCGGTACTGGTACACAAAAAACAAATCACAGAACGTAACTCGCATCTGGCAGTAGCGGCGAGTGGAAGCTCCATCGCGAACCGCTGCCAAACAAACAAGCTATACGCCAGTGCTGCTGGATCTTGCGTTAAAACATTCCTCGCGACTCCAGCGCCTTGGAGACTTTACTTTACGGACAACCCTCGTAGATTGTAAGGCAGCAGAAAAAGAAATCATGCCCATTTTTTAATATATATCATGTACCAGGTATATTCAACAGATGTGATTATCCATGATAATGAGCATGGGAGGAGTTTTTCTTCTCACACTAATTTCATTACGTACTATCAAGACCCTATTAAGTACCATCTCACGTTTTACACCAAACTCCAAAAAGGTGTTCCCTACTTAAACAGCTGACAACTCCACAAATGTCACAGACCCATTAAGACAAAAGGGTTTCGATTAAAAAACCACTGCATTGCATCGCAATATATTCGTAGATTACACCATAATAATCTAAGAGCTTGTTTGACTGTTGAGTGTAATTTTTAATATTTGACTGTAGAATATATTGTATCAGCAAAAAGAAATGAACATCGCTGAATATTTAATGCAATATCATTCGCTGTCAAAAAATGTAAGGCCGGATGCCTTCTGAGAGGTCTTCTACTTTGGTCGGTTTTTTATTATATTTCCTACTGAGAATAAACTTCGATATCGCTTACTAATGATAATTATCTTCGATAACGAATATATCTCAATAAACGAACTTTTTACCGACACTGCGAACAAACACCTTTTAACCATTTCTGACTTTCTCTTTCTATCACGCTGTAACGCTATCATAAACGTACTGCTTAAATATATTAATTAATATACGAAGACATTATTATATTTCTCTCTCGTTCTGCAAAATAAAAGTAACATATTGAAACAATGCCTTTGATATAGGCATAAATTGATAATGCACGGGTTCAGCAGTTCAACTATAGTTACTATCTACTCAGTAAGATGAACTGATAAATAAATAATACTATAAAATATAATAAAATAATGCCTATAAACATGAATTAGTATTATAATAATAAATATTTATAATTATGAATCTCCAAAAAACGAGATAACGATTACATAGCATTAATACGACTGTATAACGTTACATAGCATTGAAAAATATTAAAATAGGTATATTCATATTTTATGGCCGACAAATGTTTTGAAAATAAAAGCTTATCAGTTTTGACTGACGAATTTCTTTGTTAGTTTTGTAAGATACCTATCCGGTTAATATCAATTATAATATCAAAATAAAATAAAATTTATATATCGAATTTCTGTTTTTATTATAGCATTTAGTATATTATATTCAAATAATAGATAGCTATAATTTTGTTTACAGATATTTCAGGGTTTTGACTTATTGTGAGTTATTTATATTTTTCTTGAATTTATTTGAACCACTTTATAGCAGGTATTCAAAAAATGTATGCCTCAAGATCACGCACTTATATGTGATAAAAGATAATGAGAAAGAATGGGAATGAACTAAGAATCATAGTAAAAGCATATAATAAAAAAGGAAACATACGGTTATAATTTGCCAGTATTGCATTATATTTTCTATCCTTTTGGGAATGTCGGTTAATAAATGGAATATTATTCGAGATTCTGAAGTTTGGTTAAATGCCTTAGACGTGTTTAAAGAATGAATAAAGCAATGTCTTAAAGACCACATGTGCCGACTAGCCGACACACGTTTTACAACTTGACTAGGATATTTTTGTCCATCCACTGTACTTTTCCGATCCTGTCCTTCTACCATTTATTAAGATCGCTTAAAAACAATTTAGATAGTTAAAAGATTACTTTTTTGGAAAATTAAAAAAATCACCTTGATCAGTTTTTGAGCCAGAAACATTAAAACTTCTATGAGCGCGGGATTGTGCAGCAGCCAATGAGATGGAGAAAGGTCATCAAATATGACGACACATACTACATTGATTAAATGTAATTTCTAGTAAATACATTTTTTCTTCAATTTTTATCAAAAATATTGGACGAACCTTTGACTCAATCCTATATATACCAGATGCCCGCAAAAATAGAGGTAAAGTAAAACCTTTAGTTACCTGTGACAAGATATAGTGGTAGTAGTTGTTGTGTTTGGGGATACTTTCCTCAATTTGGTATAACTTTTATTGAATATAAACTAAATACAGTGCACGGCAGAGAAACGGGTGATGATACGAGCACAGTAATTAATCGAAATATTGTATTTGAAAAAGACCTTTGAAATAGACATATACTACATTACTATAATATCTTGTAAGTCTCGAATATATAAACATAGAGGTCTGACGTAACGATAGTTGTATCGTACGGCTAGTGAGAATTTTTATTAAATGAATTTCGAAAATTTTATTTATCCACAAAAAAACGAAATTGAAAATGTGCTTCATAAGCTGCATGTGATGTAGCAAAAATTGTTGTTTTTGTTCAAAAGAGCTGAAAATTGACGACAAAAATAAAATACATGTACTACCTGCATTTTATAAAGAGTAGTCCAATAAAAGTATCAGAATTTCAAAATGGGGTACGATGATAACTACAAGCGATAATCTGGTAATTTCTATTTTATCCTGAAGACCAAATAATGGCGTAATGTTCTGAAAATAATGTCATTCGAAAAAATTCTCCTCTCTCAAATTCATCTTTATTTTTATAAAGAGTGATTTTTTAGTGTGTCCGAACTTCCGATAGACGTCGCTGTTAAATCATCACGGCAATCATCATGGCATATGATAAAATTTGTTATCAAAATCAGTGTCATGTGCGCTCAACATAACAGTGTCATAATCGCTCAACATAATCGCGATGTATTCGCTGAATTATCGATCGAAGTTCCACATGCATTTCACGCTATTCAATATTAAAAGAAAAATAAGACAATAAACTATGCGTTTCGAAGAAAATATCGCCGTTGTTACCGGCAATGTTCATGAGAATCCAAATTTATTAATGATCAATGAATATTTAATTCTGAATTTGAATGGTATTGATCTGGAGGAGATGTGGTTTGGTTTGGTTTGGTGGTTCCAATAGGACGGCTCCAGATATGCACAAACGCAAGGATCGATTTATTGACGGAACAAATACGCGAGAAAATTATTGCAGGAAACTAATCTTTTAATTGGCCACCAATGCCATTAGATTTGACTCCTTTAGATTAGGTTAGGTTAGGTTAGGTTAGGTTAGGTTTGGTTCCCAGTTCAGTATCTAGAATACAGAACGCGGGAAAGAGTTCAGTAACATCGACAAACGTGAACATAATCAGAGTACAGAGCTGGTACAGCTGGTCAAGTAAGAAGATCCAATTCTTTAGGTTCGAGTGACTTATCAAGAAAAAGGAAAGTCCTAGACACTTCACTGACTACACCAGACCTCGAAACTCTGAAAAAGGTAGAGTGTCCTATAGTGTTCTCGCTAATAGAAAACATAACAGCAATTATAAATAACTGTAAAGACCTGGAAAGAATCATAGCGGAGAACGTAAACACCAAAAGAGAGATCAAGAAAACCGCAGCAAAGCTGAGAAGGAACTCGGAGGCCCTCAAGAATACTTCACTTCGAGAGTGGCTAGACAGACAGAGATGGGTGAAAGCAGAAATCCCCACTTATGATGCTGACATACAAACTGACCCAAGGATGGGAACGAAGAATATGAGCACCCAGACAGAAGTTACAGAAATTTCAAACGCAAAAAAATATATAGACCCAGGTATAAACAATACTATAGAGAAATTTAAAACAATTACGGACGAAAAATGGGATGAAGTAAGTTACAATAAGACAAACATCGTAGTAGGTAACCCTGTATATGACAAAATAAGTAAAACCAAGGTAGTAATAGCTGAACCAGATGATGTCAATATGGATAAGAGCATCCAGAGAGCCTACAGGGAGAGATATCTGAAACTGAAGGATGTCAGGAATGAAATGGTCATTATAGAACAAGTTCTCAGGATTAACACTCCGAACAGGTGGGGCCAAACCAAACAAAAAATAATTAAAATAGAAATTGACAGCAACATCGAGAACGTCTGGAGTAATCTGACTAAAAGATGAAACCAAGGAGGATGAAGAGATTGCCATACACCAGCTGAGATGCATGACACTCGACAGACTAAGGAAAATGACGGAGTGTATTTTCCATAATGGTAACACTAAAGTTAACATCCATATCGCACGTAATAAAGATCTCAAAATGAGCAACGATCGAGGGCGCTCCGCAATATGCTTTAGTAGTTGAAGCTAAAAGAATTTACTATAACACGACCCTGAACTCTGTCAAAGGAGCTATTAATAATTGCGGTAAAAGCAGTATCGTGCGAACCTTCAGGAGCACTAGAGACGGAAAATTGCTAGTATCAACTGAGAAGGACAAAGAAAGGATCCAGAAAATGAAAGAAACTATACTCTCCGAAACAAAAAATATGGAAGTACGTATAGTGGGTGACTCCAGGAAAAGGGAAGTGATCCATATCAGAGGAATGGACGCGACAGCAACCAAGAACGATGTACGAAGCTCCTTGGAAAGTCACTTGGGACCACTGGAAGGAAAGGAGATTAGGATAAGTGACCTCAGACCGAATGTGGCCAACACTCAGGCAGTCACAGTAATATTGGAAGAGAAGGACGCCCTTGCTCTGATTAATAAAAAACATATAGTTATTGGCATGGTGAGGTGCGACATTGATCGCAGACTAAAGTTAACTAGATGGGGAAGGTGCTGGTTATTTGACCACGCCACAAATACCCTCCAAGGTCCGAACAGGAAGGGCAATTGTTATAATTGCAGCAATACAGGGTATAACGCTAGGAAGTGCACTGGAGAAAGGCACTGCTTGCTATGTGGCAGAGATGGGCACAGCGCTGGCGGCGGTAATTGCCCAGTATTCAAGAAAGCTCTGAATCAGGCCAAAAGGAAAGGCGGCACAGTAGGAAGTCGCAGCCGGATTATATATCCAAATTTAAACGAAGCCGGCACAGACGAAGGAGTAATTGAGGGAAGAAAAAAGCCACCCACAAGGCCACCAGACCGCCTTATCGCCTTCGATATCCTACAATTAAACATGGACAGAAGGGGGCCAGCATACGATCTGTTGCTCCAAGATATCGTTTCGGAGGGGAAGGAGTTTGGGCCAGGAACCAAATGCTGCAGCCATCGAGCGAGAAATATGTGATAATAACTGTGATACTTTTATACATATGAATTGTGTTAAGTATGGGCGGCCCGTGTTGAACTATTTTCGTGAAGATGGTTTTTTGAACGTGAAGAAAACACAAGAAAAGGCAGCCAAGGCCATAAATAATCTAACAAGAATTACCCCAAACATTCGAGGCCCCAGCGCTTCAAAGATGAAATTTTTGGCCACAGCTGTGTTGTCAATCATTTTGTATGCGGCACCAGTATGGAGTAGGGCGCTAAAATACAAACACTACGCAAAGATGTTGGAAAGAATAAACCGCAGAATGGCTGTTCGCATAACGTCGGCGTATCGTACGGCACCAACGGAAGTGCGCCTCGTATTGGCGGGGCTCCCTCCGATCGGCTTGCAGATCGAGGAGAGAACGCTCATACATAAATACGGCAGACAATATAAGTCGGAGGCAAGGAAGGCTACGATGTCAAAAAGGCAGGAGAAATGGTCGTCTTACCGGGGTTGGGCTAAGATATTTATTACCGACGTGGAGGCTTGGATTTCATCAGATTGGACCAAGGTAGATCACTATATAACCCAAGCAATAACGGGACACGCCTCTTTTCGAGCTTATCTGCTAAGAATAAACAAAGTTACCTCTTGCCAGTGCTTCTATTGTGGGGCTGACGACACTCCTGACCATACATTGTTTACCTGCCCGAGGTGGGACGTGATAAGAGATAAAGCAGAGAGAGAGAATGTGGAGGCGCAATAACCAGGGAAAACGTAGGAGAATTAATGTGTAAGGACAGAGCGAAGGGTTCATCAATGTTAAAAATGATAAGGAGCATTATGTATAATAAGTATGAGGAGGAGATTGCGGGTGGTACCGCGGACGAAAGTAGCGCACACGCCGCAGTTTGAAGACCGGCGTCACATTCTGATGTAATGCATTAGCGGTTCCGGGATGTGACGGAAACAAGAACGGGATGGTTTTTTAGTAGGTATGCTTTCGGGTGAGTCCCACACTCCGGCTATAAAAGCTTTTCCACCCCCAAAAAAAAAAAAAAAAGGTTAGGTTAGGTTAGGTTAGGTTATGTTAGGTTAGGTTAGGTTAGGTTAGGTTGGGTTAGCTTAGGTTAGATTAGGTTATATTTTAAATTTTATTTTAGATTATTTTTTGTGGTTATGTTAAATATTTCATTTATGAACATAAATCAATTATTATTGACACCTTGGAAGCTAACATAACTCGGACAATTGTTGACATAAAACCCCAACTACTTGAAAAAGTAGTCGTTAATTGGATTGATAGAATGTGCTTTATCAGAAATAGCTACAGCGAACATTTGTCCGAAATTGTTTTAAAACATTAATGCTATTAAATGTTATTTCACGTAAAGTAAATAGTTTCAAGCCATTTAATTTGGTTGATGTTTTATTTGAATTTAAACTTTAGGCTCACTAAAAAATCAGTCTATAATTCATATGTTGCCATTTGGAAGATATATTATACATATTACATACAAAGTATCCCAAAAAAAGTTTCTTCTTTATATAGCGAAATGAATAGACAGACGTCCATAAAAAAACCTTTATTCATTGTTGAAACAAACATTTTAGGAAATTGCTTTTTAAAAATAATGCCATCTAAACGTAAACCTTCATGCTCACGGCACTCATTTAAACCAATAGCAAAATTCCTAAGGACGGCTCAGCATATAATCTCTGGAATAGCGTGTCAGGCATTTTCTTTTAACTGCATCAAAGAACCCGGTTTATTGACGTAAACTTTTGATTTTAGATAACCCCACGAGAAAAAGTCCATATCAGGCTCAAATCAGCACTACAAGAAGACCAATGTAAATCACCTCTCCTGGAGATCAATTTGTTTGGAAAAATTTCACGAACTCGTGGCAGAGATGTGTTAGAAGTGTTTGACGTTGATGCGTCCTGCTGCAACCATGTTCTTTGATTATGATCAGTAAAGTTTTGCCGTTCAGGTACCAAAATATTGTTCAGCATTTCGCATAACGTTCTGAATTAATGGTAACTGCGCGTCCCTTGCCGTCTTCAAAAACTGCATTGACTGCACTGACATTGCAATTCATACAGTGACTTTAGGGGAATGTAGGGATTTTTGATGTTTGTGGTATATAAAATTTTCTAAAATTTTCGCACACACAACGCTCGGTCTGCTTCCGAGAAACGCTCCATACCGACTAAATTCCTAAACGTGAATCTATCGATTGACATGCGCCCCGCGCTCTTTACAGTTGTTGCGTTTGCGCAGTGAGCCAATGAGATAGAAACTTTCTTATGGGACATCTTGTATATTTCAATTTTTCTTACAATTTTTATTTAAAAGTGGTGTGAGTGAAAATATTTTTAAAATCTAACAAAAACCAAAATACATTTTTGAATTAAGTGAAGAAAGTTTCAAAACTTTTCTACATATAATGTATTAAAAATTACTCTACTTTGGTTGACCATACCAAACATAAAAATGTAAAGAGACAATAAAATATATACTGAAATATTTTTCTGAACATTGCGTTACTTTTTCCAAATTTAATCAATACTGGAATAAGAACAGTGCAAATATTGGTCGTTTCCTTTTTGTCTGTCTATAAAATTTTATACTACATGACTCCAATTGAAACACAAAAATAAAAATATATTTTGTTCCGCATTTTAGTTTGTTCTAAAACGAAGTCTGCTCTCTAGTCAGCAATCTACGACAAAGAAAAAGTCTCTGATACACTTTTGATTTAATTTTATTTGTTTCTGCATTGAAACCATTTTATGAAAGAATTCTTTATAATCTGTCAGTATATCTAAAGCTATCAAACAAAAATTATATTTTCTCCTTGCTTCTTATGAAGTTAAGATTAAAATAAAACATTGAAAGGAAGATAATTACAAATATACGAGGGTGATTCAATAAATCCTTAGAAAGGTAGAAAAACAAAATATTTAAGTAGATTTTTTTTCAACATCCTTTTAGCTCTGAACACTTTTCCAAGCGATTCTCCAAATTTTTTAAGCCCACTAAAAAATAATATTTCAGGAGGTCCTCAAAATAGGCGTCTGTTTGGCGATAAGCACTATGTGAACCATTGTCCGCTGAGCCATTTTTGCTCGGAAATAAAAATAAATCACTGGGGGTCAAACCCGGTGAACACGGTGGATGTTGTAATAATTCGAACTTTAATTCCATGATTTTGACAATTGAAACTGTACAGGTGTGCAACCGCGCACCTGTACCGCAAATGAGGACGATTTTTCTTGATTTCTTCGGTCAACCGGTGCAATAATGATGCATAATAATGTTCAGTTATTATTTTTCCTTTTTCCACGTAATTGGTGTAGATGATTCCAGATTCATCCCAAAAAACTGTGGGCATAACTTTGTTGACTGATTTCACCGTCTTCGCCTTCATTGAAGCCCGTACACTTTCAAAAACCCACTGTTGTGTTGATCCTTTGTCTCTGGAGTGTAGTAGGGTATCCATGTTTTGTCCACAGTTATGTATCGACGCAGAGACTTATCAGGATTGTGACGAAAAAGCGCCAAAACAGCTTCAGAGTCGACCACATGATTGCCTTTATTCTCCACTAAGGGTAAACGTGACACCCATCTTGCCGAAATTTTTTTCACATCCAATTTTTAGTGCAAAAAGCCTCTGGCCTCAAGTATTTCGCGCCCTTTAATTCGTCGATCTCTTAAAACTTGTTTTGAATTTTGTTAATCATTTCGGGAGTAGTCAATTCCATTGGAGGTCCAGAACGATGTTCATCTTTTGTGGATGTACGACTACGTTTAAACTCACTTATCCAATTATAAACAGTTGCAAACAGAAAAGCAGATGTGCCATGAACTTCATCCAACTCAACTCTCTTTCGGTGTTAAGCCTTTTAAATATAAGTGCTTAATCACCACTCGAAACTCGCATTTTTCCATTTTTTTCCAGTTTATTACTTCAATCGACAATAAAAATGAAACCATGTGATGAATATAACTGAGACACTGAGACAGTGACAGTTATCTGGTGAATAATGATGCTTACTAAAAACAAACCATTTCCGATGCTACGAGCGCCATCTCTTGGATTTTCTAAGGACTTATTAAAAGACCCTCGTATTTTAATTTTTTTCATCCCTTAAAAACAGAAAATATTGTATTTGCCTATTTTGAATAATTTTTAAAAAAATTTTCAGATGTAAACGTTTTCTAATTCAAAATCCAATTAAAAAAAACATTATAATACTGTATCAACTTCAAAAATCAGACTAAAATATATTGAAAATGTAAATTCGGCCATTTTTATCTCAATAAATTCAAACAGTATTCCAAAAATTTACACAGTTGTCTTTGTCTTTAATCCGCCTTCTGAATTTTTTGAAAATATTTTATAAAATATATTTATTTTTTGTCTAACTAATTATATGTACATAAAAATATTTGTTCTATTGAGTCCAAGTAAGTCGTTTTAAGAAAATGCCTTACTTAGCAAAATTTGATATATTGAAAATATATAAATAGATTCTTTTAAAGCCGACCGCGGTGGTCTGGTGGGTTAGTCGCCCGCCTGGCAATCCAATGGTCCCGGGTCCAAATCCTGGTGCGGGCATGGATGTTTGTGTGCGTATTTGTATGTGTTTGTCGGTGTTGGTAAGTCACTAAATAACGCCTTTGAGCGTTGGCGTGACTTAAATTAAAAAAAAAAAGATTCTTTTAAATAATTCAACAATTTTTTCCAACTAATTGTCGTAACAGTATTACCACTTCAAACTATAATTATATGGTCATTTCCTATGAATCATTACATTTAGATATTATATTTCAGATGAGATATTCATTATGCTGACCAAGTATTTATCTTATATATAAATAGGAGTAGCGTAAAATATAGTTTAGTTCTTAATTTCTATTATTAGTTGTACTGTCGTGTAGAGTTAAAAATGCATTATAATTCAATAAATAAAGATTTTTTTTATAACGTCTTGTTGGATTTCAATATAATTGGCGCAGTCGGTAGGATACATTCTTCAGTTGTGCTGAACCGAGTTGATCACAGTGATCGCGAAGTCATTGTGAATAGTGCAACACTAGTCAACCCAGTCCACTTAGACGACTCAGTGCATCGTCTGTCTCAACAGTTAAGAAGAAAAAATCGAACCAACCCTATACTACCAACTAAAAGGAAAAGGATTCCTGCTCTGGATCTTGGCAAGCCACAACCAGATTAGTTAGAATACGACCCCGACACATTAGCGGTGCTAGTGTCGACTACGAAATAAGACCCTTGGGCACGGTACGTCACCAGGAGGACCTGTACTCGATAACAGGAGCAATCTACATACGGCCAATTAACCCCAAAAGTGAGTTTACAGCCTGTATTATTAGTGTAATCCCGTTTAATTAAGAAATTGAATTGAAGCAATAATTTAAAAACAACTTACTTATTTTCCCTTTATTTTTATTTTTTTATTTTATTTTATATTTTTGTTCTGCTTTATTTTATGAATTTTCTTGTGTAATTAAAGTTAAGCTATCTTATTTAATAGAATAGTATAAATTTATGAAGAAATTTTCGAAACGATTGGAAGGAATAACGTACCCTAGACTTAGACAACAAAGCACTCAATCTACTCCCGAAAATATAGAAATTCTATACTCTGATTTGACAAACTTGTTTGAACAAGAAACCCCTAAATTCAAAATGAGTGACGCTTTAAGATCTACGGTAGGCCGGTCGCGTTGGTGCGGCGGTAAGAGCGTCTGCTTTGCCGAATCCGCGCTGGAGCGGTAGCTGGTTCGATTCCAGCGCTCGGATGGTTATTTTTCTTTCTTCTGTCCGTTTATCTTTCCTAAATGTTTGTGGTTGTTTCTAGGCAAGAGTGTAAAATCCGACTACGAATTAACGCTCACGCCAGTTAAAGGCTGGGTAAGGCCGGATGCCTTCTGAGAAGTGTTCTACGTTGGTCACTCGCCAGTCGGTAGGTTTCCTGATAGACTTATGGGTAGGCACATAACCAAGGGTTTATAGCCCGAGGGGGGTGCTGGCCTGGGTTTGTCGGAAGCTGATGACCGTGGTTCGGAACCCACGTTAAGCTGTAGGTCCAGTCGCTAAATAGCCTAGTTGCTGATGCGCCTCTAACCCAAACACTTTACTTTTTCTACGGTAGGTTTATTGAAAACATTCGATGGAACTCCTTCACGCCTAGACACCTTCATACAGCAAATAGATACGTTTTATGTTCGATATTTTAATAATGACGCTTCACAACAAGAATATGTGCTTTTGGCGATAAAATCCAAAATAATCGGTACAGCCGAAGACTTTTTATTAACACGACCAGATCTCCAGACCTCCAACGATATCAAGCTAGCATTAAAACAAAAATTTAGTGATCCAATCACTAGATCAAACTTGCACCAACAGCTCATCTTCTTGACGAAAAATAAAATCGAAACTAATTTAGAATATATTCAAAGATTAAAAACAATAACGACGCAGATTAATACTAAAATATGTGTTGAAATTAACAATGAAGAAGCTCGTCAAGTATTAATAAAACAAAATGAATTAACAGCAACTCAAAACTTACTAGCGAATATATCTAACGAATTAAAAACATTATTGATTGTACAAAATCCTCAAAATCTAGACACAGCTATAGACATTATTACTAATTATGAAATCTTGACAAGTCAAACTAATTTTAAGAATAATTTCATACAAAATTGGCATACAAAACCGTCTAACTCGAACTCTAATTTCAATCCTCCATTTAAACAACAAATACCTCAACCTAACCCTTATAATTTCCCACTGATTAAACAACCAGCATCCTTTAAACCAGCATTTCCAAGTCAACCCATACAAATAAACCCTCAAGTATCAAGACCATTCTTTCCACCAGCAAGAAATGTGTTTAGACCATTCCAAAACTCTAACAATAAACCACAATACCCACAACCTATGTCCGGTGTTAGTACAATAAAAAATACGAATCAATTTAAGCCCTTCAGGCCAATGACACAACAATCGAGACCGTTCCTTCAACAACCTCAGCAAAAGAAATTTCATCCATATAATCAATTCACATTAGAAGAAAACATTCCCAACGAACAATCGTCATACCCTCAGTATGAAAATTACGAGGAAGAATATTATTTAAACGATGCAAATATGAATGAAAATCCTTACCAGTATAGCGATGAACAACTCGAAGATACACTAGAAGAGCAAGCGGATTTTCCTCCACAAGCCTCGGAAAATCATGTCTCCAGATGAATACGTTTCAAATCAATCAGTTACCCTATGTAAAATTACCCAATTATGATCTTCGCATCCTTATCGATACTGGATCCCACGCATCTCTTCTTAGATCTTCTATAATTGAAAAATACTTTCCTGAATCGATTAAACATCATGTAACCACCCTTCAAACTTGTGCAGGAACTCGCAAGGCATCTGGAAAACCGACGATTCCTCTATTCTCGTGTTTTGGTCTCGGTCTCGGAACCAACAGAATTTGTTCTTTATCCCTTTCATGATTATTTCGATGGTATTTTGGGTATTAAAGATCTTCGAAAGTTAAAATTAAATATTGATTTAGAAAACCATCTCCTGAGAAATGAATACTTACAAATTCCCTTCTATTTTCGTCAAGATTTCGATTCGCATACGATAGAAATTCCCCCTCAGACGATAGAAAAAGTAAAAATTCAAACTAACCTTCCTGAAGGCAGTTCTTGGATTATACCTTATTACAAAGACGAAAATATCGAGATCCAACCTTTACTAGTCAAAATAAAAGAAGGAACATATTTCATGGATATAACAAATCATACAAATAACTGTTTTATGTTTACATATAATACTAACGACGACCTACTATTAGAATCATTCGAAGAAAATAATTATGAAATACATAATTTTGAATTTAAACCTGTTCATCCAAAATTTCGGGAAAGCGAAAAGATTGACTTCAAATCATTAATCAGACATAAACACCTAAACACTGAGGAAAGGACTCAATTATTTAAATTAATTCAAAAATATAATAACGTACTACATAAGCCAGGAGAACCATTAGCTTTTTCCAATCAAATTAGGCATGCCATCAAAACAACGGACAAAATACCCGTCCACACCAAAAGCTATCGATACCCTTACGTCCTTAAGGAATAAATCAATAGACAAATTATGCAAATGCTTGATGATAAAATTATCAAATCTTCAAGTTCCCCATGGAGCTCACCTGTTTGGATTGTCCCTAAGAAGATGGACGCTTCTGCACAGCAAAAATGGCGGTTAGTAATCGATTATAGAAAACTTAACGAGAAAACAATAAACGATAGATACCCGTTGCCAAACATAACAGACATTCTAGATAAACTAGGACGATCCCAGTACTTTACGACATTAGATTTGTCAAGCGGTTTCCATCAGATTGAAATGGATCCCGAGTCCGTCCCAAAAACAGCATTTAATGTAGAACATGGACACTACGAATACTTACGCATGCCTTTTGGACTGAAAAATGCCCCCGCCACATTCCAAAGGGCCATGGATAATGTACTACGGGGATTACAAGGAAAAACTTGTTTGGTATACATGGATGATATTATAATATTTTCAACGTCACTGCAGGAACATATTAATTCGCTAAAACAAGTCTTTGAAAGACTAAATTCGTTCAACATGAAGATCCAATTAGATAAATCAGAATTCCTTAAGAACAGTAGAATTCTTAGGCCATGTTGTCACCCCAGAAGGTATTAAACCTAATCCAAAAAAGATAGCCGCAATCAAAAACTTCAAACTTCCCAACACTCCTAAGGAAATTAAATCATTCCTCGGGTTAATCGGATATTATCGTAAATTTATAAAAAAATTTGCTAAAATTACGAAACCCCTAACTCACTGTCTCAAGAAAAACGTCAAAATTATACATGATAAACCGTTTATTGAAGCCTTTGAAATTTGTAAAAATATTTTAACTAACGACCCGTTGCTTCAACACCCCGACTTTACAAAACCTTACATACTCACAACCGATGCTTCGAACTATGCGATCGGTGCAGTCCTTTCGCAAGGTACTATTGGAAGTGATCCCCCAATTGCTTACGCCAGTCGAACACTCAGTCCGGCTGAATGTAACTATTCAACCATTGAAGAGGAATTATTGGCAATTGTCTGGGCCACTAAATATTTTTGGCCTTACCTTTTTGGACGAAAATTTACCATCGTAACAGACCACAAGCCCTTGCAATGGCTCTTTTCAATTAAAGAATCCAATTCGAAATTAGTTCGTTGGATACTAAAACTCCAGGAATTTGAATACACCATTCATTATAAAAAAGGAAAACAAAATTCGAACGCAGATGCACTCTCTCGACTTCCTATAGAAGCACATGCTATAGACAAGTACCCTCCAGAGAACACTGAACCTGCAGCAACACATGTAACTGGTACACTCGAAAGACCAGAAAAGAACACTAATGACCCGTATCTATGGCATGAGAGAATCAAACACTTCTTTGAACACAGAGGAATTTCTGAAAACATTAAAAACATCAAACAATCTCACTACTGGCCGAGTCTCGAAAGAGATATAATCGAATTCATCAACACTTGTGAAACCTCCCAGAAATCTAAATATGATCGACATCCTTATAAAGTCGTCTATAAACCCACTCCTATAGGACACAAACCTTTCGAACACATCTACATGGATATTTATTCCCTTTCTTCTCAAAAATATCTAACTATCATAGATAATTTTTCCAAATTCTCTGCTGCATACCCACTAAATGAGAATTCAATCGAAATCTGTCAAAATCTTGTAAAATACTTTTCACAGCATGGAATCCCAAACATTATAACAACGGATAATGCGCAAAGCTTCAAGAGCCACCTAACACAAGATCTTTGTAAATGTTACCAAATCGAACTGCATTTTACTACCCCATATAACCCCAACTCAAACTCTCCAATTGAAAGGTTTCACTCAACCCTTAAGGAAAGCCTCGTGGCACTACGGAACGAACATCGTTCTAAAACTATACAAGAACTAGTTGATATCGCCATCCTTAACTATAACAATAGTATTCAGTCTTCTCACGAATACACCCCCTTCCAGATCATAAAAGGAAATCTCAACTACCAATTAAACTTCGAAAAGAATTTAAATCTAATTCAAACCGACTATATATATGAAATGGCACCAGTCTTTAAGGAACTGAACGAAAATATCAACTTGAAACTAAACGCGAAAAAAGCAAAAGTATTATCTAAACTAAATCAAAAACGTGAAGACGATCCTGAAATCCCGGAAGGAACCGACCAGTTAATAAAGACGCCGCAGAGATTAACCGGCAAAAACTTAAAATCTAAATTCGTTAAAACCCAATTTAAGAATCAAAGACATCCGGAGGACATTAAAAGACATACGCAATTTTCAGATGAACATCATCTTGCTGTCCATCCTATCCCTAGTGACAACCATTACTTACGGACAATACCAGATCGAAAAACTAATCAACCCCCTACTACCCATTAACCAAGGGACAAGTTACATTATAACTGGAAACCACCATGTCTATTATCATATTAACCTTACAAAAATTAAAAATTGCATAAAAAAGGTAAAATTAACGTTATATCATATTAACGACACCATAAACAACTCATCTATACCATTTCGTGAACTTTTGTTGACCAGAACGCATGATCTAATTGAAAGAACAAGAGTAATTGATCAATTTATAAAACACTATACTACACCTAAAAGAAATAAAACGGGATTAGTTAATGTCGTTGGTACAGTTCATAAATATCTATTTGGAACACTAGATGCTAACGACGGAGAAAGATATGATAATTATATTAAAACACTACAAACAAATCAATATTTACTACAACAAGACATAAACTCAACTCAAACAATTCTTAAACAAGTAACAAAATCAATCGATACGACCCTAAAAGACATAAAAATTAACCAAGAAAATCTACAAAACAAAATTAATGACCTATCCCAACTAACAATTACGACATCAACGATTACTCATCTCATCTTATTAATAGATATCGTGGAAAATATTATACGCATAATAAGCGATATTCAAATCAACGCACAAACAGCCATCAACTTTGCTGAAACAGGCATATTACATCATAGTATTCTCGAGTACACTGAGCTAAATAAAATAATATCCCAATTTAAACAACAGACAAGAATACCCTTTGATAATATTATCAAGTATTACGAAACTGCTCATGCCGATGTAACAATAATGAATGACTTTATTATATTTTTTTTTACATTACCCCTAATATCGAACGAACCTTTTACCTTCTTTCACATCTACCCGATACCTATAAAAAATCAAATCATGCCCGTTAAAAATGCCTATCTCTTACTAGGACCTAAAGATTTCTTTAATACAAATCAAAAATGCGTGAGAGTAGAACAAATAATGTTGTGTTTAAAAAACCAACTAAACAAAGAAGAACCATATATCCCCGATACGATCAAACTTAAAAGGCATTGCACTGTGACTCCGGTTATTTACAATCAAACATCAACTACTCAATTACAGGATAACACCACTATAATCATTCCATTTCGGGAAGACAAAGTAACATTCTCTTGCCCTCATCAAAAAACCGTTGAAACCATTGAAGAACCTTCATTAATAATCCCACAACAATGCAAAACTAATATAAAAAATGAAAATTTCGGCACACAAAAGGCCGACACAATCAACATGAGACTTAAACTACCCTCTATCAATATCAACAAAAGTCTAGTTAAACAAATCGAACCTATCGAATTAAAAGAAATAAACTTACAAACGATATATGACGATTGAAAAGCTGTTAATACATTAAAAATTCAACCTCTAAAAACGTTTTCTGTAGAAGGCGGATTATCTCTAACCAGTATAATATTAATAATTATTGTAATAATTGTTATACTATATTTAATATATAAGTACAAAAATGTAAAAATGGGCACACAATTCCTCGAGAAATGCACCCCATTCTCTCGAACTTAAGGAGGGATGAATTATATGGTCATTTCCTATGAATCATTACATTTAGATATTATATTTCAGATTGGATATTCTTTATGCTGACCAAGTATTTATCTTATATATAAATAGGAGTAGCGTAAAATATAGTTTAGTTCTTAATTTCTATTATTAAGTAATTCAATAAATAAAGATTTTTTTTATAAAGTCTTGTTGGATTTCAATATAATTCTATCCAAAATATTCCAGTAAATATATGCATTACGAGGGCAGTCTGAAAAGTTTTTAGTCTCAACATGAAGACGTCAAACATTACCCGTCAAAAATATTCTGGTAATATAATTGCGCATGCGTTGAAAAATAACCTTGAAAATTTAAACCATATTAGATGCTCAGTTGTTGTTTCAGAGTCATGTATTTTTATCAGTCGCTATCGATGTTAGTGTATGTGTAAAGATGGAAATTATCGAATATCGAACCGTCATTAAATTCTTGCATTTGAAAGAAAATACGCCTACGCAAATTAAAGCCGTGAAATTTTGGGCAGCTGAATTTAAATGTGGTACCAGCTTGGTTGACGATGAACGTTTGGCATGGCTTATACGTACCATATATAAAAATAGAATACAATTAAATAATATAATGTTATGTTGTACTTGCTATCTTCAATGTTATCGGTAATGGTTGCCGTTATTTGGCCGTCCCGAACGTTCATCGTCAACCAAACTGTTACGAAAACGTTTAAATTCAGCTGCCCAAAAAATCACGGTATCAAATGATGGTGCAGAGTTCCCGTAAACAGCATCCATCTCGGCTTTAATTTGTGTAGACGTATTGCAAAAGTTTAAGGACGGCTCGATATTCGTTTTTTTCCATCTTTACAGTTACACTACCATCGATTGACATAAATGACTTAAATACCTGAAATTTTCAAAGTTATTTTTCAACACATGTACAATTATATTATCAGAATATTTTTGAAGAGTGACGCCATCTTCATGTTGCGGCTGGAAACTTTTCAGACTACCCCCATACAACATATAAAAGAATAATATACATTTTTTTTGGTGAAACATAGGCACTAAGCCATGAAATAAACGATTGAATTTAGCAAAAAAATGCAGCGTTGTGTAAACAAGTCTTTTTGTCCATGCAAGAGGAACCGTTTTAAGTATTTATAGTAGTTTATTACGGGTTTTGAAATATTTAATGTTTAGTTTTAGTAATATTAGAATGCTAAATATAATATGTATATGATACATATATACATGAAATTTAATACTAAGTGAGTGACTTGAAAAAAGGCAGACTTGTTGGTTTAGTGGTGAGGGGTTTTAAATCTAGGACTATAGTAGAAATTTGGACTCTGCCATGAATATCGGCTCAAATTTTCTACATCTAATCTTTGAGCATCAACGGGAACAATTGAAATTCCAGTAGTCGAATAACAACCAAAAACGACTTTACTGATAAACCTCGATTTTGTATTGGTAAGCATGATAATCTAAGACTAGTTAAATGACAATGCAGAGAAAGACGTCAAACAAGCAGATTTACTCGAAATGTCATCAAAAGTCATAAATCAAGTCAATTTTGAAGAGAACAATATGAAGTTAACAAATTAATGTGTAAGGTCGGATGGTTTTTATTGGGCATTTGAATTTTGAGACTCTTTAATTGGTAGGCCTCTCGATATACAAAAAGATTAAACAGAAACAAGTTGATAACTGAAGGGGTTTCCTGACCAGTATTGTTTGGAAACTGAAAACTGTTTCGGAGATGACCTAAAATTATAAGTCCAATTGCTAAATAACCTCAGTGATTGCCGTACCTCAAACTTAAAATATACCGAAATCTATTATATAAAGAGTCTTTCAAACCAAACAGTTTTTTTAAATTGTTGCATAAAACATAGAATTTGTGTTAATTTCAAAAAACTTTTTATTGATAATTCATTTGAACACGAAAGACAATATATGTCTCTTGCAGCCCCACAGACTTCACTCTTTTGTCAAAATTGTGGATGACGTTTCGGCAGAACCGTAGCTCCATCTCATTAATGACTAGAATGCTTTTATCCTTTAGTTCAGGATTCGATTGTGGATTGTTTTTATATACCTGGCTTTTCAGATAACTCTAAAGAAAATAGTCCAACGGTATTAAATCACATGATCCTGGTGGTCAATTAACATCACCGTTCCTTGCAATAACTAATCCAGGAAGTTTTCTCTTAATAAATCAATTGTTTCATTACCAGAGTGAGGTGTAGCGCCATCGTGTTGGAAGAACATATCCTCCAGATTTATATTAGCTCACATTTAGCTTACAAAAATCCAGTTATCACCTCACGATATCGAACATCATTCACAGTTGCATTATACACATGCTGCACCAGCAACATTCTGAAAGGAATGGCCCAATTACACCTCCTGACCATAATGCACACCAAACAGTGAACTGTTTAGGATATAAAGGTTTCTTAATAATCAACCGTGGAATTTCGTCACCATAAATGCGGGAATTTTCTTTATTAACATAGCCACCAATTTCAAAATGTGTTTCATCTGTAAAAATGATTTTTGAGAAAAATCATCTGTTTGGTTTTTGATTCAGTAGACAAATGCCCGACGTTTTGAATGATCCAGTGGCTTTAGTTTCTGTATTATTTGAACCTTATATGTCTTGAGATTTAAATCATTTCATAAAATACTTCCTGTTGTGGATTCACTGAGTCCAAATTGTTGTGAATATCGACTAATGGAAATTTCTATGTCTGCAGTAACACTTTCACGTACTAAATCAATATGCGTTTGTAAACGACCAGGACGACTATATGCTGCTCTCCTTTTATCTTCCACTGAACCGGTTTCTTGAAATTTTTTAATAATTTCTTTGATATTGCTTTCAGATGGACGATTGTGCAAACCGTAATTATCACGCAATTTTCTAAAAAACATTTTTCACTGAACGACCATTTTCATAAAATAATTCAACAATTTTAACACTTTGTATTGTGTACGATTCTATTTTTATAAATGTCATACATTGCACTTCTGAAATGAGACTGGACCTAAGTAAATTCTCAACACCATATGTGTTTTATTCAAGAATTAAAAAAACCGCTCAATTTGAAATACCTGTTATAAAGATTAAAGAAAATTTTAAAATACCAGTAAATATATATTCATATTTTATTTCACATCAATATTATTATAACATTATTTAATTATTTCAGATTCCATGTAACTTAGATTTCGTAAAACAAATAAGTAGTGATTATGAGCAATTGTGACTTTTTATTCAACTGAAATGATAATTCTATATTGTCCACTTAAAAGTAGTTGCCTTGGTAAGTCAAGACCTTTTCAATGTTCTCTAATGTCCCAAAATGATGCCCTTTGAGATGAATCTTGTGAAAAAAAAATGCGGAGGCACAGCGATGTTTTTACTAGCCAAAAACTCGTTAATTGAAGTCGTTGTTTGGCAAGGCGCATTGTCGTGATGCAGCACGTAGTTATTCTTTTAAGTCTAGTGTGTTTTAAGAACTTCTTGGTAAAATACGGGTTTACCATCTCCGCCTTCTGAGAATGTCTTAAACGACCTGAAAATCTGCGCTCTTGACATAACATTGCTTCCATAGACTTGTTGAAGTTTTGCAAAAGATTTCGTTGCACTGTGCCTAAGTCTAAAACAAAACTGATTAGCAGTGATGCTCCAAATTTGTGTTTCATTTTCAAACTCATAGTGAAGACGAATCAGATGTTCGGTAGCGTAGCGTTTAATCTGACAACACTGTTGTTGTCAGATTAAACGCTACGTTACCTCATCATATTTAATATATTCATACACTTTATAGGAATACATAAGGAATTGTATATTAAGTTGCATACACTACTATAAAAAAATTAAATGTTTATAGATTTAACACACATGCTATGTGAGGTGGAGATTTTCTTAAGGTCTTAAGCAATTTTCTTAAAATCTTTTTTCTAAGGAAAAAAAAGGTGATGAACAAATTAGGTTTCTGGAATAAATTAAATATTTCTTAACAAATAAAACATGGTCTGTGTGACTGTAAAACATGTGTTTTACAGGAGGTTTTTGAGGATTTTCGTACTTGCGGTTTCTAATATTTTTCTAGTTTTTGTGGTATCTGTTCTCATTTCTTCTGAATATGTCATGAATGTTCAATAATAGTTTTGTATATACGACCCTTCGTTGTCATTTGTAAAATTTTGTTTCTTTATACAGTATCTTGAAGGCTTTCAGTATAATTATTTGCTTTAGTAATCTGCTCTTTTACTTCCAAATATGATCAATTATTTTTCTTAGATATATAACTTCAATTTTTATTTAATAAGTTCCCCAGAAGTTACTATACATTTTGTTTTCTCTTGTGAAATTATTAAGTTTTTATTGAACATTTTTGTTACTGGACAAATATATTTAACTCGTCTTCGTTTTGAGCTATTAGTTAACTGAGCTAATTGTTGGTTTCCGAGCCGGTATCCTCTTTTTGTCTTCACTTTTTTATTATTTCATCAATTATAAAATTAAAGAGTAAAATACTTAAAAAATCTCCTTCATAGTATTGGTAAAATAAGATGAAGAAAACGCGGACATCATCATGAGACATGAACATTTATATGATATTTGTTTTCAAAATATAAATAGCAAATAATCAGCTTAAGCTCCATTAAGCCTTAAAAAACTCTAATATATTAAAATTATTATATTATAAAAAACTAAAATATTAAGAAATATTTGTTGCACGAAAACCAAATGTTTTATATTTATATATTAATTTTCATTTCATACTAAGATTCTTCGGCCAAATTGCAGCCATGTCAGTAACTTAAAAAAACTGGTTCTGCACGGACGGATGGAGCGTCCTAGATCACGTGACAGACCTCTAAAAAAACGGACAGACTAAATTAATGGTCTAACTGATTCATCTCTCCAAGATGCAGTGAAGGAAGCCAGAAATAGAGAACACTGACGAGAAATTTAAAGGGTCACACACGGAATGAGTTTCCATAATCCACGAATCTTCTGTAAAGAAGAATATAAAGAAGAAGAGGTTTTCATTTATCTAGCAAATTATACGTTTTAATAATATTTTGTTTCTGTTATATAAATATCGAACTAACTGCCAAAATAAAAAATCGGGTTCAATTAAATTCATTTCTTTGCTTAAACATCAGCATGATCTATACTCGTTTACCGACCATTGCCAGTTTTGGATTAAGGTTTTTTAATCGCCTGTCACTCTCTTCCTCCACTTCCTTCTATCCCTCGCAAGTTCCTCGACCCCTCACCAGTCCAGTCCGACCTCTCTAAGATATTTTTCAATCTCATCGTTTCATTTCTTTCGTGGTCTACCCCTCGTGTTTAATTCAGTTAGTATTATTACAGCTAGTACTATATCCTTCGCAAAAGCCAAATGATTAATTTCTACCCTTTCTAGATTGAAATATCCTCATGTTGTTTTCTTTATTATTTTGTTACACTTCTTAATTATCGCGTCCATTACTATGTTAAACAGATAGGGACTTAATGTTCCTCCCTGTCTCACTCCAGATGCAGTTTTAAACCTTTGGGATATTCTATTTTTGTTCGGACAGCGTTTGCAGTTTCCGAGTAGAGATTTGAGATACGTCTAATTATTTTCTTATTTACATTATATTTATCCAGTATTGTCCAAATCTGTCTTCTATTTACTGAGTCGAATGTCTTTGAAATATTTATAAAACATACGTATATGGTTTCGTTTGTCTCTATTGTTCTCTCAATTAATAGCTGTAATACAAATCTGTAATACAAATCTGTTTGTAATACAAAGCTGTAATACAAAATTGTTTACTCCTCTGTCTGGCCTAAATCCGGTCTGTGCCACATCCAAGTCCTTCCAGATCTTTGCTTTTAATCTTTCCGTTAATATGCTTTCATATACCTTTTCGGTTGAACTCAGTAAGGATATGCCTCTATAGTTTTCACAATGTGACACAATGTTTTCACTCTTCTTGAATACCTTCACCCTTCTTGAATATCGGTAGTACTCTCAGTAATTTATTCACTAACTGAAGTAAAATTACTTCTCCTGTTTCTCCTATATATTTTATCAATTCATTAGTTACTTCGTCATGTCCTGGCGCTTTCCCCATCTTTGCGCTCCCCATTACCCTCTCCATTTTATCCATCCTTATAGGTTCTATGCTAATAATTTCATTGTTCATTTCTATATTACTCTCCTCAAACTTCTCTTCACCTTCCGGTTTAAAAATTCCAACAATTCCTGGAAGTGTTCTTTCCATCTTTGCATTATTTTCTCGTCGTTAATCAGCAGTTCCTTATTTTTATTTCTAATATAGGTAATCTCGTCTGAATTATTCTTTCTATTATTTTTTAGCACTCTACAAAATAATTTTTGATTGTAAAAACATTGTTCCCTTAAACATTTGAGAACATAATGCAGCATTTGCATAAAACATTCGGGAAAGACAATGAACTCTATAGGTTAAACCAACAAAGCAAAATACCGATATGATATGAAACAAAACAGGAAAAGCCATCAGAAATGTCACGGTGGAACTAAGGTGACATTAAAACTAACAATGGAAAAATAAAAATGCGTACAATGGCACTGAAACAAAGAGCATAAAGAATTAACATTATTTTTTGATATCTGTTTAAAAATGATTTTTATCATTTTTCTTTTTTTCTTTTTTTCTTTATCTTTTTTTGTCATTTTTCTTTTATTCTGATTTGATAGTGTATTAAGATTAGAAATGTTGTTTGAAACTATAATACTACTAATTTTATGTCCTGAAAAATTGAATTTTGATTTGAACTGCAATATTAGATCCGGAAATACTATAATCACGTACGAGTTTTTACATAATCAAATTAAACCAAATGTGAGTATATGTTATTTTCAATATATTTATAGAGATATTAAAAAATGAAAAAAAACTCATTGTTGAAGGATTATATAATTAAAATAAAGTATTAAAATATTTCCAATTAATATTATATAAATCATGCACTATTATTATGGATCAATATAATACAAAATCAACATACATAATAATTAAATATTAAATATTTAGTCTGTATCTATATTCAAAAAGCGAATAAAAGAAGATTAGATATTTGAATAGTCTAAACTGATTTAATTCAATGTATCAGTATACAAACAACAAATAGTGTGTTAAGTATTGTTTAAAAAGTTAGAATTTGTAAGGTGTAAAACATTATTATATTTTGTTACAATTTTATATTAATAGTATCAGCAGCGAAGATATTATTTAGCTTTTTCAAACAAAAATTAGTTTATATTTTGTGACTTTTCACAAAATAGAGCTATAAACGAAATATTATTAATCGCAACGTCACCTACTTTGTTTTTGGTATTCCCTTATTTTAATTTCCAGCAATAATCAGCAAGTAAACCGGAGCTATACTACCTTGATATAACTTTTCTATTACAAAAATATCTTGGTGGAAGTAATGTTGATTTTACCTTGACACGAGATTTAAAACTATCGAAATCACTTGACTGATTTTGATAGTTTTAAATCTCGAACTAAATTATCAAGTTCAGTCTGTAAAATCAGATACGACTCTGTCGAGCATCCTGGAACATTAAACAGGATCGTTTTCGATTTCCTATAAAAATTATCTGTGACTACTCGAAAAATCAGAGGATTCAGGTTCTTCTTTTAGATCTTAAGATACTGATTGTTTTGGAATAGAAAGTTCATCACTGTATTCGACAGATCGTAAAGTTGATGGAAATAGTGTTATTGGTAATGGTGAGCTCTATAAGAATAAGTTTGGCAGAATATCTTTGGCGTAAACTAATTAATGAGGATTTAAACAATGTTTTCTTTCGACAAGACATGCTACATATCTTGCCGGATAATGGGTTTATGGCAAGAAAAGTGTTCTGGACACGTCATTTCCCAAAATGTAAAATGGTAATATCAATTGGTCACCAAGATCATGTGGTTTCACGCACTTGGATTGTTTTTACGTAGAGTTAAATTAAATCTTTGGTTTACAAAAATAAACCTTGAACAATTTTTGACTTTAAAAGAAACCTAGGACAAAGCCCAGGGGGATATTTAAACGATATTATTTTCAAAATATAATGCCGTTATTCGTTGTTTCAATTAAAGTAAAAATTACTGGAATACCACTTGTATTTTTCATTATGCCTCCTGTTATAAAATCCTAATACTGTTATTGGACAATCCTTTGCGATGAAAACCCGGTTCGTTTCCTGGTCGTATTCAAAAGTTCAAGACTCGTACCGATAAGTTTCAGTAAATGAGGGTCATTTTCAATTCGCCCCAAAAAGCAAAGACATCTTTTCTTCTTGTTGTCATTTTGATCATGCGAAAGGTTTATCGCTGTGCCCGTCTGAAAACAAAACTTGATAGCGCATCGTTACTCGAAATTTCTATTATTTATTTTCAAAACGCACCACAAAAATCACGTAGAGGGCTCACGTAGAGAGTTATAGACCACCAAATGATTCTGAGGAGATTAAACTCATGTTGAAGACATATTAGTTGACCTAACTCCTGTCTAATTCCTTCATTTATACACCACGAAGCACATATTAAGTTTTAATTGAATGGTTTTGGTGTTTTTTTTTAATAATTCAATGACTATTCAATTGCAATTCTTAAGATGTTTTTGATGTCTAGCATCCTTAAACAATACATTTTTTTATAATAATAATAATTTTAATAATAATTATTTTGTAATAATAATTAATTATAATAATACTTAAAAGCAAGGTTTAAACAACATCAAATATGATAGTAGCAATACTGTAAAAATAAAATTGTAATCCATTGGGACCTCAAATAAAACCGATATCGAACAATTTTTCTTTAGAATTAATAATTTAGTAGCTGTTTACATGTACGATGTATAGGAATAAACTTCTTAACCTTTTGTTTTTAGGACTGAATTGTGAACTGAACTCTTCTGTGGAACCAAAAAAGTGAAATATCAGTATATATGCGGTGTATGTAAGTAACGTCGTTGATCGATACTATATAACATTTCATTTTATATAAGGGTTAATAAGGTTTAAATCTACAATATAATCTTCGTTGTTATAGACGATAAATTTTGACTAATTTGACATTGCAAATTTTGATTGAAAACAACTGACAAAATTTTTATTACCTTTTTGTAAAATAAGATTGATTCTGAATAATATATTCTTTGAGTGCAATTTTAATAGCGTCCGCAAAAGACATTTCTTTTTCCACGAAGAAAATGTTCTATGATATGTGAATTCCTGCAGAATAACATCTTTTTTATTAATCAGTGTTGGGTGTTTCTGTATCAAAGCTATTTAATCTATCAAACTGTGTACAAAAATATTCAGCGCTCAGTATTCAAAACCTTTCGCACCATACTGATAGTAGCACTGTGTGTTTTTTTTTTGGGTAAACCTGGTTTTGGAGTGGACAAAGATGGTTGTTCTAGTGTTAGATTATTGTATCGAATCCACATTTCATCTCTGGTAACAAATTTGTTGCAGAAAAGGATCTCTGTCTAACTGGACAAAAGTGCACTACAGATGGTATATATTGAATTTTGTTTTTTTCTACCCACATTCCTTCTCTTTGTATTTTGTTCAGTTTTTTTAAAGACCTTTGTATTGTAAGCTGTAAACTTTTAGGCTTTATGATGTAAATTTAAATGTAAATTTAGGCTGTATGCTTGTATGGTTTGCTTGGGATCAACTTCAACTTCAGCAAACAAAAGATCTTTATAAAACTCAACCGATCTCCCAGATTTTATACGGTTGAAGAGATCGAAATCGATATTCTTAAATTTTTTAAATCAATTCTGATATGTTCGGCTACCCAAAGCACCAAGACAAACAGCATTCATGGCTTTTGTGTCATAAGTGCCATTTTTATGTTTTTAAATATATGCAAAATTGTGTATGTATCTTGTGTGTATTGTATCTTTATATGGAGAATTGACACAATGAACTGAACACAGAAGTCTATGAGTGATACTTACATTTCAAACAGTATTTCCGCTATTACGTTTCAAAGTTCTGATATGCTTATTGGAAAAGTCTATATTTAAACAACTTGTTTACAGCATTTTTAAATAAAATAAATATAGAAAATTAATTTTTTTTAACATTTTTAAATAAATATAGAAAATTGTTGATTATAATTTCGAACAATCTAAAGCCAAGACAATAAATAAGACTATTTTTATATAGACATATATATTCTGTAATATATCTCTTTTCTTCTGAAAAAGATCTATTTACTAAATTCAAAATATTAATACAACTCACAGACGAAACAAAAACAAGTATATCATAGTTGGATTTATGAGAAAAACAAAAACACTATCGACCCGTTATGTCCTTTATTTTTTCTCCTTTATTTGGGTTTTTCGCCACTGTCTAAAACTCAAAAAATATCCAAAATACCTGTTCTTATTTAAAGAAAGAATCACTGGGTAAAAACAAAAAACCAAACGGAGACAAATTTCTCAGTGATTCTTTTATGTAATAAATTTGCTTAACGAACAAAATTTTAAAGATATAAAAATGTTATAAAAAAATTTACAAACTTTTAACGTTAACGTTTCGGAGGGTAATCTCTCCCCGTTCTCAAAACTGAACTAAAAAATAAATTATATTAATTTGTAATATATAAAGTAACGAGTGAAAGTAAATATATTTTTTTTTGTATGTCAACGATACTTACATTGACAACAATGGACTTTCATGACAGTGACATACTACCAAAAAATATGTATAAGTAATGTTTGCGGTGTGATTGTTTATTGTACTGATTGTGTATTCAAATATTTAAATGTTTTTAATTGTATTCTTTAGAATCGGGAACCATATTGAATTTAAATCTACCGACGGCATAGCAATACAGTTATTTTTATTTAAATTAATTATAGCGGTTTCTTTTAATCTTTTGTATTTTGTTACCGATTCTTTTAATACCGTTTTGGAATTATTCCAATTGATTTTATGACCCGATTTCCATGCGTGTTGACAAATTCTAGATTTTGTTATTGTTATGTCCTTGATCTGATTTTATTTGTCCCAAGATTTTAAAAATTGCTAATACTACTTTTCAGTAAGTTTATTTGTTATAGTGCAATAATTAATAAACATATTTGTTTCAAACTGACCCTAGTGAAGGGTGGGGCAAATATCTACCTTTCAGTTTTGCTGGCATTTTTTGCATAATAGTTATTATGTATAAATACACTCTAAAAGAATGCAGTGAAATTGTAATTTACGTTTAAAAAAATGGGTCAATTATTGCAACTCAATATAAATGTCGGCTGAAATATCTTAATAGTCTGGCGCCTAATAAAAGGACAATTTATGGTTTATTCACGATATTTCGAGAATTCGGAACAGTTAAAACTGTGAAGGCTCGAGAAACGTCGATTCGATGACGTGGTGCACAATTAGAAAAGTCTCCAAGCAGTTTACGTCTCATTTTGAAAAGTGACTAACATATGTTTCGTTATAAGATTCATATTGCCTGATCTGATCTGACATGTTGCCGGACAGTAATAAGCGATTAGAATACTGTAATGCCATCATAACCCATCTCTATTAAATTAACATTTTTTTTTCTAAAATTAATTGGACGGTTCCAGCATATTGTTTATGGAGATTTTTACATAAATATGTCAAAGCCATGTAGCAACTAAGTATACCATACGTGCTGAAATTGCTGCAGTAACACAAATATGTTGACAAAAGTTATGGAAAATATGTAAATGTTGATAAAGTTGTTTTGCTGCTAATGGCTTACATTTGACTGACATACTTTCTAAAAATGAATCAACACAAAACTTAATGACGAAATAAACATATTCTAGATAAAAAAAATCTTCTTGTTTCTTTTAAAAGATATCTGCAATTAAAATGGTAGCGTGATACTTGCCCTACCTGTTATATCTTGCACATGAAAGCTAATCAAGTTTTTGCTTGGTTATTTTTTATGTTTCTGCTATTGCAAAAATGTGACAAAGTAAAGGGTTAAAGAGATTTGCTTTTATCATGTACTTTATATTTTGTATGCTCGTAACCAAGAAATATTTTTATTGATTCTATAAAAGTACTAAAATGTCACGAGGATGTAACTTCCGATAAGGGTCGCTGTCAAACGAATTGCGATTTTGGGCAAAATTCTTCAGTATAGTCTGCCAATTCATCTTGGAACGGTTAACATCAGAGCAACGCCTACAAATTGTCGAAATTCATTATCAAAATCAACGTTCTGTGTGCCAAACTTATAGAACATTTCGTGAATTTTATGGTACATATAATCGCTCAGCAAGCTATGTATTTGCCAAATTATTGAAAATTTCCGAGGACATATTACGCTGATCTATATTAAAACAAAAACACTGCGCGTTCCGAAGATACTATAGCTGCTGCTGCTGGCAGTGTTGATGGAGATTCAAATTTATCAATTCGTCGCCGTTCGCAGGAAGATGGACTATCTTGAAAATTTTGATTAAAGATCTTGGTGTGATGCCTTACAAGATCCAGCTTGTCCAAGAACTGAAGCCGCAAGATTATCATTTGCGTCGTACGTTCGGTGAATTGGCTCAAAATCAATTGCAATTTGACCTAGAATTTAACCGCAAAATTATATCAGCGACGAAGCTAATTTTTGGCTAAATGGTTAAATTAATAACCAGAATTGCCACATTTTGAGTGAAAATAATTCCCAAGTGATCCAACAATTACTGCTGTATCCAGAAAAATGTACGGTGTGGTGCGGATTGTACGCCGGTGGTATCAGTGGGCCGAATTACTTTAAAAATCAAGCTGGAAAACACTTTATTGTTAATGGAGACTGTTACAGAGCGATGATTAATGATTACTTAATTCCGAATTTGAATGGTATTGATCTGGATGAGATGTGGTTTCAGCAGGCCAATGCAACATATTTATTATGGAAACAATTGGATGAGAAACTTATTTCGAGAAACGGAGCAGTTAATTGCGACCAAGATCATGTCATTTAACCCCTTTATATTATTTTCTTTGGGGTTATATCAAATTTTTGAACTATGCCGAAGCCAACATAATTCGGACAATTGCGGACATAAGAGACTAATTGCAACAAAAAGTGGTCGGAAACTGAACTGATAGTAGTTGAATTGAATTGAATAAGTAGCCGCGGGCGGACATCTGTCACAAATTGTTTTCAAACAATAATTCCATTAAATGTTATTTCACATAAAACAAATAGTTTCAAGGCAAATAATTGTGTTGTTTTATTTGTATTTCAAGTTCGGATGCACTATAAAAATCGCCATATACATCACGTTGTTTCAAGCTATTATTCGAATTTTAAAAATGACCAGAGGTTAATATGAAAAAAGCAAGTTTATGTTTCTGTGAAATAGTGAGAAAATTGGGCATTGCTGCTTCTGCAGTTATAGTATAAAGAGAAGCAGAGTATAAAGAGAAGATGGTTTGAGGAAAAAAGTTATGTACAAGTACAACATTTTAATCGTCTGTTCGTTGTTTCTTAATCGTTTTAATTTCTCGTTATTTCTTAAGATTTTAATCGTTTTAATACCATGTTCTACCAAGTCGATATGGAAATATTCGGCAAACCCGTGCTGCTTTTGGTACAACTACAGATAGGACTGTTTAAAAAGTGTTAGTCGACATTTGCTTAAGATGGGGTAGGCGTGCATATTGTCTTTATTGAATGGTCCTATTCCAATACACCACAAGTTGCGTTCCTTAAAATAGTGAAAGTAGCAATTGAATGGAACTCTATTTGGTTTGGGCTATAATAAGGCTAGATTTTGTTTAGATAGTCATAAATAAGATTGAAGTGTTAGACGTTTTCGCAGTGAACGGCAAATGTTTGGCGAATATATGCAGGGCTATATGCTTGGCGGATGATACTCTACTAAACCTATTATTTACCTAGCTGAGCTTCTATAAATTTCACTTTTCAGAAAGATTATGCCAGACCGCTTACATTTTGTTAAACAATGCGGTAGAGAGGTCTACGGTAGCGACATTCGACATTCGATTGGCTGACCAGATATCCATATTAATCAGTAATAGTATATATCACTTATATACTACTGCAGACTACTATGCAGACTGCGATTGAAACACTCAACTGACCATCGAACATATATTGTAATATAATGTATACCAGTGTTTGAATTATTGCTGTATTGGCCCGACCGTCAGCATATTAAATGTGATTTTTTTTAATATGCAGCCACAACGGTCGGCCCGCAATCGCCTAGCGTCCAACAAAGGTCAAAATATCTGACACTTTTCGAGAGTGTGATAATTTTGCCAAGGATGTGAATATGTCTTACGGCTGATATTCTTGAAATGTTAAGTTCACCAGATAATCAGCGAGTGGTGGTTAATGGATTGGCTTCATTTACTTTACACATGATTTTAGCATTCACTAGAACAGGTTAGCCTCAATGCTACTAATCTTCGGTATAAATAAGTTCATTATCTGAATTTTTGAATAACTTTTCTACAGGAATAAAATAATTCATGGCAAGGGAAAGTGCAATTAAAGAGCTACAAAATGTTTAAATATATAAACAAAATGAATAACTTAACTTTATGTAATAGTTTAAGATGCATAAAAATACAACCTATTATTAAAAGAGCATCTTTAACGCGCATCTTGTTGGAAAATATAAAAATTGTTTCATATTAATATTCTAATTTTCTATTTTTGCTTTATTTTTAAAAAGTTACGTCAACTTTTTACCCATAAAAAATATGATTTATCATGTACAGTTCCTCCCGATGTTAGCATATATATCCAACATTAATGGACCAGAATAAAGGAATATCGCAACACTTTATCCTTGATCTCATTTAACTTTACCGTATTTTATGATATGGCTATTATTTTTAATGCGCCATTAACTCGCTTTTAATGCTTTTAACGTTTAAACCAATGCTTTGCTGCATTTAACTTTGTCTCCTGAACAGCAACAATAATGTTCCGACCGAGTTTCACGTTCGAATGAGGAAAACGGAAAAAAGTTGGTTTACAACGGAAAAGGGTTTGAAAGTAATATCTTTGTTTTCACCACTTGGCATTTCAAGTAAATGTAAAGCTTGAAAGAATGTCAATTATGAACTGATATACATAATGAATACAATTCAAAATGCTTTATTTTTCTTAATATAATTGGTTTCTCTGCATTTTGACTTTTATAAGTGGAGGCTTTTAATGTAAGTAAAATTTATCCACGTTATACTGGGTGTCCAGGATAACTGAGATAAATGAAAAAATTCAGAATATTCACATCTCATTTTTTATAAAGGAATGTCTAATATTTTTTCATATTACAATATTCCTAAAAAAATACTTGTATTCTTAAACATGTCCTATACCTATATGTCTTAATTTCCGAGATTTTTACATTTATTTTTTAATAGAATTCACCTTAGACGTTTTAGTAATAACGTCATAAAATTCAATTCAAATGGCAAATATTGTTTTAGTATAGATTTTAAACAGTTTTTATATCATACAGAAAAAATAGTGTACTTCTTTCATAATTAAATATATATTTTTATGATATATTATTTTGACTATTGAAAAGAAGTGTGAATATCCAATTTCAACTAAAAGCATGCAGATGGCTTAGAAGCTCTCGACCAGGGGTTGCCAACCTTTTCAATGTGCTGAGTTACTTTAATAATATTTAAATAGAAAAAGTTATCTAAACTTGTTTAACGCAAAAATAGAAACATATTTTCGACATACAAGATACCTAAACTAGTATACTAAGCTATCGAAATTTTGCACGCGAGTTACCGGTAGCTCGATATCGGCAGATTGGCGACTCCTGCCATAGACAATCATGGCGTAGAAAAAAATGAACGGTTAATTATTTGAACTTTGTGAATTATCAAATGGTCTAGTATGGTGTATATTAGAACAGAATGTATATATATATATATATATATATATATATATATATATATATATATATATATATATATATATATATATATATATATATATATATATAATCTCAATAAGTTACCATTTTAGCTCTTCCTGGTTCCAACCTAAGAATTAAAAAAAAGCGGAAGAGGAAGAGGAGCACCAAATGGATTGCACACAGTTTTTTGACTCAAAAACATGTCTTGATACACGACCATTCTCCATATTCTTTTGATTTAGCTCTGAACGACTTTTAGCTATTACCAAAGATGTAAAATAACGATGAAACAGAAGCGTTGCAATACGATTTCGGACATATAGCGGACCTTAATCGGGATTCATAAAAATTGGTGCTAGAAATGTATAAAAAAGTTTCCTGTCACAAGACCCAGATAAGCTACAAAAATATATACAAGAGCTTCAAATAGCGGGTAAACCATTTGGCTAAAAAATAAACCTGATAAAGGGTCAGGTTATGTTCAACAAATTTACTGACAACACAAGAATTTCTATTTTATGAAGCTATTTAGAGGTTGTGGACCACTACATATATCTTGGGCACATGATTTATATAGAGGGTGATACTGCTCGGGTGATATTGGGCTCCGTGGTTGGCAGACATTTGACAGTCTCAATATAGTGTTTACGAACAAACTCCCACTTTGTCTGAAGAGAAACGTTTTTGATCAGTGCCTGCTGCCTGTTTTGACATATGGAAGTGAAACATGGACACTCACATCACAATCAGTTCAAAAACTTCGGGTAGCAGAGAGGGGAATGAAACGGTGTATGCTTGACATTATAAAGCAGAACAGGAAGACCTGCATATGAATCAGGAAACAACGGAAAGTTTATGACATCATTGGAAGGGTGCCTTCCCGGGCCTAACAAGACAAATTTACCGATACTTTTTCAGACGTAACCGACTATTTGAAGTGCTTTTGAAGTGCTTCTCAGCCTAATCTGCAAACCATGAACATATTCACTCTTTTATAGTCGGTCCAACAAGATCATCAAGATCCAAAAATTACTTGATTATTTTCGTTCCAAACACAGAACATTTTTCACTGCGATGTAAAGATTAGATATTCTTTAATTCATTATAACCATATTTTTTTTGTATGTGGTGTTTTTTTTTTACTATCTGTAATCCTGTTATAAAGAAAATATTTAATTTTTAATCGGACTAGGCGTGACAAATGTCTAATTTCTTGCTGAATTTTATTTCATTAAATTTTAACAAAAAGGATTAAAATTTCCATTCCTATATTTCTGGAACCATTTCTGCTTTTTTTTTTGTTGAGAACTATTATTATTATTTTTAGTGAGATTATATTTGCTATTGGAGGTTATATTGGCTGACTTTTTAGAAATTAATTTTAGATGCATATTTTGGGTGAATTTGGAAAATTACGTGATGTTTACGGTTTGCGCAGTCGTCTATCTCAAAGCACTATCAATCGAATTGTTCAAAAATTTCAAGAATCTGGTTCGGTGGATGATAAAAGAAGAGCAATATATAGTCGTAGTGGTTGTTCCCAATAGCATATTAATTTAGTGCGTGAAAGAGTTGCTGAACACCCAGAAATTTCCATTAGTCGATGTTCACAACAATCTGGACTCAATGTCGTATTCACAACATGGCGCATTTTACGAAAGGATTTAGCTTCGAAGGCATATAAGGTTCAAATATGACAGGAATTAAAGCCGCTGGATTATTTAAAATGTCGAGCATTTGTCAATTGGATTAAAAAACAAATATGATTGTTTTCCAAAAAATCATTTTTTCAGATGAAGCACATTTTGAAATTGGTGGCTATGTTAATAAACAAAATTGCTGCATTTGGGGTGACAAAAATCCATGATTGATGAATAAGAAACATTTACATCCTAAACGAGTAATTGTTTGGTGTGCATTATAGTGTAATTGAGCTGTGTTTGTTTTAGAATGCTGCTGGTGAAGCTGTAAGTGTGGATGGTGTTCGATATGGTGAGATAAAACTGGATTTTTGTGGACTGAATTGAATAATATTGATCTGGAGGATATGTGGTCCCAACAGGATGCTGCTACACTCACTCTGCTAATGAAACAATTAATTTATTGAGAACAAAAATGGAGTTAAAAAACGAGTTATTGCAAGAAACTGTGATGTTATCCAATGTTAGAGCAGAAAACATTTCTCCGACTGTAAGTGCAAGTGCTGCAACATTAATTAGGAAGGTTGTAGATAGTATTCCCAAAGAAAGTTGGATAAATTGGATTAGCCATGTTATTAAAATAGAAGATTCCTACATATAATTTACTAGTAATATAGAACACTTATTATTATTGTAGATAAAAGTGACAGTGAGAGTGTAACCGAATTAAATCTGTAATTAAATTTAAGTTCAATTTTTATTGTACTAATAGATAAATTTATTTAATTATTAATTTTATTGTACTAATAAATTCAAAATGCACAAACCAATAAATAATTTTTATTTATACATAATAATAATAATAATACCAATATCGGCTACAAACTTGACATGAGAAATTCCAGAAAATTATCTCATTTGCTATACATAGACGACTTAAAACTCTATGGAGAAACAAAAGAGAAACTAAATTCATTAATAAAAACAGTCGAAATATTTAGTAAGGATATCAAAATGTCACTCGGACTCGAGAAATGCTCTACTATCAGCATACAGAAGGCAATAATAAAAGAACAACATTCAACAGTCTGCGTTATAAAAGAACTAGTATCAGAAGACTCATGCAAATATTTAGGTATGCTTCAAAACCAGAAATTTGATCATAGCATATTAAAGAAGAATTTTTCCACTCTGTACCAAAAATGACTGACAAAACTCTTAAACACCAAACTGAACGATGGAAAAAATGATGATGAACGATGGAAAAAAATCATTAAAGCGATAAATGGCTGATCGGTGCTAACTCTGACATATTCTTTTGGTATTGTTAAATGGTCTGAAGCAGATCTTGATAAACTGGATATATTGACACGAAGAACATTGACAAAGTTCCGATGTTTACATCACAATTCGTCTACAAAAAGGTTATTTATTCCAAGAAAGTTGGGAGGCAGAGGGCTTGTGAATGTTAAGAATCTTTGTCTCAACCAGAAGAATAGGATGAGAGAGCGCTTCATTATTTCACATAGCACAGTAATGAAACTGGTTGTAAAGAAAGACCAGGGTTTCACCACGCTGAATCTAAATAGACAAAATCGTGTTGATAGTAGAACAGTACTGAAGAATATCGTTCAAGTATGGACATTACATGGAAGATATCCTAAATCGTTTGAGGATGACGCCATTGACATACATTTGTCTTTGAAGTGGCTTACCGATGGACTATTATATCCAGAAATAGAAGGCTTCGCGACGGCTATTCAAGATAAGGTAGTAAGGACAAGAAATTATGAAAGACATATCCTACACATGGATGTTGTCGATAAGTGCAGGATGTGCGGTGGTGTGGAAGAAACAATAGAACGCCTTATTAGAGGGTGTCCAGTCCTGGCCCCTAATGCTTACCTAGGCAGGCATAATCAGCTGGCGAAAATTATACACCAGCAAATCACTTTAAAGCACTCGCTATTTGATAAGATACCTCTACCATATTACAAGTACACGCCTTCCCCTGTATTTGAGTCAGCCGATACCATTCTTTACTGGGACAGACCAATTACAACAGATCGGACGATTGACTATAATAGGCCAGATATTGTTCTAATTAACAAAAAGCAGAGGAGAGCTTTCATAATTGACATTGCGATACCACTCTCTCATAACATCAGAAAAACGGAAATGGAAAAGGTCACGAAGTACGAAAATCTTGCAATTGATCTGAAAAATCAATGGAAACTCCAGAAAGTGGAGGTGTTACCTTTTGTTATATCCGCCGAAGGTCTAGTAAGCAAAACCTTTTCTAAAAACCTGGAAATTCTTGGTGTTTTAAAATCGATTACTATAGTAGGGCAATGAGCAGTTCTTTTACAAATTTGCCAGATTGTTCGTAAGGTATTAAGCTGAATGAGAGGAGCTGAATTGCTTTCTCATCTTGGCATTTTAAATCCGACCAGCCTATGCTGAGATAATTGATGAATCATGTTTGTGATAATAATAGCAAAAATAATTGCCAATAAATCTGGTATGGACTTCGACAATCCTAACCCGACAGAAAAATTGTTAGATCAAAAAGATCGGTTTAGGCAGAAAGTTAAATCGAAAGGGGCCAGGCTAACAAGATATAATGAACTAGAAAAGCGAAAACATCAAAATTCAGTATTTGTAAACAGCCAAAAGAAATTTTATAGAGAACTCGAAGCAGAAGGTAATAGCAAGTCAGAAATTAAGAATATGGATGTGTCTTCTTTTGCGGATTAGTGGAGATCGGTTTGAAAAAAATCAGACGGCTACGAAAAATTAGCTCCTTGGGTTAAAACCATTCAAAAGCAGACAAATGCTCTCCCAGATATAGAGTGGAAAGATTTAACAGCGATTGACATTTGCACTGCTGTCAGGAAGACTCGCAACTGGAAGGCGCCTGGACCAGATGGTTTACATAACTTCTGGATTAAAAGCTTTACAGCCGCCTATCCCGTACTTGCAAATGCATTTAAAGAGGTTTTAATAAATCCAGACACTTTCTCCGACTTCTTAATGGAGGGCAATATATACCTAGTGTTCGAAAAAGGGGACGTTAGGCAACCCAATAACTACAGACCAATCATATGTCTGTCAGTATTATATAAGCTGTTCACAGCCCTACTCAATGAAAAAATCTACCAGCATTGTGATAAAAACAACATTTTTGAAGAAGAAGAGAAAGGAGGTATAAGAGGGAAGTATGGGTTGCAAGGGACAGTTGACGATCGATGCTACAGTTCTTGAGCAAGCCTAAAAAAGAAAACCCAACTTAAATATCTGCTACATAGACTACAAGAAAGCATTCGATAGTGTCCCTCACGATTCGTTGGTTGAGGTTCTGAATTTCTATAAAATTAGCTCTCCGATTATTAATTCTTTAAAATGCCTGATGGGGAAGTGGAAAAAGAATCGAGAGAGCGAGATTCGTTTTCTCCAATTTGGTTCTGTCTAGCCTTGAACCCTTTGTCCACACTACTAAACAACATCAATATTGGATAAATACATATGGATGATCTTAAATTATATGGAAAAACTAGAGAAAAATTAAATTCCTTGATAAAAACGGTCGAAACATTTAGTAGGGATATAAGACTGTCATTCGGACTGGACAAATGTTCTACCATTAGTATACAGAAGGGAAAGGTTCAGAGTCAACATTCAACATTCTGTAACATACATCAACTAGCACCAGAAGAATCCTACAAATATTTAGGAATACCCCAAAACCATAAACTGGATCATAGCCAGTTAAAGAAGGACTTTGCCACTCTATACCAAAAGATACTTACAAAACATCTAAACACCAAACAGAACAGAGGGAACCTCATTAGAGCGATCAACAGTTGGGCAGTGCCAACTCTGACATATTCTTTTGGCATTGTTAAATGGTCAGAAACTGACCTTGATGAACTTGATAGGTTGACACGCCGACCAACAAAGTTCCGATGCCTGCATCCAAACTCATCTACGAAGGAAGAGACTGTACATCCCAAGAAAGTTGGGAGGTAGAGGCCTTGTAAACGTAAAACATCTTTGTCTTAATCAATAAAATTGGATGAGAAAACAATTAATTGATTCAAACAGTACGTTATTGAAATTGGTTGTAAATGAGGACCGGTGGTTTTACCCAACTAAGCCTAAATAAACAAAACCGTATTGATAGTTCGAGAATGGAAACTACAAACATTACATGGAAGGTTTTCTAAGTCACTTGAAGATGACACCATTGACGAACAATTGTCTCTAAAGTGGTTGACCGATGGGCTCTTGTACCCAGAATCAGAAGGTTTCGCAATATCTATTCAAGATAGGGTAACAAAAACAAAAAACTATAAAAAGCACAAACTGCATTTGGACGTAGTCGATAAGTGCAGGAAATGCGGTACTCTGGGGGAAATAATTGATCACGTTATTGGCGGTTGCCCGACCCTTGCTCCTAATGCTTATTTAGGAGGGCATAATCAACTGGCAAACATTATATATCAGCAAATGGCAAAAAAATACTCGCTATTAGAAAGCGCACCTCCTCCATATTATAAGTACTCGCCTTCTCCTGTACTTGACTCATCCGATACCATTCTTTACTGAGACAGACTAATTACAACAGATCGGAAAAATCCACAAAGTATGAAAATCTGACATACGACTTGAAGAACCAGTGGAAACTGAGTAAGGTAATGCCCTTCGTTACATCCGCCGAAGGTCTGATAAGTAAGAGATTTTTAAAGAATTTCGAGAGCCTCGGTATCTTGAGATTGATTGCCATAGTATGACGACGTGCCGTACTCTTGCAGACGTGTTACATTGTTCGTAAAATATTATGCTAGGTTGAGAGGAGCTGAATTACTTTTTCATCTTAACATTGGAATATGGACCACCATGAGCTGGTACATTAAGGATAAGCAGAATAATAATAATAATAATAATAATAATAATAATAATATAACAATTTTTTTTCCAAAATTATTCAGAATTAATAACTCCGACTTTAGCGCCTTTGAAGAAACTAAGAATATTTTTATTGACATTTATTGGGGCAATTAATATTTTGCACAAAGGCAACGAAATAGCTTAAACCGGACTATATAGCCTCGCCTTACCTGTACCTGATAGATTTGAAGAATGCCTTTGACAAAGGACAAATAAAAGACATTATCCATCTATTATATAACAAGAACATTCCGTTAGACCTAATCAAGACAATTGAAGACATATACAAAGACAATAGGGTAATAGTAATATCTCTACCGAAAAACCCAAAACAGTAGTAACAGCAAAGGAGCCCATTAGGCACAAGTTGGTGGTTGAAGATAAGCTGATACAAGTGATGGAGGTCGAGTATCTGGACATCAAAATAATTAGCGTCGGAAAAATTAAGGAAGAGATAGATCATCAGGTTAGTAAAGCGAACAAGAATATATAAAGGATAGTTCGACCAGTAATGACTTACACAGCTGTAACAACATCTAATAACCGATGTAACACAGAGAATGATGGGATCATCAGAAACGAGAATCTTAAGGAGAACATCAAACAAGAAACTGAGAGACAGGAAAAACGTAATTTTTACTTTTTTTTTTAATCTAACGTGCCTTCTTGGTGTTTTTCAGGTAGTCACCCTTTTGTTTATATTCGTTGATGGATATTACTTTATCCATCTTATCTTTGAAAATCCACGGACACATCCTCCTAAACGGGGGCTTTAGGAATTATTTCTAGTTCGATTCGATTTTTTTCTCTCTGGATTTGGCAACTTTGTTTGTTGCAGCCATTTAGACAGAAATGAATCAGAAATATAAAGAAGAAAACCTATCCTTTTTAAAGCACGAACATTTTCATATTGCAGTTAAACATATAAAACCCTTGTTCCGTTCTGTATAATGTTATATTTATAAATGGTAGTTCTTCGATTTCCCAGATGTCAAGGCAAAAAATTCAACTATCAGATATGTACTAGATTAGTCATCAAAAATAACTCGTTATTGAAAAATCCCCCATATTATTAGAATTTGACAAAATCGATATGGGTTAAATATAGGAAATTGGATCGACGTTCAAATAATTCATGGTACATTTATTTTTCAATTGTTGAAATAATTTTTGTGGGTTGGTGCATTTTTTACGTCTGTTTAATATCGGATATCTATTTCTGTTCCATAACATAATTATTAGTTACTATATTAGAAAACAACTCGTTCATATTCAAGTTTGATATCGATTGCACATATGGATTCTTTTGGTTTGGTTTCTCTTTTTGAAGTCCGTTTTCAGACATCGCCATCATATCAACGTTCAGTCGGAAGTTATAATTTACATTGGTTTTCTGTTATCTTCACAACAGATAAATTGATAAATGTTTGGTAAAATTTAATTTTCACGTCATATATCAGCCAACATAAATGCAGCAACGTCGCATTTATTCATCTGCACATAACGTTTTTTAAACATCGCGACAAAAATTATTTCAGTGCAGGCCAGAACATGTTTTTAACTTCCATTTAAAACCAAAAATGTATTCTGTACGCGAATATCCCGATATGCTTCTTATTTACGAAAGAAGCTGTCTAAAATTCAGAAGTTTCTTATATAGTTAGTTATATAGGTAATATAGGTCGTGTGGTTACAAAATTTCAAGAATGTGAGCAGCAAGGAAAAATTGATCCTGAAGTCGAAGAACAAATTTTACATCTTGTTGAAAATGATTCTACCAGAGGTACTCGAAGAGTTGCGCGCCAAGTTGGATTGTACATACACTACTCTATCCCGATGATTTTTTACACAGGGTAAAAAATATCGTGTATGGTTTATTCGTCAAAACCATAAAAATCCAAGTTATACGTTTAATATTTCTCAATCTGCGAGGCTTTTTTCACGAAGAATGGCATGATGGACATTTTGAACAGGTAATTTAATAAAACAATCAATCATGTGATTCTCAGCGTGACGTAAATCGTTTAAAAAGTGATATGATGTAAAAAATTTCAAGTAATCTGAACTTTGATATTAAATGAGAAGAAGAAGTTTTCCTTTGTATTTACAACAAAACAAATTAAATCACGTGGTTCTCAATGTGGAACGAATGGTTTAAAATGTATTATGATGTGAAAAATTAGCTGTTAATAATTTCCACTTTAACATTAAACGAAAACAATGGTTTTCTTTTTTTTTTGTAACAAAACAAACCAAATTTAGACTGAAATGTATGGACTTATTATTATTATCATCGACTTGGTGTCACTCTCTCAGCTCAAAGAGCTGGAAACCATAAACCGATTCCTCCCTCGCGACGTTGGGTTCGGCTCGGAGTCTGGGGATAAATTTTATTATAACTCAGTATTCCGTTGGCATTTAGACAAAAATGTGGCAGGTTTGCAACAATATAGCCCGTTGTCCCACTTTTATGACTTTTCTATTTAGTCCGTAGTTTGTTAAACTTTTGGACAATATGTGGCTCACCAATCTCTCTGCGGAAATTACTAAAGGTTCGATGTTGACTTTTTCAAGTTGCCAAATGTTCTTCAATTCATAAGAAAGATTCTCATACTTAGAAACTTTTTCCACCTCCGTTTTATGTATATTGTGAGACAGTAGTATGATAATATCAATAACTGTTCCCCGCTTTGTAATTTTATTTATTAAGACTATGTCTGGTCTATTGTAGTCGACAGCCCTGTCAGTTATTATCGGTCTATCCCAGTAGAGCAGCACATCGTCAGACTCCAGAACAGCTTGATGACTGTACTTATAATACGACGAAGTAGATGTTGGTAAAAGACCATGATTAAGTGCAAGTTTTTGATGGATTTTTATTATTATTATTATTATTCACGTATAGGCCCTGGTGGACCACGCGAAGTACAATTAGAGGCGTTTGTTGTTGTTAGCCTTCCTTTGCGCCTATACTAATTTCATTCTTTCGCTATGAGCTTTTTTCCTTTCGTCAGACCAAGTTGTTCCAGTCTTCCTACATTTTTCCCTCTGGCCAACCTTCCAAACGTTAACCTTGAGTCTGAAACAGCCTCTATCCTGAATTTCACTTCGTGTAATATTTGCTGATCTTAGGTCCTCTTTAATTGCAGCAATCCATTTAATTATTTCTACTTTATAAAATTTATAACTCCTAATATAATTCCTATTTTCATAAAATTCGACTATTTGTCTAGTTAACCTACTCGGATTCATCCGTTTTATGTGTCCGTAAAACTTAAGTCTTCTTTTTCTCATATCACTATGTATATCTGCGTATTGTTTGATTTCTTGATTTTCTCGAAGTCGGTATGTTGTGCTATTTATTTGTTTGGGGCCTAGGATTATTATTATTATTATATATATATTAGTGTGTCCCTTATTTTGGACGATTTTTTTTGCAATTATCAATATGCATACCCTCTATTTTTTTTTAATATACTAAGCTCTACTTTAATACAAATTTTTAACTTCCTAGGTTATTCTGAACCCATGCCGACAGGCCCCCAAAGATTACGTAAACTGCTATTTTTGAACACTTATGTATTAGGTAGGTTATCGAAAGTATGCATATATTAGGTAGCTATTAATAAAAAGGCAAGTTTAAGTAATGGATATAATCGTATTGACAAATAAAATAATACAACTATTCAGGATACTTTTTTTTAAGGTCTCTTTTTTGCAATCTAGATACATCTTTCTATGTTCTTGCATACAGCTTGGTAGGAAGTGTTTTATTATATATTTATATTTTATTTTCAAATAATACTTTAAGAGGCGAACGAAACAAAAAAAAAAAAAAAATTTAATGTCTCCAATTGTTAGAAAAATTTCAAAAAGTTCTGACCTCTTTTCTGCAGAAATGGTTATTTCATTTTGAATACATGTTTTAAGGAAACCCGTATTATTTTTTTTTACCGTAAACACTCGTTTATTTCCCGTACAGTGGAGTAGAGCAACATGAAAGAGAATAATCTGAAGTATTCTTATTGATCCGTAAAGTATATAAAGATAATTTGATGTCAGGAAAATACACCAATGAGATAATCTTACACATTGTATTAACAGTAGAGAACAAATCCAAAAAAAAAAAATAAATATAATATGTGAATACACGAGGATCGTTCAATAAGTCCTTAGAAAAAGATAGAAAAATATATTATATTATGTAGATTTATTTTTAATTTTTAACATAATCTCCTTTTAGCTCTATACACTTTTACAAGCGTTTCGCCAACTTTTTAAGCCATCTAAAAAGTAAAATTTCGGAAGGTCCTCATATTAGGCATCTGTTTGGGCGATGACCTCCTCGTTCGATTTGAACCGTTGTCCGCTGAGCCATTTCTTTAAGTTCGGAAATAAAACAAGTTACTGGGGGCCAAATACGGTGAATATAGTGGATGTTGTAATAATTCGAACTTTAATTTCATGATTTTGGCCATTGAAACTGTAAAAGTGTGCACCCGTGCATTTTCTTGATGGAAGAGGATCTTTTTCTTTTTCAAATCAGGATGATTTTTTTTTATTTCTTCACCCCACCGGTGTAATAACGACACATAATACTCTCCAGCTATTGTTTTTTCTTTTACCAAGTCATCGGTGTAGATGATTCCGCGTGCAATCCAAAAAACTGTGACCAACCTTGCCGGCCGATTTCACCGGCTTCGCCTCCTTCGAACCCGTTGGCCTTCTTTGAGCCCGTTCGCCTTCTTCGGAGACCGTTCGCCTTCAAAAACCCACTGTTTTGATTGTTACTTTGTTTCTAGGGTGTAATGTATCCATGTTTTGTTCATAGTTATGTATCGACGCAGAAACTCATCAGGATTACGACGAAAAAGCGCCAAAACAGCCTCAGAGTTGACCACACGCTTGCGTTTATTCTCCACTGAGAGCAAACGCAGCACCCATCTAGCCGATTTTTTTTTCACACCTAATTTTTCGTGCAAAATTAAAAACACTGAACCTTGCAATAACTCTGTGGCCTCAACTATTTCGCGCACTTTGACTCGTTGATCACTTAAAACCATGTCGTGGATTTTGTCAACCATTTCGGAAGTAGTCACTTCCACTGAACGTCCTGAATGATGTTCATCTTTTGTGGATGTACAACTGCAAACACAGGAGTAAATATGCCATGAACTTCATCCAACTCAGCTTTTATCTCTTTCGGTGTTAAACCTTTTAAATATGTGTAACCATCACTCGAAACTTACTTTTTTCCATTTTTCTAAATAAACAAAAGTTTCTTACTTCAATCAACAATAAAAATTAAACCAGGTAACTGAGACTTTGGCAACTATCTGGTGAATAATTATGCTTATATTAAAATAAACCATTTCTGATGCTACGAACGATATCTCTTGGATTTTATAATAACTAATTTAACGACCCTCATACCTATTTCCATCCGTTATTTCCCATTTTCACTTGGGTATTTTCTAAATCATTTCTTTATAGCTTAAGAACAATAAAAAAAAATATGCCGTTTAACCCTTTCTAAATGGCGATACATTTCTGATTCATTTAATATGGGATTTTTACACTTTTCAGATTTTTTTTCTTATTTTTTTGATTATCTTATTAAATATTCTTAATGCTGTCTCGATTGTTATTCTTTTAGACGGACACATTTTTAAAATAAGGTCAAAAATTTATTTTATAAATTTTTCGAAGGTTAAAATTTTTTATACTGTTTTTCCCAATAATTATCTAACATTTTCAAATTTACTGACTACCAGGTGCTATTTATTTATTAAAATATTATATTTTTAATTTTTTTCTCTCAATGGAAATTAAAAAAAGGATTTTAAATACGAAAAAACTTATATTTTATCTTAATTTAAACCACCAACCTTACTTACTTAAATCATTTTTTTTTTAATTTTTTAGGTTACAAGTAAATGATTTAGGATACCCAAGTGAAAAAAGTCAATTTGGGAAATATCAGACATCCTAATAGAGACCTGAATCAGGGAAACCGAAAGAAAAAGATTCTTTGAGGAATTGCTAGCGACAGTGAAAACAATTAGACCTGGAGAAGAATTGCCAACACTAGGTGATCTCAATGCTCGGATAGGTGAGAAAGTCCTCCAGATGCATTCATTTTTATTAGAGTAAAATTAACAAAAGTCGAAAACGTTTAAATCGGTGTAATGTTTAGATCGCTTTTAATAAACTGAGGATAAAAAATATTTATTTTAAATATGATAAAGTATAAATACTTGGTTTTAATATAAGTATTTTCATTTTTGAGGTATTTAGTTATTCTCTTTTTTTTTAATTTTAATAAATATTAGCTTTTTGACACCATGCCTATGCCTCCCAAATGCCAGTTAAGGATGATATGAGATATTTATATATCTCTTGAAAGTTTCCTAGTGCTTATTCTAAAATCCGTAACTCGAGTTGTTCTTAAAACGTCGTCATCGAGTGACCGTAGACGAACTGATTTTTCCCTATCTTCAAGACTCATGCCTCCCTCCCGGAACTTTTTGAATCAAAGCTGAGCGGTACGTTTGATACGGCATCTTCCCCTCTTACTTAGAAGATCTCTCGGTGTCAGTCGCTCTGAAATTTTAGCGCTTTTATTAAAAATCCTGGACAGAATATTTCGCCGGATCGATTTAATACTGAAGAAGAAATGTTTATTTGTCGGAGCAAAAAGTTGAAATCGGATTAAACCTCCGTGGAGTAATGTATAATCTTTTATTTACAAATAAAAAAACGCGGATACTTCTATTACATTCTAATACACTTACGCCCTAATAAACAACGAGAGTAAAAGTTGATCATAGACTATGTCAGAATACACGGAATATTTTTCCAAAAATATATCTTTTAATGTATTATGTATTAATGTATTAATGTATTAATGTATTAATGTATTAATGTATTAATGTAGTATTAATATTGGTATTAATATTATGTAATAGTATGTAAAATAGTATGTTAAATACCATATAATTCACATAATGAATTTCATTATATTGAAAAGTTCTATATAAAATATTTTGATAATAAAAGAGCAAAAAACTATATGGGAAAAGACATAGAAGAAAAGGCCCAATAATTCTTAAAAATCCTCAAAGATAAAATCGACTACACTATGAATCACAGTTGAGATCAGGGATCTAGCTAATAGAAAAATAAACACATCTCAAATTCATGAGAAATAAAACCCGAAAAAATCTAGAGCAATACAACAGAGAAATAAATATCGTAATCTAAAAACACAACTCAAACAAAAATACTGGAACCGACTTTCGTACGAAATGGAGAACGATAACAAAAGTCCTAAGTTACTATGAGCTTTAAAGGTAATTTTTATATTGTTTGTTTAAGATATTATTTTGAGACTAATTTAATTACTTTGCCTGTATATGTAAATGTTTTAATTACGTTATATTTATTTTTAGTGATGCGGTATATTAGATTAATAATTTTAATAAGATATATTCTTTGTTCCAGACAAAATTCTCAGTTTTTTATTTAAAATGAATTTCCACCAAGCATCGGCCACTTCATACAAATTGTTCAGTTAGTCATCACCTAATAGCATGTCTATAAATTCTCATGTGTTATGTTAGACCAGAGGTCCCCAACCATTTCTGGACCACCTCCCCCTTCAAGAAAAAAAATTCAACGTTCCCTCTTTCCTAATAGTTAAATATACTAAATATTAAAATATTGTTGCCCATTATTTACACCTATTTTATTTGTCTATCTATTTATTAAAAATCGCAAAGTATAAATGAATTAAAAATACCATCAAATGTAGTAAATAATTATGTATTAAATATATAAAAATAAACACAAAATCGATAAAAAAATAAATAAAATAATAAGATGAGTCTGGTGGAGTTTTAAGAATTTGTCAATATCAGGTTCAAATTTCGTTAACATCATTCGCAAATCCCCACGCTCAGTGCAGTTTGTTCCTTTTCTTAGACAGTAAATTACACTGAATTCACACTGAGCCAAATACGATGAAGGAAATGCAATTAGAAATTTCAGTACTATTGCCCACAATCCGAGGTAGAGGGCTGGCATTGATTTTTAAAGCCCTTGGTATCCATTTCTAAATTTTACTTTTGGTTATTTGTTAGTTGTAAGTTCTACAAGTCCATGTTTTAAATTTGATGATTCAGCTATATCTGCATTTGCGAAAAGATTTATGACCCAACTCGATACATTCATGTTTAAAATATCCTGAAATAGCTCGTTAAATCAGCATGAAGAAAGACAATGTGTTGGCAGTAAGTAAGTAAATCTTTCTGTTTTGCAGAGACTGCTGTAAATGTGGGAAATCATTTGTATTCATCTCTATCTACATTTCGTTTGAACAGAAGAAGTTCTTCCACAAAAGTAGCTATGGCTTTTTTTATTTGAATTAAATTTAACTCATCACCTTGCGATTGTAAATTGACTTCATTAAATATTTTGAACAGATCTGGTAGATAAGCGATGTCACATATTTGGATATAATCAGATCGCACAGTTTTTTGCCTCTGGTTTCCAGGAAATCCAGTACTAAGTCAAATAGATTGAAAAAACGATTCAGTCAAACACTTTTTAAGATCCAACCAAATTGAGTGCAACAGCAAGCGATTGTAATTTTCACCATTTTCACTACAAAGTTGGCCAAATAATCTGCCATTCTATGAACTGCTTCTAATATTATTGACTACTCTAATAACGTAATGGAGCTACATATGCAGGCGTTCATTCAGATTTTTTGCAACCAAATGCTGTCGATGACGACAATTGGTACGGCCTGTTTCAAATGCGCTATGAAACCTTTATGACGCCCTCTCATTACCACGCCCTGGTATACCATCAGTAGCAGTTGACAAAATATTACGAATAGGAATTTCTTTCTCTTGAAAAAACTTATTCATGGTATTAAATATCGATTCTCCCTTTGTATTCGTCTCCAAATATTTAACAAATAATAACTCTTAACAATGTTTGTCTTATTTTATGAATCGAACATATGATAGTGCTGTGAACATAAAAGTAGTGCTTCGTTATTTGGTAGAGTTGATTCATCATGATGAATGGAAAATTAGCAAGTCTTTAAGTAATCCTATAATGATATTTCATCGTCTTTAGTCATCCCTTTCATCCATTCTTCTTTTCACTAAATTATTACTCACAAGAAGTTTCCTGATGATGTCTGAGGGTGTCTTATAATGAAAGGTTTTTATTACCTCTTTTAGAGCAGGGCAATATTAATTTATCGCCAGTTGTGTGTGGTTTTTCCATTTTTGCGATTAACAATCAAATATTATATGAAGCTCGTAGTCTATCATCTTCTTGTTTAGAAGACGACTCAAAAAGGTTCGATATAGTTGGCTGTTTTAAATATTTCTTTTCAATTTCTTAAAAATAGAATAAATTTTTGTCCTTTTATTCGTAGGACAGTACGTAAACCTATATTTTAAATACTCAATACTGTACTGCCGGCATTTCTTTTTAAATTCAGATATTTTGAAATACAAAATTTGCCACGTTTTCAATGAATGAACTTTTCAACAGATTTAAATTACTTAAAACAATAATTGCTATAATGACTTATCACTCACTAGTCAATTATTACTCACAAATAAGGATTATTTACTATATATTAGACCCACTTTTATACAGACTGTTAAGGTTGGCCTAAGCTTATTTACATAGCTAACATGATTAGATTTATTTTCAAATAATAAAAGTAAAGTTTTGGGGTTAGAGGCGCATCAGCAACTGAGAAGGCTCTTTAGCGACTGGACCTACAGCTTAACGTGGATTGCGAACCACGATCATCAGCTACCGAAAACCCCGGTCAGCACCCCCCTCAGACTATCAACCCTTGGTTTTATGCTTAACCGAAAGTATCTCGAGAAGCCTATTGACTGGCGAGTGACCAACATAGCAAACCTCTCAGAAGGCATCCGGCCTTACCCAGCCTCGAACTGGCGTGACTGAGGGGTGATTCCGTGTCAGATTTTACACTCTTACCTAGAAACATTTGCCACCAACAAACTTTTTTACCTAGTACTGGAATCGAACTCACTCCACATTAACTGCCGTATCGTAAGGCTGAAGTCGTAGACACCACAGCTAACGTGGCTCCTTCAAATAATAAGAGGATGCAAATTTATATATATTATTTTGATAATGTCACGTGAATTTCGGAAGATCATTAAAATGTATAGGTTAATGCAAGGAATTTGTGAATTTGAACCTATATATATATATATATATATATTCAACGTCACTTTTATTTTAAACATATAGTAAACTTGTCAGCGGTCAGTAATTAGTTATCACCCGAACACGAACTTTAAAAAACATTTATTAAATAATCGGAAACTATATAAAACAAAACACCGACAATCTGCTTTTTTCCCGTCACTGGAGAAATTAGATAAAATAGACACATAAAAAGTGGTCTTTCTGAATTTATTATTTGATAACGGATGAAACAAATGACATGTAAACCCCAAAACGTTTAGTTTCTGTTATTGCTCTCCTTTGGGTGTTTACCCTCTGATCTTTATACGGACGTCCTAAAGTGGATTTGGAAGTAACGGATTATACGTTATTTCAATTCAGGATTTTTCTTTGATCTTTCAAGGTCTAATGTCAATTTCACCTATCTCCATATATATTGAAAATATATATTATACGATGAAATATTGCTATCGTTTCGCTTCATTTTTATTGAAGTCACTCTGAAGTATGTATTGTATAAAGTAAACTATAAACATAATACCCTTTTCAGAAAGCTCATTTTTAACTTTATTGAGAGTTTTTTAAAAATTTTAATCACATACTGATTTTAATAGATATTTCGGTTAATAATGTCTATTTTTTCGCAAAAGTTGAGCGTTTATTTCCGTAACAAAATAAATTACCTTAATAATCAAAATATTGGCCATTCTAAAACTCCGTGCCACATTGATCAAAATCAGTGGTAGTCCGAAGGTGCTACGTCTGGTGAATACGGCTGGTGGAGTAGGACGTCCCATTTAACGTTTCCCAAATAGTTTTTTACATATTTTGCAACAAGGGGTCGAGCATTCTTCGTCTTGGTAAATAATTTGAGATATTCAAAGTTAGGAAAAACTATGTTTTTTTTGCACAATGACAATTAATAACGTACTGACTTTTGATGGCATATGCTCTCCAAACACCATTTCTTAGCAAAATCGACATTATTAACCGAAACACCTATTACAAAGATATAATATAATATTCATTTACGAGATTTTGTTTATTATACTCAGTCATATTGATAAAAATAGTAGGTATTGTGAACATTATGATATTCTCTTCATAATGTTTTTGCCAGATAAATTTTACATAATACCGTCAGATAATAAAAAAAATTCCCGGTTGTTCATACGAATCGTTATTAGCAGTTGTTGAAGCATATCAAGTTCCTATATTTGGGCATATTATAGAACACAAATAATTGAGTATATTCTGTAAAATCGTATTATGGTAGGCAATATAATATATGTATATAGTATCTTCAAGCTTCTATTATAATTTAATTGTATCATATGCCAATTTGGAAAACTTAATTGCGATTGGAAATCTACAATTGCTTTTTCATAAAATTAATAATAATTCCTATTGGTCTAACACCTAGATTTATATAAATAAATCTTAGTGTTTTGCAATATTACTGAAAGAAGCAGATAAAGTAATAAAATATTACAGAAATTGGACTGTGAAGAGGCTCTCTCATTTTATCATGTCCAATGTTGAAAGATATACTTTAATAAGGGGAAGATCGACTTTGAAGATTCCCAATGTTACCAGATCAAATAATTCGACCACATCAAATAATTTAACCAGAAAAAGATCACTCTTGGACGTGTTGTAATTGACCTCATATGGTTGATTCTGAATAATTTTTTCGGAATTTTTCCCCATCTCCAATTCATCAAAATCTGATGAACGGTTGTTTCGGTCCAATTTAAGTGTGTCCCGATCATTCTGACCATCAGCTAACGAACAGAATACTCAAAATCCCGGATTCTATGGACCATTTCATCACTTCTTGTAATTGAAGGATGTAGTTGTAGTTAAAGTTTGGGTTAGAATTATAAACTTTAACTAACAATCCATAAAACAACCAACAATCGGCTGCTTTTAGCAGCCGTTTTGTACAAATCAAAGAAAAATATTAACCTTGGACGTAAAACGTCTTATTCTGGTACATAATTCGACATTTTCAAAGCTAAAACAAATTATGTTTTTTCCACAATGACAATTGATGATGTATGGCTTTTGATGATGTATGTACAAACAAAAGTATAACGGCATCTCTTTGATAAATTGACATTATTAGCCGAAACGCCTATTAAAAGAAAGTTTGGAAATTCTATAGAAAAAATTAAAATGTTACATTTCAGAAAGTTTTGAATGTTTGCAATTTGTATTACTTTCTTTTCACGCCATAGGAACTCGGCAAATTTCTTCATCTGCTCATTTGTAATATAAAATTAATCGTATGTTATAATTCGAAAATAATCATATTTTTATCAGAATCAGAATTTTTCAGATTTCAATACTTGTGGAGTCAGAAAATTTGTTTACGCTTGCATGGAACCGATATTATAGCCTATTTATTATTAGCCGCATATTGTACGTGATCGTTACAGGACCACACCAAAACTGTCCTCTTTTTGGGCGGGGTATAGCTAATATTAACAACTTCATCAGCAGTGTCCGTATCAGACATTTTATGTAAACAAAATATAATTATTAATAAATCGAATGCAATTCAATAAATGAAAAAAAACTCAGGTCAATGTATGAGTTACTTCCGCCAACCCTGTGTTTCTGTCGAACGACAACCTGCTTTTCATTGGTGGGTTTAATTGACTGCGTTTAAATTGACTCGACCAATTTCCGCCAGGGCGCAAGAGCGCTCAGCGTTTCTGGCTAAAATACCACGTGCTGATCACACGTTGGTCATTGTTTATGTCGACTGTCTTTTTTCGGTGAACAGACTTTAGTAGATGCAATATGTAGTAAAAGTTCTCGATAAAATGGCGGCTGAAATCTAATAGAATGTAATAACTATTAAAAGTTAGTATTAAAAGAAACTATTAAAAGTTAATTATGCCGAAGGATGTTTTGATAGTAAAATAATGTAAGGAATTATTCAAAAGATGCCCGAAAAAATATCTTAATCGAATTCAATGACTATAAAAATGTTGTCATCGCTTATATAAAAGAAAAAAATTACAGGGACAAAAATGTTGAACGGATAAAAGATCCAAGAATATAATCCTTTAAAATGGTGGTTTAAAGCTCGTCGTTCGGTGGAATAGATTCGATTAATGTAACGCATATTATATTCATAGAAAATTCATATTAAAAGCCATGGACTCATCAACAGGCATCACGCATCAACATAGGCATTGTTTAAAATCTAATGAAAAGTGAATATGTTAATGAGATAAAGTATTTGTTATAATAAATCAGAGATGCATGAATTAGATTATTAAACTTTTTGATTTAAGTTAAAATGAGTAAGCTAAAAGGTGAAAAAATTACTTATATTTTTTGTTAAAGGAATTTAACAATCAGTTAATAATTTTTCAATCCCCAAACAGTTTTATTAGGTTACTACAAATCATATTATATATCATTTCATAATTATTATATATCAATGATAATAATTAAAACACTTGGTATTTGTTTCACAATATATTCAAGATATTCTCTAACATGTTTCGGCCTCGCGACCATTCTCGCGACCATTCTCGCGACCGAGAGTTATGTACATAACTCTCTTTGAGAATGGTCGCGAGGCCGAAACATGTTAGAGAATATCTTGAATATATTGTGAAACAAATACCAAGTGTTTTAATTATTATCATTGTTACTATGTTTCACCAAGAGCCAACCGCGCAATCAATCAAAACTATTATTATATATCATTTCATAATTATTATATATCATTTCATATTTATATATATAGGGTGTTTTCAAAATTGAATCACATATTTTAAGAGGTTGTAGAACTTGGAAAAATAAGTAATTTTACCAAGAATCATTTATATAAAAGTTGCAAAATAAAAGAGTTATTAACATTTACAAAATTTGAAAACAGTCCTTATTTTTGATAACCTCGACCTCTGCGTTGCAAAACTAAAGTATTTGTTTACTGCTGATACTGGGTATGACTATTTTAATATTATTAAATTATTATTAAATATTACTTAAAATTTCCCTAGATCTACCAGAATACAACAACGTTTAACATTTTTTAATTTCTATGATTTCTGAGAAACAAAAAATTAAAAACATGTTTTAAACACATTTGATTATTTAAAAGAAATAATTTTCGTTGTTTAATAAAAAATCTACGACATGTCCTCCTGTTCTTAATTTTTTAAATGGCATCTGCTCGGATAGAGTTATTTTAAAAAAATGGTACATATTTCCTGATATGTGTGTTGAGAGATATTTGGCCGTTTCCATACATAATAGCGATCCTGTATAAATGCACGCACTGCCATCCTGAAATAATTTTGGTCGTTATTTCAAAATATCATTGTTTGCGACGTTGCCGTATGATATTTGCTGAGGCATCATGAATCATAATTTTTTTAAATTGTTTTGAAAATGTTCATTTATTTATTTTTAGTTCATTTCTTGAGTAATAACCAGTTAACATTTGCCAACTGTGGTTTTACACATATTTGCTCATTTTTATTAACATTTTATGATTCGTAACATAGCTTTTCAATTGGTAATTTAATAATTTAATAACTTTGCAATTTTTTTTTTACTTAAAAATAATGTGTAGAATCGTTAAACTTACGAAAGCATTTTATCTTACATCCTGTATATGTGTATATATATATATATATATATATATATATATATATATATATATATATATATATATATATATATATATATATATATATATATATATATATATCGAGGACGCTATGAGACTTCTTAATGAAATTTTGTACAAACATCAGCAAATGTTTACCACTTTAGAGTATAGTTTAATTTTTTTCCTTGTCGCATAACCAAGGCTAAGTTGATTTTTTGTAGTGGCAACAGTACTTAAATTTGGGATTGTTGAAAAGAACTTTTTTTTCTGAATTCAAAGAGGTAATTATTGTGTTTTTTTTCAAAATAGATTTTAAAAAATAGCTAAACCGGTGTTTCGGTCTGTTTTAGGGTAAATAAATTTTTGATTTAATAGGCTATAAAACAACGGATGGCAAATGAAGTATTTGATTACACTTGACAACTATTAACATAAATTTGTCAATTTCTAATTTCTTCCAATGTTTATATGGAATTGCAACAATTAGCTTTAAATCATAACATGTGTAGACGCTCAGTCCAAAAAATAATAAAAACAGATTTTTATCCTTCCAAACTAAGATTACTAAAGAATTAAGTGAAGATGATTGATCAAAGTTATGATGGAAAAAATATGCATGGAAATCTTACCATTGGCTACTACATCAATTAAAACATTCGATAAATGTTCGCCATTAGTTTTTGTTTTTTGTCTTCCTAATTTTGGAACTTCTTTTGGACTTGTTGGAATGTTCCATATATGATTGAATCTTTTCACAATTTTTGAAGTTGTTGACTTAGTGATGTTTTTATTCAGATGTATTTCATCAGACCGTATCCAACAATTGTTGGTATTTCAATTTTGTCCCTTTCAGTTTATTAATTCCATATAAAAATTGAAAGATATTTAAAATTCACAAATTGACTTTAATAGTTGTCAAGTGTAATCAAATACTTTATCTGTCATCCATTGTTTCATAGCTTATTAAATGAAAACTATATTTATCCTAAAACAGACCGAAACACCTTTTAGCCATTTTTAAAAAATCTATTTTGAAAAAAAAAACATACATTCTTTACTTCGTTGAATTCAGAAATAAATGATCTTTCGAACAATGCCAAATTCAAGTACTATTGTAATTAAAAAAAATCAAGTTAGCCTTAGATTTTTAATATGCGACAAGAAAAAAAAAGAAAATACACTCAAAAAATGGTAATATATAATAATAAAAAATATAGTCAGAAATGAACTAAAAATAAATTAATAAACATTATCAAAACAACTTTAAAAAAATTTAGATTCACGGGATTTAGATTCTACCTGGTTGAATTCAGAAAAAATTCTCTTTTCAATAATGCCAAATTCAAGTACTGTTGTCATTACAAAAAATCAAGTTAGCCTTGCTTATACGACAAAAAAAAATGAAACTATACTCAAAAGTGGCAAACATTTTCTGATGTTTGTACAAAATTTCATAAAATCTCAAAGCGTTCTCGAGATATTTGACCGGCTCCATACATAATAGCGTATATATATATATATATATATATATATATATATATATATATATATATATATATATATATATATATATATATATATATATATATATATATATATGAAAAGCAGTTCGGAGGTCCCCCGAACTGTTTTCCTTGCGTTCGTCTAGAGCTCGGCTGATGACGGCTGAAAGGCTAGAAACCGGTCCCGAGAGACACGTGACGTCGCATGCTTGACAGTTCGGCGAAGGCGATCGGTGGCACCACGTGGAGAAAGGGTGAAAGATTTCTGTAATATTTTCCCTCCACGGTCCGTTACGCTACCTTGGGGGCATACCTGGTACTATACCCGAGGTTCCAGGCAGAATGTTACGAGCGGTCCTGACTGCTACGAGCATTCGCCGTATGATGGCGTGAGTTGGGTGCGATCACGACTCGTCATTAAAATGGCCAGTTAATCTGGTCTGGCCCCGATCGTCCCTCCGAACTGCTTTCCTTGCGTTCGTCTAGAGCTCGGCTGATGACGGCTGAAAGGCTAGAAACCGGTCCCGAGAGACACGTGACGTCGCATGCTTGACAGTTCGGCGAAGGCGATCGGTGGCACCACGTGGAGAAAGGGTGAAAGATTTCTGTAATATTTTCCCTCCACGGTCCGTTACGCTACCTTGGGGGCATACCTGGTACTATACCAGAGGTTCCAGGCAGAATGTTACGAGCGGTCCTGACTGCTACGAGCATTCGCCGTATGATGGCGTGAGTTGGGTGCGATCACGACTCGTCATTAAAATGGCCAGTTAATCTGGTCTGGCCCCGATCGTCCCTCCGAACTGCTTTCCTTGCGTTCGTCTAGAGCTCGGCTGATGACGGCTGAAAGGCTAGAAACCGGTCCCGAGAGACACGTGACGTCGCATGCTTGACAGTTCGGCGAAGGCGATCGGTGCGCCACCACGTAGAGAAAGGGTGAAAGATTTCTGTAATATTTTCCCTCCACGGTCCGTTACGCTACCTTGTGGGCATATATATATATATATATATATATATATATATATATATATATATATATATATATATATATATATATATATATATATATATATATATATACATATATATGTATGTATATATATATATATATATATAAAGTAATTTTGTCAGTTTAACAAAAGATTCTACACATCATTTTTAAGTAAAAAAATTGCAAAATTATTAAATTACTAATTGAAAAGTTAAGAAAAGGTAAGAATTATAAAATATTGATAAACATGAACAAATATGTGTATAACTACATTTGACAAATGTTAATTGGTTGGTACTTAAGAAATGAACTACAAATAAATTAATGAGTATTATCAAAACAATTTAAAAAAATTAAGATTCACATGATGTATCGGCCAATATCATATGGCAACGTCGCAAACAATGTTATTTTAAAATAGCGACCAAAATTATTTCAGGATGCCAGTGCATACGTTTAAGTTCGATTTAAAATAAAAAATATATTATGTACGCGAATATAATGATATGCTTTGTAATTACGGAGAAGCTCTCCAAAAGTTTGGAGAAGCTAGGTGTATTTACGGGCACCGATACCCAGAAGACCTATTCCAGCTCGGCAAACATTTGTCCAAATTTATTAAAGACTTTTGGATAAGATTAGTGCGGTTCCAAAATTTCAAGAATGTTGGCGGCACCAAAAAATGAGCCCTGAAGTGAAAGAATAAATTTTATATCTTGTTGAAGAAGATTCTTCCAGAACTAATTGAAGTGTTGCACGACAAATTTGAGTTTCCCAATAGATTTGTACGTAGAACACTAAGAGATCAATTACTCTGCCATTATTATGTACAACGGCTTCGATCAATCTTATTTATTTTTTCTTTATTATTTTATTTATACTCTTATTGTTTATTGGCCAAAACTAAAATAATCCAATTTTTTTTTTCAATATTCTATCAACAGATGAAGCTTATTTCGCCAGGAATAGAATGGTGGATATTTTGACAAGTTAATTCAATATAACAATTAATGATGTGTTTCGCAATGTAACGTGAATCGTTTAACACGTGTTATAGTCTTAACCATGAGTGTTAGTAATTTTAACTTTGACATTAAATGACAATAATGTGTAAACCTTTCTTTTTTGTACAAAATACAAAAAGACAGGTTCGTAAGAGAGGGAAGATTGCAGTTATTACTTCATCTCTGTATAAATAGGAACTTGTTGAAAAAGAACGTGAAAAATCGACCAGTATGAAGAAAAAGGCAATAAATAAAAATAAAAGAGAAATAAAGCAAAAAAGAAAAGATAAGAAAAAGAAAAGGAATCGAATAATAACTCTGGAGATAGTGAGTGTCAGTACTGCCAAGGCTTATATTCACAGTCTCGGGAAGGATGTATTACTTGCCAGACTAGCGGAAGATGTCTGTGGTTATGCTGGCGTGGAAGATGATGACGAGTATTCTGTTTACGTGTGTCCTTTTTGTGAAGACTCAGTACTGGAGACTGTTAGTACCCCATCATGCCCTTATGGTGGGGTGGGGCATGACGGTGTAAGCAAAATATTTTATTGGTTTATTTTTCTAAGAGTTGTTTTTTTTCGTTTCCCTTGATTAGATTATGCATGAGTTAATTATTTAAATAAAAGTTCATAAATTCAAGAAATACATCATGTCGCTTTTCTAACCGATAAATCTTAAATACCCCGTCTTACATCACCTTCCCCAAGATATTCAGAGTTCTACCTTAGCTGTGAAATAACCTCTTATTCTTAACGCTGTACAACAATTATAGTAATAATAGTTTTATTTCGAGTTGTGAAATAATTCTTAAAATAAACATTGTATTGTTTTGAGTTCAATTATGCCAGTAATTTATGTAAAGTTCGACCACCAGCCTTTAACATTTCAACCGTTACACTGTCCTTTCCTGGAGCATTTCCATTCTTCATGGCTTCTATAGTATTTGTCAATTCACCCAATAGTATATCTGGCATTTGCTCTCCGGTGGGCATTGCTCTCTTTGACTGGTTCTGATCTTCATATAACTTGGAATAAAATCTTCTGATAACCTCTAACATTTCCGTACGTTTCCTGCACAGTATGCCATCCTCACGCATTAAGGCAAAAATGTGTGTCCTTTTATTTCTCAACTTGTGTTTAGCTTTGTTTATTTCCTTGTTTTTTTCTAGTGTTTTTTTTGCACTAGCTGCATGTTGAATCGACGCGTTTCCTCTCACATACGTTTTTTTATAGTTTTGTAAGGCTCAACGTACTCGACTGCCTGCATTCTTCATTGTACGCCATTTTTTAATTAAATCTATAATCTCATTGGAAATTTTTGATTGTTTGAAACATTTTTCTGCTAGTGCTATTAGAGCAGCCTTTTTAAACATATTGTCGATGATTTTTTCATACTGATTTGTTATTTTCATCTTCTCCGACTTTTGCAACTTAGCAAAGCGGTTCCACAAAGCAATCTCAAAAACGCTGCTCTTCTGAAGCAGTTTCCCAGAATTCACTTTGCCCTTCTATCTTCTCGACAATCTATCGTAACTTTTGCTCGTATCATTCTATGATCACTTCCAACATTAAAACGATTAAGGAGAGTACAATTACAAAATATTGTTTTATGGCTTGACATGATGTAGTCAGTCAATTTCACTTCTGAGATCAGATGGACTTTTTCATGTCCATTTTATCCCTATTATACATATATATATATATATATATATATATATATATATATATATATATATATATATATATATATATATATATATATATATATATATATATATATATATATATATGGACCTCATTCAATCTTTGTTTTCAAATCGATATATTGAATCAATCCAATCTGAGACTACATACGAGGAGTGCAAACAAATAAATTAATGAGGCTGATTGCATAGCAGTTCATCTGGCAACACTCTTGCGTTTCCTTTTGCAAGGATGGTTGGCCAATATCTGATGCATCCGCAGTACTAATTTAAACTAGTTTTGCAAAACTTCAGCAGACCTTTGAAAACTGTGTCTTATCAAGAGCCCAGATTTGCAGGTGATTTACTCATCAGATTTTTTCAAGAGCTCTCATTTGACCGAATACGACCAGGAAACGAATATCCAAAACCAGAAAGAATTTGCCGAAATTGGCAAAATTGTATGCATTATTTTATGACAATTATCACTGATTTTATATGTTTTAGCTGGTTTGGCAAAGATTATTTTCTATGATTTCGTCGATACATTTTTTGATAATTTATATTTTGGAACCTTTGATGCTATATATGTTAAAAACTTTATTCCACTTACGTGAAAACACATTGAAATTACTCGACGGGTCTTTCTCTACCCAAGTTAGTATCATCAGGAGGTGATTAAAGCTAGATATAATCATCAATCAGTAATCGGTCATGAATAATCAGTTTCAATCATCTTCTGATCATGCTAACTTGAATAACGATATACGTGCGAGTTCAATGTGGTTTAGGGCTAGTGAAATACTCATTACCAAAGATTTTTTTCGATTTCGTTTTTTCGTTAATTACACTGTCGATTTTTCCTTCCCATAATGAATGACTTTAGTATGCCTAATACTTGGTTTAATTGCTTGAGAGTGACGTTTAAATATAAATTAATTAATTCATAATTAAAAGACTTGTTATTTGTTTCACAATTTATTTAAGATATTCTTTGACATGTTTCGGCCTCGCGACCATTCTCAAAAAGAGATATGTATAAACTTTATACATGGCTCTCTTTGAGAATGGCCAGAGAATAGCTTGAATATATTATGAAACAAATACCAACTGTTTTAATTATTATCATTGTTACTGTTGTCAATCGCGCAATCAAGCGAAATATCGATTATCCAAATAATAAGGTAAAGGGTTCTAGGTTACTTTTCAAAGTAATCTAGAATATTGTTAACGTCAGCTGCATTATTGTCCTTTTTAACAAGCTTTTATTAGCTTCACCTCTATTTATCTATGTAACGGAATCTTTGAACGTCCTTTTTACCCACTTCAAAACGTCAGATTAAATTTAAACTCTGCACACTTATCAAGGACAGATGACAATATAATAATTTAATAAGTTCGTCTCATTATCCTGAACGGGATCGTCAGGATCAAGGATTTGCTTTCGGAGAGGGAGTCTGAGACACGGTTACAACATCCAAGAAAAACAGTAGGCGCGCAAATTACCCACTCCCGCCACGGGTAGGTAGTGACGAAAAATAAATAATAGTTTAAAAAACTAAAATATCACACTTTTATAGCAGATCGAACTAAAAAATAAAAAATAAATTATAGTTTAAAAAAACTAATAAACACGCTTTAAAGAGGGAAATAGGTGTACAGGTTTTTTTGATATATATATATATATATATATATATATATATATATATATATATATATATATATATATATATATATATATATATATATATATATATATATATATGTTATTACCCAAGATGGTTGACGGTTTGCCTTGATTGGAACAAGAGCTAATCTGAATAGTTTGGCTGACAAATGAATAGAAGAAAGTTTCTTTTCTGATCTCAGAAGTGAAATTGACTGACTACATCATGTCAAGCCATAAAACAATATTTTGTAATTGTACTATCCTTAATCGGTTTAATGTTGGAAGTGACCATAGAATGATACGAGCCAAAATTACGATAGATTGTCGAGAAGATAGAAGGGCAAAGTAAATTTTGGGAAACTGCTTCAGAAGAGCAGCGTTTTTGAGATTGCTTTGTCGAATCACTTTGCTAAGTTGCAAAATTCGGAGAAGATGAAAATAAGAAATCAGTATGAAAAAATCATCGACAATATGTTTGAAAAGGCTGCTCTAACAGCACTAGCAGAAAAAAGTTTCAAACAATCAAAAATCTCCAATGAGATCATAGATTTAATTAAAAAATGGCGTACAATGAAGAATGCAGGGAGTCGAGTACGTTGAACCTTACAAAACTATAAAAAAACGTAAACGCGTCGATTCAACATGCAGCCAGAGCAAAAAAAACACTAGAAAAAAAACAAGGGAATAGACAAAGCTAAACGCAAGTTGAGAAATAAAAGGACACACATTTTTGCCTTAATGCGTGAGGATGGCATATTGTGCAGGAAACGTACGGAAATGTTAGAAGTTATCAGAAGATTTTATTCCAAATTATATGAAGATCAGAACCAGTCAAAGAGAGCAATGCCCACCGGAGAGCAAATGCCAGATATACTATTGGATGAAGTGATAAATACTATAGAAGCCATGAAGAATGAAAAGGCTCCAGGAAAGGACAGTGTAACGGTTGAAATGTTAAAGGCTGGTGGTCGAACTTTATATAAATTACTGGCATAATTGAACTCAAAATACCTCAAACAACAAAAAGTATCCAATCTATGGAAAAATGTTAAGTGTTCACTAAGATAATATCTAAAAGAATATTAAGAACAGAAGTAGATTTAATCTCTTAACGTATACTATTACCCAATATAGAACATCTTCAGGGCATTACGAGAATATCAACTTACTCAGAACGGTGAGTTGTTTGTTAAACCGGCGCTACACATTGGAGATACGATATGGCAAGCGTCACTTGGCTAATGTGTGGATGATAAAGTTGGCGTTCGTGAAGGCGATGATGAAGGTTGGCGTTTGCATTGGCCATTTGCCGATAGGTTTTCGGTTTTGATTCCCACCTCAAAGGAACTGGTACACGCTGGTACATATGCCAACTCCTCATCCACAAATTGGTCACTCGGTGTGCTTTTCAATGGGTCGAGACAGTTTTTACTTTGTTATATCAGTGTGTTTTCAATCATGCTGATATAGGCTCAGTTTCTTGTAAACCGATGATGTGGCAAGTAAGTAGCCAATGAGTGCATGCTCCCTTGTAATGTGTGAAAAGACAGCCAATGTTGGATCAAACATTGGTCTGGCCATGTGGGTCAACGTGTGGCGCCGGATTTAGCCTAGAAATATGTTGGAGTAAAGCAATGATGATTGGAATGTAAACTAGAATAACACGAGATTAGTTCGAAATTTAATACCACTCTAGACTTATTGGCTTAAAACAGTAAACTTGAGAGATTTGCCGCTAAACACCAAACCACTTTTTTAAACTTCCCGATACACGTTTCGCTAACCACATTAACATCATCAGGAGATGAATCTTGAGATCATGTAAAGAAAACATGAAAAAAAATCCAATTTTAAATGTTAAGAAATGCATAAGCAATTAAAGAATATTTTAAGTACTGAACTCACTCGAGAAAGATTAATATAATTAATTTAAATTGGTTTTTTAATATGAATTAATAAGGAGTAATAATAATATTATAATGAATCATTCACAATTTGACCTAAAAAAAGTCAAGTTTATTTGATTTAAAAGAATAGAGTTTATTTAATTGTACTTTGTGTCCTTTGACATTTCTTTCGATCTCTTATGCTATAATTTCTGAATTATTAAGTTAACTAATACATACTTACTGAATGTTGAATTAATACATACTTACTATTAATTAGTTTACCTAAGAGTAGAATGTAGAAAACATATTATTCCTAATATTAAGCAAATTAGATTTCATTAGGTGGTAAAAGATAAAAATCAAATACATGAAACTGGATGTATGTGTATTTTTATCTAAGTTTCCTTCCAACGTTAAAAAACCCCTCAATTAAATCAAAAGGAAATAAAGTCAGGACCATCCTTTATCTGTACATATGGAAATGATTGGTGTGGTCAAAAGACATAAAATATGAAGAAAAATATGAAATTGAGATAATTTATACTCGGTTACTTCTAAATTCACTTTAGGATACCCGTAAAAAGGTCGGAACGTAAAACCCAAAGGAGCACACTAACAAAAACAAAGCATTTTGGAGTTTATACATCATTTATCTCAACCTCGGGCGAATTATAAATTCAAAAGGACCGACTTTTTGGTTTCGGTTCTACCTGAAGTCCCTAATGAAAAGAGAAGAGTTTTATTTAAACATCCTTTTTCGGAAGTTTCGTTTACTTCGTTCTTTGAGTATTCCTACTTCGGGTTACAGGAGAAGGATGATTAAGAATTTTATCATTTAAATTCTGCTGAGAAGGTAAAATTGTTTCAATCTGTTTAAAAAGGCATGTTGATTTTTGAAAAAAATATATTAATAATTATCACTTTTTATCGGATTCTTAGGAAAGTTAGTAGCTATCATTTTAAGAGAAAAAAACGCAAATAGTTAATGTAGTTATTTATTTGGTCTATTATGTAATTACGATTATTATTTATAACTTTTTGCCAATGTAGTGGTATATCTAGAATGCCTTTTTCTCAGAATTTTGCACCTTTATTGCCAAAAAATATCAACAAGTTGTTTTTCACCTCTTCTTCCGTTTTAAAAGATTTCCCAACAATCTTGGAGAGAGCGGAATACATAGCAGCCGAGGGTGCAATGTCTGGTAAATAAGGTGGATGGGGCAAAACAGCCCAACAGAAGCTCAACAATTTTTGCTAGGCCTTGATTGAAAAGTATAGTCGTGTATTTTCATTATGAAACACGATGCCTTTCCGGTTTACTAATACTTGTCGTTTTTTTCAGTTGCTACCTTCAGCCGATCTAATTGTAAACAGTAGATGTCGATGTTAATTGTTTGTTTGCGTAAAAAAACCTCAAAGTGTATAGGTCCCTTTCAAAACCACTAAATGTAAAGCATAATTTTCTTCAGATGAAGACCATCTTTCGCCGTACTTAAAACTGCTGACCCAGTAATCCCCATATTTCTTTTGCACGTTATTGTATGCTTTATGTTATGCATATACTTTTCATCAGCAGTTACCTTCAGTAATAACTAATAAGCCTCAGAACTTTTTAACTAAGCTCATGAGCGAAATGGTTGATTTACCAATATAGTTGATTTGCCAATATTTAACTTATCTGCTATTTTACGAACACTGGTGCATAGATCTTCAGCTGATATAGTCTATATTTCCTGGCCATCAGTACTTAAAGGACAGTTCTTGGTGTTGTTTGGAATAAAAAAGCACTATGTGACGTTCATTCAAGTTAGCGACCATCATTTACTAAAGATAAATTCAACAAACTGAAAGTTAACTGAAACAAACTGAAGTTAACTAAGACTCACACCGATCGATACTTCAACGCAAATCCCACTATCACCTTTCTCAAATCCAAGCAGTAGCGAACACCTTAATTTCCAGATTTTTCCGATTGACAGTCCGAGATATTTGAAGTGAAGAACTACCAGAAATTTCCACAGTCCTTAGACAAAGTCAATATTTAGAAAAGGAAGGCAATTTGCCGTCAGGAAACCCAGAACGAAGAACAATAGATGATCAAGAACGAAATGCACTAAAGATTGTTCTAGTATAAGTAAATTGAATCACGGACTGGATAGTCAGACTATTAAGAAAACACAAGGTCAATTAGTTCAATTAGAGAAGCCCTTGAAATATATGAAAGGGATGAACTAAATACGCGAAACGACGCTCGCCACATTCCGAAAGAGTGGAAGTCGCTCATGATAAAAGAATAAATACTTATATAATATTAAATATTAACATTTCTAACCAGATTTATTGACATTAATGGCTTTTCTAATTTTAAGATAGATACTCTATTTTACTCCACGTTTCAGCTGTCTCTGAAATATTGTTTTGAATATACTAAGAGATTTTCTAAGGTATAATTAGAATTAAGTTATTAGTAATATATTGTCAACTATTTTATTATGAAAACTTTCATAACTAACGAAAGATAAAATTTCAACTTAAAGAAGCATAAATAAATATTTTAGACTAATACTGCTCATTGCTCAATAAAGACGATTTGTTCAGATCTGTTTGGTCATTCAGTTGAGATTTCGCATCTTTAAGACGGTTTTTTTCTAAATTCTCTAAATGGTTTTGTTTTTTTCCTTTGTTTTTGTAGATGAAGCATTTTGAAATCACTGTTAAAACAGTTCGCTGATTTTCGTTTAACAGATATAAGGCGTAATTACATTTTTTTCTTAGTGAGAAAAATTCTTTTATGTTCTTTCATTCTTTTCTTGAAAGATCTTATTGTTTTCCCTATATACGCTTTTGAAATATTTGATAAATTTTCATAAACTGTTTGTTTTAAAGGCTACATATGTATTGTTTTTCTATAAGAATTTTTTCGACATTTTACCAAAATGTGTTATTGTTTTGAATGAATAGTATTTTTCATTCTTTTGTGGATATATTTTAGAGGCAGTATTATTATGGAGTTTTCTTTTTAAAATATTATCTATTATTCTCTGGGAATAACCATTATTTAGCGGAATTTGTTTGATGGTGTTTAATTCTATATAAAAATCTGCATTTCATAAAAGAATATTGGTTAGTTTGTGAATATGGCTATAACAAACTACTAATGTATATTGTTATGGGTGTAAGGATTTTTCCTGTGCTGTGTCTCTGTTTGAGAATGAAATATCTGTAATTATGTAATACCTTAAATTGGCACCTAAAATACTCTTAATAGGAAACTTCTGGATGGAATAACATGAAGTTCTCCGACGAGACGAGAATTAGCTAGGTTTTTGATTCACGAAGAACACTAGATTGGAGAGCTCCAGGTCAACAAGCCTGACTAAAAACAGCTCAACCACGTATCGCATTTGAAGGTGTGGGCGTAATGTTTTGGGGTGGAATTAAGAGGGGTACACAGACACCTCTACTGGTCCTGGAGAAAAGAATCACTGGTGCTGGTACACCGAGGAAGTTTTAAATCCTCTTGTGCATCTATTTCGAGGCGCAGTGGGCGACGGATTTGTTTTCATGGCTGACAACGCACCTCCTCGTCGAATAGCAACAGTACAACATTTTCTTGAAAAGGAGGGAATAACCAAGTTAGGGTGGCTAGCAAATTCCATGACATGAATAGCATTGAACATGCTTGGAAGATTCTGAAAACATGCATCAAGAAACGAAACAATCCTCCTATTACCCTGCGAGAACTAAAAGATTCTGCTCGCTTGCCTTCAAAATTACCCCTCAAACGAGGTTGTTTTACACCAGTATTTTATGAAATATTGAATAAAGTAAATGTAAACATGTAAATCAACTTCTAGGTTTTCATTGCAGATCAACATCTTTTCACGAAGCCGCGAACGCTATGGACAAAATAGACATGCAAATGTGTGCACTAAATTAACCCGCAAGAAGTTTGTTTTGTACTAGTATTTTGTGAAATATTAGTAGGGAAAGAAAAAATAAATGTATATATGTAAATCAACTTCTGATTCTTAATAGCAGATCAACATATTTTCGAAATAAGTGAATCCTTTGGTCAAAAATACATTTCTATATGTGCGCCCTAAATTGCCCGTTCTAAGCGGAAATATAATTGTCCTTTAGAAAGAGATTATTTTGCACTAGTTCTCTCTGAAATAATAGTAGGGAAAGAAAAAATAACTGTATTTATGTAAATCAACTTCTGAATGAGCTTTTTAAAAAGAACTTCCCGCACATGCGTCTAAATCTATGTTATATGTTCAGTAATAACATTTCTTTTACCAGCCAATCCCCCTTCAATCCCTATCCCCTAGCCGGAGGAAACAAGAGTCACTATTTTTTGAACAATTAAATTCAGACACATATATAGGATGATTTATTTAGTGCCGCCAAACTTTAACTTCAAATACAACAACAACCAAAATAAACTATTGATTTTAATAAATTATAGTCATATATTTTAATACATCATAAATATAACTTTCAAATTATTTATTTTACGTGAAATACCATTCAATGGCATTCATATTTCAAAACAATGTCGGACAAATATCCGCAGTGGCTACTCTAACAAAGCCCATTCTCTCAATCCAATTGCCGACTACTTTTTCAAGCAAATGGGGTGCTATATCCGCAATTGTTTGGGTTATGTTGGCTTTCAAGGCATCAATAGTTGCTGATTAATCGGCATGAACCAAAAATGTAACATAACCCCAAATAAAATAATCTAAATGCATAAAATCACATGACCTTGACATGACCAAAATGACAAAATCACATGACCAAATAACAGATCCGTTTCTCAAAATAATTTGATTATTGATAATTGATAATTTTTCATCAATTCGGCCGAAATGTTTCATCAATAAATTGATTGTTGCGGTGGCTGTATGACATGTGGAGCCATCTTTTTAGAACCACATCTCATCCAGATCAATATCATTCAAATTCGGAATTAAATAATCCACGTAGTCGAATAGCAAAGCCGAATTCCCGCGAACACAGTCGAATGATAAATTTCAATTTTTATCAACACTAGCAGCAATAGTAGACGCGATATTTTCTTCGAAACGCAGAGTTTTTTGTCTTGTTTTTGTTTTAATATCGAGCAGCGTAAAATGGGTTCAAAATCTGTCGATAATTCGGCGAATACATTACGAAGTTCAAATTCACGAAGTGTTTATAAGTTTGGTGTACAGAATACTGTACTGATTTTGATAATTTTCAAGAGTTCCTCTAATGTTAACTGTTCCATGATGACTGATGTCAGACTATTGGCACATAGATTTACAGATTTGCGCACAACAGTTCGTTCGACAGCAACCCTCATCGGAAGTTCGGAAGTACACTAAAAAATCATTCTTTACTACAAAAAGTATACCCATTTTTATTGTTAAGTAAAATCACTATGGCCACACTTTGATATATTTACATTCAAATGAGTTTGCCTAATCCTAATTATATTAAACTATTACTTACAATTTAGGATTAGTATTATTACTATAACTACTATATTAGTTTTGCAGTATCGCTTAGAAGAGAAAAATCAATCCATAATCAAGACATATATGGAAGAAGAATCCTGGCACGAATAATATTTGGAAAATTGGAAGACACCTTGGGTAATATAAATTACAAGTCACCTATGTGATCAGTGCTTCTATTCCAATACTGATGTACGGTATTCAAACATGGCCTATTACAATTATATTACTGGAATTGCTCAAAACAACGTAACGATCAATTGAAAACGAAATGAACAAATGGGGGTATACGGTGTGAAAATAAAGTAATGAGACTGTTACTATAGCATTCCTTATGGCACCAATGTTCGCTCCTCCTTTCGAAGGGAAGCCGGCCAACATCTGAGTGAGTTTGAATCTTCCTAGAGGCACTTAGTATTACGAAACAAATCTTTAAGTGATTATTCTAGTGTGTTCTGAAAATGAGTGACAATTTAAGTTATTTAAGTGACGTTTAAGGTATTCGCAGAAGGTCGAGACTCGATTGAAAATGCACCTCGCACGGCTTCCACAAGTCTGTTGAAGTTTAGTAAAAGTCTTGGTCGCATTGTGCCCAGGTCCGAAACAAAACTTGATAGTGCACTGCTCGATTGTGTCCGTTATTGTTGTTCGTTAATTGTTGTCCGTTACAAGAAATGAATTACTATGGACCATCAAATAACCTTAGGAAGGTCAAACTCGCGCTGAAGACGCATCATGTGTTGAACTTCTTTTACTTCAAAATAAGTCGTTAGGTTGAAAAAACCTATTATACAATAATTATGGACCTATTAAATTTTACCTACAGTTGATTTACTGAGTTGACTTGAAAATAAATTAATGAAAGAATACCGGAGCAGAATTAGATAAAAGCTAAAAAGTGATGCTTAAGTCCACAAATGAAATGAACAAACAAAAGTTAAAAAGTATGCGCCAAGGCACAAATTATATAAGATTTTCAAGACTATGCGAGAATATCCACTATTAAAGAGTTATATTTATTGAATTAAATAATTGTTCCATTTCATCCCCTATAACATATCTGTTTGCTTTTGGTTGAGTTGTTAATACAATTACCCAGATGTGAATAAATTGTGAAATTAATTAGCCTGTCTAGACATATCCAGTAATTTTGATTATTTGTAATATCTCTTTGGAAGGCTATTTGATCAAATTTCGGATTATTTGACGATATTTTAGCCGAATATACTTCCCCAATTTTACTGAATGGAAAAAAACAATTGAGTTAGTTAGACTATTGGCCCAGTAATGATAAAATATTACTTAAACCAAATAAAAAAAAAATTTACTTTGTTATCTATCACTTTTATTTTTTAACTTTGTGACTGTAGTTTCGTAAAACAATGTTTCAGTATCAAACGCTACTGTAAAACTGATAATGACTTGATGACTGATGATGACTTAAAAGAAAAAAGAATCGTTTTATTCGGTTTCAGTAATCTTTTGCCCTTACTGCACCAATAATCTAACTAGCTCAGTTGTTTTTTTTCCATTCAGTAAAATTGGGAAAGTATATTTGATTAAAATTCACATCACAAAGTAAAGGACAAATCAATTAATAATTTAAAATATTGCTTCTTATACACGAGGGGTGCAAATGAATATGATGATATACCGCTGTATATATATATATATATATATATATATATATATATATATATATATATATATATATATATATATATATATATATATATATATACATATATACTATATATATACATATATATATATATAACTCTATATATATATCTATATATATAGAGTTATATACATATATATATATTATACATATATTATATATATACTCTATATTATATATATATATATATATATGTATATATATCTCTATAACTCTATATATATATATATACATATAATATATATAGAGTTATACAGACTTCTTTGTTATTTCTTATACAATACCATAATATGCTATACTATTTTCTTGGGATAATAATGGCTGGTAATTTAAGCAACGACCAATCGAAGTCGAAAATCAAAGAATACCGAAGGTCAGAGAATGCTGAAAAGATTCGACATAAATGGACTGGAGATTTTGATACACCTCAACCTAGACTAACAATTTATAAATTACGCAATAAATTTGATCAAAATGGTAATGGATCCGTAATGCCCTAAAGAGAGGTCGACCAGTCAGTGTTACTACCCATAAAAATGAAATGTTAGTTGCTTTACACAAAGCTTAAGAAAAATCAAAATAGAGAGCTTGTGTTGAGTTACTAATTTCCCATAGATCTTTGGGTCATCTGATGCAACGTTTAAGTTTGAAAATATATCGGCCATGATTAGTTCATAGACTATTAGAGGATGCTGAAAATCGTCTTTTTACAGTGAGAGGTAATTCTGAACCAAGAAAGGCAAATTGATGATGACAATGTTAATAACGGTGTCTATTATTCAACACAAAACCCTCATGTAATTGAAGAACAGTTACCTGAGAACAGTCACATGGGGTGTCTGTTTGAGAGGGCCTTTTATGTAAGTTTCATGAAAAATATAGGCCCAATGACCCTTATTGGGCCTATATTTTTCGATACAACATTTACCCATGACATTTATCTTAACATTCTGAGAGACACTGTTATTCAACAATTATGGCTATAGCATGACAGTAAAAACTTCTATTTACCGCAAAATGAAACTCTAGTAAGATATATTACAGCATTGGGGGGCCTCCACCGCTTTAACGGTGCGTGAGTTTCTTGACAAAAAATTACCCAATAGGTGGATATATCGACGAGGGCCAGTTGAAATGCCATCACGACCACCAGACCTCATCTAAAAGGACTTTTTCTTTTGGGGTGTTACCAAAGATAAAGTATCTTCCAGAAAACCACACACTGTTGATGACATAAATCAATTCATATGAGAAGCATGCCAAGAAACTGATAATAATAAAAACTAGCACCTGGTCCTTTGTGTTAAAACTTTGACAGATTTTAGCATTATGTGCCAAAGTGTGCTTTATTATAGAAACAATACAGCAATTTGAGCACTTAAGAGATTGTACTTATTGTAATTTGTATGTCATCCTTATTGTGACTTAATAAAGCTATTTTATTTTTTTTATAATAAAAATTCTATACAAAAAAATCAAACAGTACACAGATGTACATAGCTATATGAGAAAAAGAGGACTTAAGTTTTAAGGACACATAAAACGGATTAATCCGAGCAGGCTAAGTAGACAAATAGTAGAGTAGAGTAGAGCTAAAGTAGAAATAAATAAATCAATTGCTGCAATTAAAGATGACTTAAGATCAGCAAATATTACACAAAGTGAAATTCAGGATAGAGGCTGTTTCAGACACAAGGCTAACGTTTGGGAGGTTAACCAGAGAGAAAAATGTAGGAAGACTGGAAAAACTTGGTCTGAGGAAAGAAAAAAGCTCATAAAGAAAGAATGAAATCAGTATGGGCGCAAAGGAAGGCTAACAACAACAAACGCCTCTAACTGTATTTCGCGTGGTCCACCAGGGCCCATAAGTGAATAATAAAAACTGTATACCTACTCGTTGGTCAGTCGCCAGTCGGAAGGTTTCCTGATAGACTTGTGGGTAGGCACATAACCAAGGGTTGATAGCCTGAGGAGGGTGCTGGCCTGGGTTTGTCGTTAGCTGATGACCGTGGTTCGGAACCCAGGTTAAGTTGTAGGTCCAGCCTGTAAATAGCCTTAGATGCTGATGCATCTCTAACCGTAAATCCTTTCCTTTCCTTTTCTATACCTACTTTTGCACCCCTCCATATTTCATATTAAATTATAAAAATAAAAATACATCAGATGTATAAAACGTATTGTAGAGTTATCCAATAAGAATGTCAGGATTTTTGCAACGTAATTTCGGCAACACTATTTGAAATGTAAATGTCGCTTCTATACTACTGTTTTCAGTACATTCGTTCAATTCGGTATCGAAAGATACACCATTCAATACTGCATAGAGATTATGCTAAAATAATCCCATTGAACTCGACAAACTTTTCGAGTATTGCGGGAAATTTGTCAACATAATCGACAAGTCGAACAGAATATTTATGGTCCTGTCAAAAATTTAAAAGATTTGGCTCAGTTGTCGACGAGTCAGTAGCTATGCGTCCTCGAAGCCCCGATCATTGGAGAACATCGCTGTAGTAAGACAGGGTGTAAGAGAAGATCCGAATTTTCTATTCCACGAACCTTTCTCACACGACTACGTGTCCCAGTCAACTACAAATCGCACTTCTGGCTTAATGGGTTTGTGTATTTGGCTTTGTGTATTATTGCTAATGGTGAATATAAAAGGAATATGCTAACAGAATATTTTTGAACGGAACTGATTAATGAGGAAATAATCAATGTTTTCTTTCAACAAAATGGTACAATTTCCCACACATCTCGCCAGACAATAGATTTATTGCAAGAAAAGTTTCCTAGACCAGTTATTTCGCGAAATTGTAATAACAACTGGCCAGCAAGACTATGCGAGTTAAGTCGCTGGTTTACAGATATAAACTTCGAACAATTTTTGACCTTAAATGAAACATTCAGGCCACCATTGAAAATATACCACGCGATATGTGTGAAAGAGTAACGACATTATTTTAAAAACATAATGCAATAATTTTTTCTTTAAGATAAGATAAAATTTACCGGATTATTACTTGTAAGGGGTGTTACAAAAAGAACGCAAGATTTTAATTTCGCATCATTTTGACTGTCGTGATTTGATAGGTTAAGAATAGAGAGATAAGAGACAGATAAGAGTTCATAAACCTAGAGCGCTACACGATACAGCAACGCGTCCTTATGGTCAAACATTATTATCAAAATGGAAAGAATTTGGTTGCTACGATTCGTAAAGTGCGTCTGATTTTCGGTAGAAATAACGTTCCAAATTTATCAACTGTGAAAAGAATAATCGAAAAATGCGAATGGTTTAGTTACTGATGTGAAACACACGACACGAGCTCACAGCTCAAAGTAGTCGTTCAGAACAAAATATCACAGCAGTTCGTGTGGCCGAGAATCCAGGGTACTCGATTTGTCATCGTGCATAAGAATTGGACATTTCAACAGCCAACCGTATTCTCATTAAAGATTTGCATCTCCATGTCGACAAAGTCCAATTGACTCAACAACTTCTGCCAGCAGATAATAAACAGAAAAGAGAATTCACCAATTAGATCACTGGACAGCAAGAAGTGAATGCCGATTTTGTGGACAAAATCGTATTCAGCGACGATGCTCATTTTCACCATTTCAGGAGGGCTTTGTTAATAAGCACAATTGTTGCATTTTGGGGCTCAGAACATCCACGAACGATTCACTAAAAACAAATGTATCCCTAAGGTGTCACTGTTTGATCTACATTGTGGTCTGGAGGAATCATTGGACCATTTTTTATTGAAAATGAGGCTGGTAATGCATTCATGGTAAATGGTGAATATTGTCGTGACGGGATAATTCAGTTCTTTCTCTCACAATTGGAAGATATTGCTTTTGAACGCATGTGGTTTCAGTAGAATGGTGACACTTGCCATACTGATCCTGAAATATTGACGGTCTTGCACGAGTCTTTTCCTGGTCGTGTCATCTCCCGTTCCCTCACAATGGGCTGCCATGATCTTGCGATTTAACCCCTATGGTTTTTTCTTGTGGAGTTTTCTGTTTCAGATTTACGCCAACAAGCCCACGATCACCCAAGCACAGATGACCGAAATTGAACTCTGAATCAACCGAAATCCCACCACCTTTGTGTAAAATTATTATTGAAACTTTCGCCAGAAGAGCACGCCTATGCCACCATCAGTAGTGACGACCATTTACTGGATGTATTGTACCATACATAATTTCCAAATGTCTATATAAGAAATCAATAAATAATTCAACACTTTGCTACAGAAAACCATGTTTTATTTAAAATTCACATCTTGCGCTCTTATTGTAACACCCTTTCGTTATTATTGTGCTTCAAAATTTAAAGTTTTGATATTTTTATTGATCAACCCTTTACAAATAAAAGTATTTGACATTTTAGTTCGCCATATTATAAAATTCAAATTCCAATAAAAACTATTTTTTCACATGGATTTATAATAAATCGAAATTTTTTAATAAATATTAAAATACATTTAACATATTTTTGTTGAGATGGTTGCTAGATATCATCAACTTTTAAATACAAATTTTATTTTGCCCCATTTGAAAGGTACTAGCTATATAAATACGGCAAAGTCCATAAAAATTTGTTTGCACACAGAAAAATTAACTAACAATTTTTAATTATGAAATACATTGTTTAAATTTCAATAAACAAAAAATATTCATTTACCCCGTTTATTCCATATACCCCGGCAGATGTGAAGTCCGTTAATAAAAAATTGTCCCTTATTATTGGCTAATTAACATACATTTAACTTTTCATGAGCTTCCGGAAGAAAAAAACTTATTGATGTCTTATTTAAAGACCAAGAAAACCATTAAAATTGACCCTTATTCTAATCTAGTTTAGTTTGTGATCAACCACTCAAAGTTACAGATTTTTTTTCCGGTTCGATTCGGGCAGTAGTATAAGAGTCCATGGAGAAAAGACAAATAACAAATAAGTTTATTAGATTAACCCGGATGACGATGCTTAATTTCAAGGCAGTAGTAAAAATCCAACAACACACCACGGTAAAATTTGAGATAGCGAAGGTTCGCGACAGGGAGATACATTTGCACAAGTTCTGTTTAATATAGAATTGAACAAACTTATCAGCGAAACAGGTGTAGATGTAAATGGAACAACGATAAATAAAAAAAGCAGATCTTTGGATCTGCAGATGACCTAAATGAAATAAATAAAAAATATGATAAAATAAAGGTGAAAGCCAAAAGAGCTGGTCTAGAAATAAATATAGACAAAACAAAGGTGATGGAAAAAATCCAAGAAGAGAATACAACTGGATAATCGGTGACGATACTATTGAAGTGGTGAAGGGATTTTCGTATGTGGGAAACAAACTTGACGAAAACAACATGCCATGCAATATCATAAATCGTTTTATAAAGGGCAACAAAGTTACTTATACCCTGCATTCTGTCCTAAGATCTAAACTTATTTAAAGGAACAAAAAAGTTAGTATCTATAACAGTCATTCGGCCAGTAGTCCGTTATGACTGCGAGACGATTTGAACGAAGAGTACTCGCAATTGTTGGTGCTCTAAATGACAATGGAATTTGAACAATCAGGTAAAGATCTGGATATTGTAGACTATATGAGGGTTCAGCGGCTTAGAGGCGGCTCAGAGGGGTGGGACGCGTGGCTAGAATGCCAAAAAAACCGTATACCCAAGAAAATCATGGAGGAGCAAATAAGAGGAAACAGAAAAAGGTGGGCCATACCAGGACAATGTAAGAGCTGCTGAATATGCTTTTACACTTTTTATTTTCCCAAATGATGTTCCCCAATGATTGATGTTACTACAAATCTGCAAAGCTTTGAAATGGTACGATTTGTAAACGAGAACTGTAAATAATTCGAGCTTTATTAATGAGTAAACGGAAATTCATGAAAACATATCGTAGTGAAAGAGTGACAATGAGGAAGGCGGCTTTCATGACTAAGGAGGTGACTGTGTGAGAACCAGCAATGAACTATGTGTAAAGGGGAGTTTTTCTAAAGAATAGACTACTTCTAATCAGGTCCCAGTCGGACTGTATCATATTAACAATGCAGACGTACAAAGGGATAGTATTAGAGGGATTTATAAGAGATGGGGAGGAAGGTCAAGAAACTCAGCGGGTAAGCTAGCTTGTATATTTTTCAGAGATGCCGGTACGGCTAAAGTCCAACTCAACTGTGCTTTGAGAATAAGATACCTGAACAACGGAGCCAACTAGCAATAAATGTAGAGAAAATGAAAAAATGATTGAGAAAGCCTCATAGAATGCAAGGAGCTCAGCAGATGAATACAGTTCTAGCAATAAAGATAAAAGAAATGAAAACCATACTATGAATGAGCATCAAGTTAGGCCCTTGGTTAGATTTAGAACAATCCGTATAGGTTATCTATAGACCGGAAACAAACGACCTCCAAAAAGATTTGCTGGGCAAGCAAGGTCTGATAAATAATGATGCTAATCATTAGAATCAATAGAAACGATATATAACGTGGAACTGGGGGAAAGATAGGAAAACATAGCAGAGAGCAAAAGATGAGTTATGAAAAAATCATCAAGCGCACGGCTAGAGACACGCCAGCCTAGAGTAAGTATATCGTTCAAAAAGGGGATCGAAGAAGAGACTAACAGAGCAGAATAAAGGATTGTACATAAGGCTAATACTCTACTTTATAAATAGTTCAAGGCATCTGAATTGCCGATGGGCTGTTTATTACAATGCGAGTAGAACCCAGCCATATCATCATTTCAAATATCAGAGGTATGAAAGATACCTGTGAAGTAGAAAAAACAGATAATATAAATATCTATAGATAATATACAGACAAATAGCTTTGTTGTCTTCGGTTTGGACGCTTCGTTTTGTTATCTTTTGGTTATATTCAGTTTGGACATTTTCGGTATTTTCGAAATAAGTGTAGCTGTAAATAGCAAATGTTACATTTATTGGCAATCATAGAAAAAATGTTGGCAATCATAACCACTATGTTGTTTCGAATTGTCGATACAATTTTCCACAATTTCTTCATTCTTTTAGAATAAACAACGTTATAATGTACGTCAATTTTATAATAAGGGACATTTTAGCTCTTGTTAATAGGCAAATAAAAAAATTAATCAATTACCATGGTCATCTACGATTCTAGCCATCTATTGACAAATTTCGTTCGTCCGATCGCGAAATGTCTAAGACTTATCAACGAAAAACAAATCCAGATATCTTATAACATTCTCTTCCTTAAAAAATGTTTTCTAAGTTCAGATAATTCTGCAATGACAACGGATACGGTAATCGGATACTTTTTAGGCCTATAAATATAGGAGAGGACGCAGATTGAAATGACTTAACTTCATAATCAAAGCAAAAGATTATTCTTTTTCGATTTGCCAATTCTGGAAGAGTTATGATTCTGTATCTGTTATCGGACGGCGTCAGGTTTGGTAGATATGAAGGATGAAGTAGACTGAAGTGACTTGAGTTCATAATCGAAATAAATAATTGTTTTTCTTTAATTTGCCAGTTTTGGATGACTTGTGTGTGATTACTGTGGTACTGAAATGTTACTGTTACATTATACTGTTAAACCGCGTTATTAGAAATTCTCAATCTTTCGAAATATATAATATATATTATTGATTGATTTGTCCGTTACTTTGTGATAAATCAGTTAATTTTTTAAAAAGGGATAAAACAATTTTTTACTTTGTTATCTATCACTTTTATTTTAAACAAAATGTGTGTGACTATAGTTTCGTAAAACGATTTTACATTCTCAAACACTACTTTAAAACTAAGGTTTTACAGCTGATTATCTATTCTATGTACCTAATTTTATACTTTTATTGGGGTTAATTTTTTTTTCAATATTTTAAATAGTGGGGAATTTCGGAGGTCCGTCTGATCATTTAAAAGCTGTCTAGACGGATCTATATTATATTTATAAATTTCAATAGCTTCTAAAATGTTTAATTTTTTGCTTTTGGGCGCTGTATGTAAAATTTTCAAATTTGTAATCTCGGGAAATATATGTCCGGTATCTATGAAATGGATCGCAAAATTAGAGTTTTGTTTCTTTAATATATATGCAGATTTATGTTCTTTGAATCTGGTCTGAAAATTTCTGCCGGTTTGCTCAATATACTAGCTACTGCACTCGTTGAAACTTAACATATAAACTCCAGATCTTTGGCATTAAAATTTAATTTACTGGTTGACTGGGTGGTTTTAAACGCTATTTGCAAATTATGTTTCATCAAAGAGGCTATTTGTTCTGAAATTAAACCGAAATATGAAATTTTACAGTATTTTTTATCATTTGTTTTTTTTTACTTTTGGATATACTTTTTTATTTATTAATTAACTAATTTCTTTTTCTTTGAAGCATTAGAATATAAGCACGGGACACAACAGAAACATACTGAAAAAGTTCTGGCAGTCTAATCTGTCCAGAAACAACAAAAATACGTTCTTTTTAATAGGAAGTCTCCACAAATAAGACGCATATCGGCATAATCGCTTTCAGAATTAATTTTTTGTTTTAAATGGAACTTAAGCACTGACAGCCTAAAATAATTTGTGTTGTCATTTTAAATTCAGACGACGTTTCCACGTTAACACTGGCTGGTATATGAAGTAATTCTTAATTTTAAGAAATAGTTTTAAACAAAGTTCCTAGGTTTATTTGTAGTTTATTCGTTAGATAATAATACATTTATATTTGGCAAATATGCTTTTACACATATTTGTTTAAAATATTAATTTTTATCATGGCTTGGTGATTTAATAAAATGTGTGTATCTTGAATAAAAATGTTAGCTCTACAGGCCGAGCTGGCCCATGGCTTAATTTTTTGAAGGTTATATCGGATATGTTATGTAGCATCTGAGAAATATTTTAATTTTTTGATTTACATTGCCGTATATAATAAAATGAAACAGTTATTAATTATTATTCAAAATGTTCTACAAATTTTTATTCAAAGATATCTAAAATTAATAGTGAATACCAATCCGACTATATATGTATTTCCATCATAATGTTCAAATATAAAATAGCAATTAAATACAATAGCAAATAGCAAACTAAACGATAATTAAAGTGGACTATATATTTGAAAACTTTTTAATAATTTCAAAATGTTTTAATTTTCGTTAAACACTCAAATATTTTATTTGTCTATATCTGTTTGTTTCTCAATATAATATATTACACCCACACCAGAATTTCTGTTTAGATATATTGTTTTGTACAAAAATTATTAATAAAAACCCATTGAGAGGCTTTAAAATCGATTCAAACTAAATAAAATAAAATTTTAATATTTAAATAAACAACAGTAGAAAATAGTTTAAAACTAAAAAATAGTTTTATTCAAATGGGAAACTATGTTTCTGAAATTGATTGATTATATCAAGTTAGAATGTAAGTAATTCCATATTTATTAGTCAGAGAATATTTAAAAATTTTAATTTTTGCATGGTTTTATAGCAGAACAAAATATGCAGAAACTAATTAAAGGCCTTCTTTCTAAAAATCCGAATTTGTCGCTGCTTCTAGAGAATATAAAGAAATGATTTGATATTTTTCGGTAAACATTTTTGAGGTTCGACCTCATTATTTCTTTTTGTAATATGTGCTAAAAGTGATCATTCTAAAAAATTATTTGGTTGTTTTTTTTGATGATACAAGGCACATTTCGGTCCACCACTTAAAGCACAAATATATTTTTTTTAATTCATTGGTTGATTTCTGTTGCACCATCAACATTTTTTACTTAAAATGTGATAAGAAGACAGTATCAGAAATTTTGTTTATGAATTGCCATTATGCTCAGTTATATTTTGGGAATTGATACATACAATGACAAATACATACAAATCACAAAAGTATTAGAAACCTTTTAGATTTGAAATTTTATTTCAAAGACAATATGATCCAACAATTTATAACTAATATTATTTTAAATAGATTCAATAAATATAAATTTATGGGATTTTTCTTGTCGTAGTTTTATGGAGGAACATAACATAAGGCCTTGAAAAGTACTAAGAAGTATCCCAAATGAATCGGAAACATTAAACAGTTAAATACCTTGATACATTTTGCCATTTTTCTATATATTATGACGGTATTATGCAATGATAAAAATTCAAGAAATTCCTCTTATACTTAACACAAAAAAAAATATAATAATGAGTAGGTCCACCATGATTATTAAAACAATTTAAAACTATGTGAGATATGGACTGAATGAGAGGATTTGTGACTTGTATAGGGTGCTTTTTTAGTGCGTCCGGTATATAAATTGAAATAAAACAAAAACAAAATTAGATGCCTTGGAACCATTTATTTTATATGAAATTACATTCAATGGCATTAACGTCTGAAACCAATTTTGGACAAATGTCCGCCTCGGCTACTTCTGACAAAGAGTATTCTATTTAATTCCAATCCAATTTGCGATCAATTTTTCAAGTAATTAAGATAAACATTCCATGATGATTTGCCACACTATGCTGAATAATTTTGATACTCACAGTTCGTTTGACAGCGACTTCTATCGGAAATTCAGAGGCATTAAAAAAAATCACCCGCTATATATGAAAAAAGAAGGCTTAGAAGAATATGGCATCAATCTAGATCGCCAGCAGATAAAACTAGATTAAATAATGCAACAAACCAACTGAAAAGGGATATACAAAAAAATAAAAATTATACTATAAGTAACTACCTAAGTGAACTGTCAAATGACAGTAAAACTGACTATTCACTATGGAAAGCTACCAAAACACTAAAAAGACCAATCCTGCAGAATCCACCAATTAAAAATGCAGATGGAACATGGGCAAAAAGCAATTTACAAAAAGCTAACAGATATTCTGAATATTTAGAAGGGATTTTCCAGCCAAATGAAGGTGAAAACATACTTGACTGGGAAAATCTTGCCCAAGAAGAAAGTGACATAAAACCTGTTACCCCAAAAGAAATTGCATCAGAAATTGAAGAAAACATCAACACAAAAAAAGCCCCAGGGTTTGACTTAATCACGGGAGAAGTCATGAAACAGCTTCCTCGTAAAGCTATAGTAAAACTTACATATCTTATAAATGCATCTTTTAGATTAAAGTATGTACCTAAGATATGGAAAGTAGCAGAAATGATAATGATCCCAAAACCCGGAAAACCACCGAATGAAGTTTCATCTTACAGGTCAATCTCCTTGCTACCTGTTATTTCAAAACTGTTTGAAAAAATATTCCTTAAAAGATTGAAGCCAATCATTGAAGATAAAAACATAATTCCAGACCATCAGTTTGGATTTAGAGAAAGCCACTCAACTATAGACCAGGTCCATAGGATAACAAATATAATTGAAAAGTCACTGGAAGAAAAAAAAATTTGTTCTACCGTATTTCTCGATGTGGCCCAAGCCTTCGATAAAGTGTGGCATGAGGGCCTCAACTACAAATTAAACAAGCTTTTGCCTAAACAGTTTGCGCAATTATTAAAGTCTTATATCTCAGATAGATATTTCAGAGTTAAACAGGAAGATGCATACTCTGAACTAAAAAATATTAAAGCAGGAGTACCGCAAGGTAGTGTATTGGGACCAGTCTTTTACCTATTATATACCAGTGATATTCCTGAATTAGACCCAGACACGATAGCAACATTTGCTGACGATACTGCTATTATGGCTGTAGGCGTAGACCACGAAGAAGCGGCAATAAACCTGCAAACCTCAGTTAATAAAATTAACAACTGGACTAAGCAATGGCGAATCAAATTAAATGAGTCTAAATCCGCCCATATTAATTTCACGAACAAAAGAAATCAACATATCCCCGTTAGTATAAATAATATCCAAGTACCATATGCTAATACAGCAAAATATTTGGGTATAACATTAGATGCCAAGCTACGCTGGAGGGCTCATGTCAAAAAGAAAAAAGAAGAACTTGACATCAAATTTAGAAAAATGTATTGGCTGCTTGGACGAAATTCCACTCTATCAGTCTACAGCAAAGTACTCTTGTACAAACAAATTCTAAAGCCCGTATGGACATATGGCATCCAGCTGTGGGGTTGTGCCAAAAAGAACAACTTGGAAATAATCCAGCGATTCCAAAACAAAGTACTAAGGAACATTGCAAATGCCCCTTGGTATTTCAGAAACAGTGACCTCCATAGGGACTTGGAAATGGACACCGTTACCCAGACCATTAGCAGATTTGCCCAGAGTCACGAGCAGCGACTTCTTCAGCACGTCAATGTCGAGGCCATCCAGCTCCTTGATAATGCAAGTCAAATCAGAAGACTTAAGAGGACCAAACCCTTTGAGTTGGTTTGAACGTTTGTGTTAGTAAAAAAGCAGAGCATAGTGCTGGTGTATACGTTAATATTGGTGTAATTAAGTTATTGGATTTAATTTAAGGGATACTAGTGAGTAAGTTCTTAAAATCATCTTTTCTTTTGTAGTAACTTAGGTTTGTACAACATTACTCATTGATCAACTTTGGTCAGATTGTAATTTTGGAAAACTTCCTCAGGGATGTTTTATAAATAAAAAAAAACAAAACCCGCTATATATGTCATACCCGTTATTTCAATATTACCTTCTCCCCAAAGATATAACTCCCTATACCATCATTTCTGATGTGTTACAAGTGTGCCGTTCTAACGAGTAAGACAAAAATCGTCTTTTACATCAATTATGACCATCTAAAGAAAATCTACATTCCTCACTAACGCAAATTGAGTTTTTTTCCAGATCCCACTTATGTCGATGCAGTACATATATTCGTATCATATCACAACATATGCCAATTCGTACAATAAGTAGTCTACTATACTTTAAATATGTTCCTCCAACCTATATAATGGTAGATTCAGGTAGATTCATCAAATCATCTCGTAATTTCACAACTTATATCTGCATATTTCATATTAATAACTTGTCTCGCTTCAAATTCACATAATTACCTGGTGCGTGAATTCGTATCATTTTAGCACTTTTAACAAAACCACAAAAATAGTGTTTGACTTAATAGTATACAAATCAGCTTCATAATACGAATGAGGTATTTTTAAAGAAATGTGGCATTTTTAAAGAAATGCAATATAGATTTATCACGGTTTGTCAATCAATCGACATTTAGTTACAATGCTTCACTAGAAAGCAATACGACAATTTGTGCAACTTGCTAGAAAGCAATACGACAACAAGTGAATGTAATACCGAATTATCACCCGATAATTTCAATTATGTCTACACATCAATCAAATTTTAATTGTAAAATAGCTGATCGTTCAAAAATTAAATAATATTTAAAAATTATGATATATTATATTATAATAATATAACAAATTACCCAGCAACGAAATGGATTGAGACCGGAAGCAAGCGACCTGTATGCAGGCAGGAAGAAAACAGGAAAAAACAAACCAGACAGAATTAGGATAGGTACATGGAATGTTAGAGGTACATTTACGGAAGGAGCCCCGAAATACCTCATTGGAGAGATGAGAAAGTACAGAGTAGATATTGTGGCACTACAGGAGACTAAACAAAGGGATATAACGATAACAGAGGTGGAAGACTACATATTTTTTAACAGCGGAACTGATCGGAGGATATTGGGAGTAGGGTTCATAGTTAATGACAGGTTCAAAAATGAAGTTATCGAGTTCGAAGGAATTTCAGATAGAATGTGCAGGATTAGAATCAGAGGCCAATTCAGAAAGATGCATATAATAAATGCGCATGCACCATCTGAAGAAAAAGACCCGGACGTAAAAATACAGTTCTACGAAAATCTGGATAGACTCATGGAAAAGGTTCCGAGATTTGACATAAAATATGTGGTAGGCGATATGAATGCCAAAGTAGGGAGGGAAGAAGAATACAAGGAGGTAACAGGGGGTAAAAGTATACACACCACTAGTAATGACAATGGAAAAAGGGTGATAGAATTTGCGTTCGAGAACAATATGAAAATTGTTAGCACTGCTTTTGATCACAAAAACATACATAAGGAAACATGGATAGCTCCAAATGGAGAGACAAAGAATCAAATTGACCATGTCCTCATAGAAAGAAAGCATGCAAAAAACGTTACTGATGTTAGAAGTTTCAGGGGAGCTGATAGTGATAGCGATCACATATTAGTTATAACGGAAATGAAGCAGGAAAGACCACCTAGAAGAAAAAATATAAAGGGGGGAAGACGGAAAAGATATGATGTAGCAAAACTAGAGGATAGGACAACAGCAATGCATTTCGAACAGGAAATGAAAAGAAAACTAGGAATTAAGCTCAATAAAGAACATTTAGAGGAGGAATGGGTACGGATTGAAACAGTTATGAAGGAGGTAGCAGAAAAAATACTGGGAGAACCCAAAAAAAATCAAACAAATAGGTGGTTCGACGAAGAATGTAAACAAGTTTTGGAGCAAAGAAACAAAGCACGTCTGAGATTACTGAAAGAAAGGAGCGAAAGCAACAAAGAAAGATATGATCGCATCCGAAGGGGAGCCAAGACCATATGTAGCAGGAAAAAGAAAGAACTTTTAGAACGTGAATTAAAAGAAATAGAGGAATCATATGCTAATAAAGAGATAAGAAATTTCTATCAGGAATTTAAAAAAAGTAAAGGCAGTAGCGCTAGAAGGCCCCATTATTTGAAAACTCAAGAAGGATCCCTGGTAGGAGATGTAGATGGAAAACTGAAAAGATTTGACCAATATTTTTCAGAGACGCTAAATGAGACTGGTGAAGAAGGGAACTGGGGAGAACATGAAATGGAAGAAGATGCGATTGCAGAAAATAACGAAATTATAAATGCACCTACAAAAGAAGAAGAAGAAGTTTGTATAAAGCAGTTAAAAAATAACAAAAGTGCTGGAGAAAACAGTATAACAGCTGAAATCCTGAAACACGGTGGTGATACTTTGGTGGCAAGCACATGGAAGTTAATGAACAGAATTTGGCAAGAAGAAAATATGCCAGAGAAATGGAATAAAGCGCTGATAATACCACTGCACAAAAAAGGAGCTAAGGAGGAATGTAATAACTACCGCGGAATCGCACTGCAAGACGTGACCTACAAAGTGATGGCCAAGGTGATTAAAGATCGACTAGAGAAATACCATAACGAACAAGTAGGGGAATACCAAGGAGGGTTCAGGGCAGGAAGATCAACAACCGACCAGATATTCATCATGAAACAGATCCAACAGAATATTTATGAGCAAAATTTGAGCTTACATTTGCTGTTCATAGATTATCGGCAAGCATATGACTCCATTAGCAGGGAAAAGGTGTTCCAAGCAATGAGACAACTGGGGGTCCCGGAAAAGTTGAGGAAGTTGGTGGAGATGACTGTCAGGAGAACAGTAAATAAAGTTATAGTCGATGGAGCAATGTCTGAGGAGTTCATTGTAAAGAAAGGACTGAGACAAGGCGATCCACTGTCAACAGTTTTGTTCAATCTGGTGCAGGAAGTGATTCTAAGGGAGAGTGGCATCAATACCAAGGGGTTAATATATGGTACCAGACACCAATGTTTGGCTTATGCCGACGACATTGTACTGATGGCGAGATCCAAGAAAGAAGTAGTAAAGGTTTTCAAGATGTTGGAAAGAAAGGCGAGAGAATATGGCTTAACAATTAACGAGAACAAGACCAAATATATGGTAATGAAAGATAGCACCAGAGGACTCTCCCCTAATTTAGTCATTGATTGTGCAGTAAATAAGAAATATACAATAGAGAAAGTGGAACAAGCTGAATATCTGGGAGTAACACTAACGAGTAAAGGGGATGAAGAAAAGGAAATAGAGAAACGACTAGCGAAAGGAAGCAAAGCTGCAGGAATGTTTTCAAAAATTTTAAGGGCAAAGAATATAACAAGAGCAGCTAAAGTAAGAGTGTACCAATCAATACTAAGGCCCACGGTTACCTATGCGTGCGAGACATGGACGATGACGAAGAAGGAAGAAACTAAGCTGGAAGTCTGGGAACGAAAAATATTAAGGAGAATTTTTGGAGGAGTTAAAGTTCTGAATGAATTTAGAAGAAGAACAAACAAAGAAATAGAAGAACTGTACAAAAAACCAAACATTGTTCAGGTGGTGAGAGCGCAGCGAGCTAGATGGCTAGGGCACATAGCGAGGATGTCCAGCGGGAGATGGGTTAAAGGAATTGTAATGAGAGGCGAAGGGGGAAGGAGAAGAAGAGGGCGACCGAGGAAGAAATGGCTGGATGAGGTGCTAAATGATTTGAGGAAAGTAGGAGTGAGGGATTGGAAGACTGATGCTTTGGACAGAAAAAGTTGGAAAAGAAGAGTGAAAGAACTCGAAGCCAAGGGCCACTAGGCCTGTAGAGCTGAATATTATTATTAATATAACAAATATAATTATATAACAATTATAATTAAATATATTAGGAGTACCCATAAATAATGTTCTTTTCAAATTTACTGAATACACTGACAATGATTTAACTTAATATAATATAAACCATATTCTGATTAAATAAATTGATATTTTGTGTGCTTATTGATAAATTTTGTAAACAATTAGGTGAACCCTATGAGAATGGAAGGACAAAGTGTGGATAAGTTCCATATTAGATATATTACACTTTATGAGTTTTCAAAGTATAACAAAGGTACTAATGCCATTAATGATGTTAATTTTGGTTCCTTGGATAGCAGACCATGCCAGCGCTGGTTAAAAAAAATAAGATTGGTGATTTCAATCCTTTCAGTGGTATAAAAACTGGGAGACCTGCTGAGTTTAATGCAGATCTGTTAGCTGAAATTAAAGCTGATCCTGGACAAACCATCTGGAAATTATCTCCAAAGTTTAAAACTTGGTCTGAAATCCAACGGTGTTTAAAACAACTAAACAAAGTGGAAAGAGAAAGTATATGCGGTGCAGTTTTATTTAGGTTAGGTAGAGATCCTTCACTTCAACATATTATTATTGGAAATGAAAAATGGATTTTATTCAGCAGAAAAAAAGAAAAAATAATTGTTTATCCAGAATTACCAGCTTTGTCCACTCCAAAACCAGCTCTTTACCTACAAATGTGTTGAAACTCAACTGTGAGAAAAATGGGATTTTACAGAAATATGAGGTTCAAAATCCTAATCAAATCGTAAGTGCTGAATATTATTGTGTTGAACTTGATAGACTAAACATGAATTTGATTTAAAAATGTCCAAAACTGATAATTGTTTTTCTGTAAGTGTGTTATTCTACAACATGTAAGACTTCATAGTGTCAGAATTATCCAAGAAAAAATCAAAGAGATACGTTGGAAAGTACTTCACACACATCTATAGAACATTTTCTTCTTGGAAATGTAAAACTGCATTTCTACTGCTGGAATTCTGCAAAACTGCACTCGAAAAATGGGCAAAGATTATAAATAGCGAAGCAGATTGTATTAAAATTTTATTAACTCTAAAATAAAATACAATTTTGTATATTATTAGAAAAGGAAATTAACACATCGGTCAATAAGTCCCCGGAGTGACATATAGACTGCATCACTTATAAAAAATCCTTACCAGTGGTCGACCTTGTCAACCTTTAAACGTCATGTAACAAAATTTCATGACAATCTCTCTAATAGTTTCTGAGATGTTGACCATAATTTATTAGTATGACACTGGACGCTGAACGCTCTGGACACTGAACGCTGAACGCTCTGAACACTGAACGCTCTGTATATCCAAATAAGGTGGTTACACTATACAATATCAGAAAAATTCACCAAATTATCACGCAAAACCGAAAATAAAAGCTGCAAGAGATAGCTGATATCATCAAGATAACGAAAGAGTGTTTACACTATTTAGCTAAACATTTGTGAATACGTAAATTGCTATCGTAATGGGTAGCACATTTGCTCACACGGACCAAAAACAACAAAGAATTGATGTTTCTGCTCAATGTCTGAAGCTGTTTAAGCGAAATAAAAAGGATTTTTTCATGCGGTATAGGACAGGTTAGGTTATGGCTTCTGTATTTTGGAATTCGCATGGGATGTTATTCATCGATTATCTTGAGAAAAGTAAAGGCATCAATAACGAATATTACAACGTTATTGGTGCGTCTGAAGGACGAGATCGCAAAAAAGGTTCCAATTGAACAATATATAAGTGCTGTTTCACCTAGACAGTATCACAAATCGTTGGTAACGATGGCTAAATTGCATGAATTGCACACACAGTATTCTCCCGATCTGGTCCTCGGCAACTATTTTCTGTTCTCAGATTTTATAAAAATTCTCGCTGGTAAGAAATTTCGCTTCAATGAAGCGGCAATTGCCGAAACAGAAAGATATTTTGAAAGCAAAGAGAAATCGTTCTCTAGAAAAAGATGTAGAAATGTTAGAAATGTGAAATGTGAAATGCTCTAGAAATGTTAGAAAAATATTGGAATAATAGCATTGCTCTTCAAGGATAATATAATATAGTGATAAATAAAATTAAAACTTGCAAAAAAAAGTGTACTTTATTTCTCAAAATGCGGACTTATTGACCGATGTTTTACTTATGTAATTTGGTGTTTTAATATTGTTAACTTAATACTTTAAAATTACTTATCCCTATCATATTATTATAATCAAATGAGATGAAAATCAGATTACCACTTAGGTTTATCAACAAAACACAAAATTTAGCATACCCTAATCTTCAACTCTCGTTACGTGAAAAAAAATTATATACAAATAAGTAAAATTTTTGCTGATAGGATAAAAGGAACGAAACGTTTTCCTGTGTATCTGAAAATAAAAGCTAAAAACAAATCGGTACACAAAACTTAATTTTGTCGTTAAATATTCACGAGCTTAGCGATAAAAGTTCCTTGTTTCCTCGAAAACTTTGGTTGGAACGTCATCGTAGCTTTCATATTTCACGATAAGTTTTTTATTTCGTTGTTCTTTCGCCGACATTTAGACGCCACATAACGAAATTTCGTGGCAGAACCATTTCGTATAACAAAATCTCAACCGAGATCTCAGTGTTTTCGTTGCAAATTTGCTACACGGGAAGGTGAGTTTGGTGTGGAAAATTTACCGTAACGGCACGTCAGGTTTACTAAAACACACAATATTTTTAATTAAAAGATGAATATCTACACAATTACAATATAATACATGTTCCAAGGGAAGTCTTAAATTTTTACCAAACTAATAATACAGTGTCTCTCACACTAATGTCTTAAAGCTAACGATTAGTATTGAATCATAATTAATACAAATACCGGCAGAGCTTCATCCAGACCATGAAACTTTGTGTGAACATCCTGGTTGTCAACCCGATACGAGTATGACATCAGCCATGGATATGAGATTTTCTGACCCATTGTTGAAGAATTATGGGTTTTACAGTGGTCAGGAGGATACAGAATTGGTACACGCAGTCCAGTTTGTTTGGCTTTTCGCGCCTGTCTTTTGGCTGCCCCCTTTTTTGGCGATAATTTTCCTCATAGAACTGCATAGCTCTGTATATCTTCTCACACCATGTGGGTGTCTCATTTGCTGTCTTTCCTCATTCGGACATGTTCGTTTTGACTTCTTAGAGACGAATTTATTACGTTTTTATATCTTCTTTTTGAACATCTGAGATTTAATTTCTTGTTGCATCGTCTGGCAATAACCTAATCATCTCATCTTAGCTTTTATGATCTGGGATTCTATGCTCAAACTGATAACTCGTTCAAGACATTGGTACGATAGTCTTGCCATTTTATTAATTTATTTTCAAGATTTTTCGGAGGCAGCCTTGATGAAACCTTTAGAGTTTTTTTTATTTGTTTCCGATACAGGACCAATAATTCAACTCCATACAGAAGGTTGGGAATTGGGTGTTCCCTTAAGCCTCGGTTATTGGGCACTCTTCTTATTAAACGTCCAAAATTAGCACCAGTACACTTTATGCTATATATAATCTCTGCAGGCTGGCAGAGCAGGAAATTTGACTTCCCAAATACGGGAAGAATGTTACTTTTTCCAGTGGTTGGCCATTCACAACAGCACCAGCCGTCTCTCTATCCCTATTTAGAACTATTTGTTATAGTATTTTCGTTTTTTGTTCATTAATTTTAAGTCCAGCATTTTTAATAAGTCCAGCACCGTTTGCAACACCGACGCATAATACACTACAAGCACCAGTCATCTGAATACTGCAGCTCTGCGATGCTTAAAAAACGTATCACGCAGACCTGCCTAACACGGGTCTTAATCTCGAAAATCTTATTTTCCCCATGTGTGTCAGAACTTTTGCATTCATACCATTGTGGAGAAGATTTATCATGTGCACCAGCCTAGGGGGGCATCCTATGATTTCTAAGAGCTTCCACATGATGTTTCTGCCAACGGGATCAAACGTCTTTGACAGGTCCACAAAGGTTTGACGTAGCGAAAATTCCATATCTGCTGTTCTACGACCTACTCTGAATCCACACTGACTCTCCGGCAGTATTGGTTCAACAATACCAGTCAGTCTATCTAATATGACTCTAGCCAGAATCATTCCTACAGCAGAGAGCAATAATATACCCCGATAGTTGATGCAGTCAGTTCTATCTCATTTTTTAAAAGTTGGTATGATATAAGCATCGCTAAAGTCCAATTTCAATGCATTCTCCAGCACAGGCAGATTATTTCGTAACGTTTCTTTACCATCATACTGCCGCCAGCTTTGTATATCTCAAGCAGTATTCAGTCCATCGCATCGAGTAAAACTACAAGTTTTATTATTTCTTAGCTTCAGGATTGTCATTTCTACCTCGTCCATGGTGGAGTCTTCGTCCATGCTCATAACTGTAGCTCTTTGAGGGATGAGCTCAAAGATTCTTTTATCGGCCGTTGAATTGGCGATCAGCAAGTTTTCGAAATGCTCTTTTCTGCCTCTTTTACCCTTTATGATAGTGATTGTAGCCCTATCATCAGCATTTCGTACCGTTGCAAGGTTGTTTATTTGCGGCCTAAAGATAATGTTTTGGAAGAAATTTATTGTATTGTGTTTATCTGTAAAATCCTCTATTTCGATTGCCTTTGACAACCACCAGTTGTTCTTGAGGTCTTTGATTTTTGCCTTAAGTTCCCCGTTTAGCAACCTGAATTTTAATGCTTTTCTTGTTTGTTTAATAGTGTAGCATTTTTATATTTTTATATTTATTAAAAAATAAAACGTGGATGGACGGTGTAGAAATTTAATTGAAATTATGTCTAAATAGTCTTCTAGTACTTCAAACGCAATCGCCTTCCAGGAAGTCCGCAGAAAAGTTTTGAAGATACGTCGTACAAAACTAAAAAACGATGTTGAAAACTTAGTGCAATCATGCAGTGTTAATCAGTTAACAACAGCAGCAGAAGTGACCTATCAACAATCCGGGCACAGAACTATCGCTCAAACCATCAGACGTATCAGTGAAGGTGCAGTAAAACCCAGTGACTCCTAAAACATGTGTCATAATGTTAGGAAGTTAACTAATGACGAAGCTTTGGCTTATTATATTAACTCGAAATCGTCTGCCCACTCCTACAAGCAGACAAGGAAGTGGACAATGAAAGCTGGACATTTCTGTGATGGAGATACATGCAACAGATCGTTTAATCTCTGCCCAAAGTGAAGTCACTAGAAGTGTGTTACTAAATTCATCAATAACGTTAATAAGCAAATGGAGCTGTGATGGCAGTTGTGTTCTGAATTAGTAGATGACAGTAAAAATATGATTTGGCAAAATTCACGGCCGTCCTCAACTATGTATTGCCGTCCTATAACATTAATTTTCTCAAAGAAAGCAACTGAAATGACAACAGAAGAAACTTAATTTAAGTCACGTCAACGCCATATATATTATTTAGTGATCCAACACCGACAAACACATACAATACGCACACAAACATGCATGCCCGCACCAGGATTAGAACCCGGGACCATTGGATTGCCGGGCAGGCGACTAACCCACCGACCACCGCGGTTGGCCGTCTTAATATATATAAAAAAAAATTAAAAAAAGCTAGAGGTGAAGACGATAAATTACGTGTAAAACAGTGTTCAGACGACATAAAAAATTCTAGATAATTAATTCTAAGTAAGTCAAAACCTGGTTATGGAAACATGAATGTTGGAAATACAGCTCGTAGATTTTTGCAAATACGGAACTGAGTGCACGGGTGAACGTTACTCTTATCAAAAAATTTAATATATTACTGAGAACTTTATCATCTAGCTATGAAATCAACTTGATCGAATTTGAATAATTATGTTTAGAAACGCAAAAATTATATTTAAGTCTGTATTAGTGATATAACATGGCAGTTACTGCGCATACATTACTTGTACACACTACAGAAATTATAAATTAATTCCTTCTTCCAATAGGACAGCTTTCGCAAAAGGCTCAAGAAGTCCGAAATAAAGATTGTCGTCGATTTCGGGAGAATACCTCTCGCAAAATATCACGTGTCGCCACGAATACAGATTTTTTAAACATGTTTTTGATTAGGTCCGATCCTCTAATTAATTCACTGCGAGAAGTCTCGAAGAAGAAAATTGCTAAATTGTCACCAGAAATATTAAAACTCATTATTCTGCCTTTAATTCCAATACGTCAAGTATTAAATAGACTTCCGTATAATGAAGAAGACTACCTGATTCCATTCCATTCATTCCTGATTCCTCTGAATGTGAGAGTGATGAGTAATATGTTTTTGTATAGGTTTTTGTATCCATGATTTGGAGTTCTTTATTAATTTAAGTCCAAAAAGTTGTCATTTGTTATGTTATACTTATTGACTTATTTTATAGTACCTATTTATTTTAATTTTATAGAATTTTATGTTTTAAGATATTGTAAAGATATAATTATCAGTTTATAATAATGTTTTGTATAATCAATTAGTTGGAAAGTTTTTCAAATATATTTTGTGTATTTATTACTTGTATTTAATATCGCGCTGTAAATAGACCTGAAGCACATTCAACCATACAAGTAAAATTATTTTAGACAGTATGAGTGGAAAAGAATTAATTGCATTATATAAAGAAATAATTTTGTCCAGCTGGCTTGTTCTAGGCAAAACACAGTGCATCATTTCAATCGACGTTTCTGGATACTCTTCCATGATTTGCCTCACGTGGGCAATGTTTCCAGTGCTTTATTAGATCTGGTCTAACTATTCCGAATTCTTTAAATTGCTTCAATAAATGATAAATTATTGCAATTTTATTAGGCGACATACGATTAGGATTTTTCCCCTAAATCCACGATGAGTTGCAATAACTGAATTATTTCTTTTTATTTAATAAACAGTTTTACTGCGTTCTTTTAGCGTGCATTTGTCCATAATAAAACTTGCACGTCTACAATATACTACAAAACAGCCAAAATCCAAACTGTTACAAATACCACGAAAAAAAATAGCACTAAATCAAAATAGTAGCGTGACACTTATCCCATCCTTTACATACGCCATACCTTTATCTAGTTTAATTAAACATAGATTCTACTTAATTTAAATTTCAAATACAGATAGTTTATTGTCCTTCAAAATACAGTTTGTTGGACAATTTAATCAGGATTGCAATTAGGTCGTGCTACTAACTTCTACATGCTGATAGTACATAACGAATCAACATAAAATATCCTATAGATCGCATGAAATATCACCAATTACATTTAATTCAATGTGATCATATGGTCCAGTCTGTCACGCACAAATAGAGAACAACCGTTGTACCAAAGGACTCAGAAATAGCTTTTAATAACACGTAAATACCCATATTGGAAGCAGCAGTTAAGTCCATGTTAATTTATGGTGTTTTAACATTATCGATTTACAATGTTGCATTGCGATAAAACTTGACAAAATCATTATGTAAATACAATATAATTTAGCTTTGTATATTAATTCTATTTATTATTGAAATTGTCTATTTTAAATTAAAATATCTTATTTTTGATTCAATATTTCTTATTTTATATTTTAGAATAAGCTAAAAATGCATGCCTGCAGAGGGGCAGGTCAATGAGGCAAACTGAAATGCGAGGACTATCCTGGCATAGCATTGCTTTGCATAACTTATAAGTTCTAGCAGATAGCGTAAGGCAGAGAATAACCATATGACGCTCGTAAGACGCCCAATAATAGATCAATTATTCATAGTCCGTCAAATAACGGAGAAAACAGTCGAATTTGATACTTCGGTAGTCCAAATCTTTATAGATTTCAGACTAGCTATAGCAGGCGAGGCCATAGACGAAATAGGAATACTAGATAAGCTTATTAGCTTAGATTAACATGGATTATTAACTCGAAATTAACCCAAAATCCAGTAGTACCACAGTAAGGTTTGCGACAGGAGGAGAGATTGGCACCAGTTCTTTTGGACATAGTATTAGTCATGAGCGAAACAGATATAGAAGTAAATGGAACAATAGTAAATAAAGAAAAATATATTATAGGATATGCAGATGACCTAACCGTATTAACACAATCGAACAAAAAATATTAAGAGAGACATATAAGAGACATATAATAATATAAAGGTGAAAGCCAATAAAGCCGGCCTAGAAATAAATATAGACAAAACAGAGATGATGGGAAAATGAACCATTTCAAGAAGTCGAGATAGCTATAACGATAACAGAACTAGATAATTGGCGATGACAATATTGAAGTTGTGAGGAATATTACGTATCTGGGAAGCAAACTTAACGAATATAACATCACCGGAAATATCAGAAATCTTATTATGAAGGGTAACAAAGTTACTTATTCCCTGAATTCCGTCCTAAGATCTATAAAACACTCATTCGACTAGTAGTCACTTACGGCTGCGAGACGTAGAAACACAAAGAAAACGTAAGAGATGCCTGTAATATTGGAAAGAAGAGTATTCAGAATAATTTTTGGTTGTGTGAATGATAATGGAATTTGGGAGATCAGGTCTAACTTTGAACTCAAGCAATTGTACAAAGCTATGGATATTGTAGGTTAAATGGGGGTTATGCGATTCAGATAGGCAGAACAGGTGACAAGAATGCTAGAAATCCTAGTATTGAGGATAATCATGGAAGGGCAATAGGAGGCACAAAAGGGGTAAAGCATAGACACGATGGGAGAACAACGTAAGAAAAGATGCTGGAAAACTACTGCACATTAAAAATTGACAAGGGGCTGCTGGAGATTGATCCGGTTCGAAGTGAAGGATGAAGGATGTAAAGGTTCACTGACAGGCTGTAGCACCACAGAAAGAAGTAATGTAATAGTTTAGAAAATTATTTCAATTGTTCTACAAGATAGTGTTCTAATGAAATAAAAAGTAAGTCTTATCATTAAATTGACAAATCTATTCTAAAAACATATTTTGATGTAGTCTCCTGTTCAATTTTGTGTGTAATGTTCTATGCTGGAAGATTGTTTTAGCATCTGACGAAAGATGAAGTTCGTTTTTTAATATACTTTGACATTGTTAGTAGACCGAGTTCTTGTGCAGTTGTCAGTTAGTTACGTACCTTTCAGCAATCACAGCTATTCGTAATATTTTGTTTTGAAGAACCTGCATTTTGTATACATTGGTAGGTGATGGGTTGCCCCAGATAACGTATGCATAAAGGATTAAAGGCTGAATTAGTGATTAGGTCCAATTCGAGAAGAGAGTTTAGTTAGTGTAGTAGAAGTTTTTGTAGGCTGGGTTTGAGGGTGACGCAAGCAGACAGGGCAGCCCACTAACAGCAAGATTAACTGAAAACATCCAATGTGTAAGGAAAAGTAGTCAATTTGCTAACGCTCTGTTCAAATGAGAATAAAACGACGACCCCAAAAATGTAATTTAAAACAAGATCTCTATATGCATCCACACAAAATTAAGCTGGCGCAAGAGCTTACCTTGCGTTATGTGCGATTCTTCAGCAATTTTCTTCAAATGGTAACAGAAAATCAATGCTGCCCGCAAATTGTAGTTTGCAGGCACAAAATCCGACATGTTCCACGGTATTACAAACTGTGCTGTTGTATGGAACTTGTATTGTTGTGAGTTCAAAATCTTTGTCAAGTATCTACAAGGAAATGATGCCAATGACGCGATTTGACGGTAAATACATTGACAGCTAGGGCCATCTATGGGCAAATTCCGATTTCATATTTACAGACCTCATAGACTGTGTATGGAAGATACAAATTTTTCAATCAAGTTTTCTTGAACAAGACATAAGCTGTCTAGAATGCGTGTTAGACAATATTTTAATTTCTTCTACAACCTGCACATTGTCAGCTCATTTAGGTCATTCAGGTGCATCATGGTATTTTGACGTGTTCATATTGTAAATGTTTCAAAAGTAAAAATTACTAAAATTTATAGAAACACCGAGAGACACTCTAGATTGAAGGTGATGTATGAAGACCTAGACAGACATTGTGTGGATTGAAGAAAAAAAAAATTAAATGCAACTAAGGCTAAAGAAATTGCACGTCAGGTCTGAAGACAATATCTTATTAAAAATGGTACGAAATGTTAGTAAGCTTATCTTATTTTTTAGTTAATTGGGGTTAGAAGTGGTTAGAAAATGTTATTTATTTCAGTAAGTTCTATGCTTGGTCAAGTACCAACTGTTTCGATACAATACAGAAGTAAATAATAATTATTTACTTCAGATGCGTAAGGTTTTTATGTTGTTTGACTGAAGGAATTTAGCAAATACTAGAGAATAATGATGATGATAGCTGTCAAACCGATACGAATATGACATCAGCCATGGCTGTTAGTTTTGCTGAGCCATTGTTCAAGAATTTCGAGTTTGATAGTGGCTCAGATCTACATATTCTTCCACATTATGGGATTTTAAGGACATGAGACAATGGCTCTCTATGTCCTCCTACGGTATTTGGGTCTGTCGTTTGCTGCATTTTTCCATTCCGTCTTGCTTCATATAAACTTTTTTGGAGACGATTGTAAAACGTCTTTATATCTTTATTTTGGGCATTTCCAGGATATTCTTTGGCATCCTAGTGTACTGCATCATCCGACGAGTTGAGCTTTTATAATCTGAGATTCTATGCTGAAACTGTTGGTTCGTTCAAGTACCTCCACATTATTCTCAATTTTCCGGAGGTAGCCTTGATGAAATATCTGGAGTTGTTTTATTTGTTTCCGATTTAGGACTCATATTTCAGCTCTATACAGAAGGTGGAAATTATTATTGCTTATTATTGCTATTGCTATTATAAACACTGATTTTAGTGTGTTTACTTAAGTCTCTGTTATTGAACACTCTCCTCGTTAAAGGTCCAAATTAACACTAGCTCACTATCTATATATATATATATATATATATATATATATATATATATATATATATATATATATATATATATATATATATATATATATATGGAATAAAGTATATATTCTATACATTCTACAGGGAATGTTCATTATTTATCCAAATTTATTGCAACGCCTGCAAAGTTGACCCCTTCCGAGCCGGAGTGATATCAGGTGAATATAGTGGTTGTTCGATAGAATTCGAATATAGTGGTTGTTCGATAGAATAGAATTGTTGTGTTTTTGGTCAGAAATTCGTTGACAGCGATAGCCTTGTGAGATGGTGCGTTGACGTGATTTTTCGACAATTTGCTCTCTCAAAGCTACATAACGCTCAGATAATATTCTTTATTTACCGTCTGACATTCTGGCAAGAATTCTGAGTACATCACACCGCGATAATCAAAGAAAACAGTCAACATCCCCTTAATTTCTGACTTGGACGTGGTTTTTTCGATTTCGGCTCAGTTGGAAGGTGACTCATGTATACCCATATCATCATCAGTTACAATACGTTTTATGATTGTGGGGTCGGAATTGACTCGTTCTAGCATGTATTCAGTGACCTTTACGCGATTGAGTTTCTGAAGATAATTCAGGGCTTTCGGCACTAATCGAGCGGCAACGCGTTTGATGCCCAAACAATCGCTTAAAATAGTACGAATTGGCTCGTGAGGTAAAAAAAGCTCAGCGTCTATCTCTCTTAAACTTAAATGACGATTTTTAGTCACCATTTCCTTAACTTTAGCGATGTTAACTTCAGTTGAAGACGTTGATGGTCGATCAGAGCGAGGCAAATCTTCCATCACATCTCGACCGCGTTTGAATGCACTGTACCACTCATATGCACGTGTTTTTGATGAAGTCGCTTCATCGTAAGCCTTCTGCAATATTTTCAGCGACTCGGCACACGAAATTCTATTTGCAATGCAAAATTTAAGACAAATTCTTTGTTCGATGTTTTTATCCATTGTAAAAATCGCAAAACACAGTTGAGATGAACTGACAAAATCGAGCACTGTAAACAAACTAAATGACGATCAAAATCCGCGTTAGTATGTTGTGCCAACTTAGCCATAAAAATAATGTTTACAATCCCTTTAAGCGAGCTTTTCAAATGATCCATTCCCGGTATTTTTTTGACAGAATGTATATCTGCAGGTCGCCAGAGCAGGAATTTTGACTTCCCAAATATGGAAAGCATTTTACTTCTTCCAGTGGTTGGCGCTTCACAACAACATCAGCTGACTCTCTATCAGTATTTGGAGCCCTTTGTTTAGTTTTCTGTTCATTTATTTTCCAGGCGTTATTTCCGTTGAAGTCCGTACGCACCATAAGCCTCACTAAATACTCCAGCATCGTTTCTAACGCCGACGCATTAGGCACTACAAGCGCACTGTCAAGCGCATATTGCAGCTCTACACGTGGCTTTAAGTCGTGTCAGGTTGAATAGGCCTCCATCCATTCTAGACAATATCTGAACTGAATGCCGCAATTGGCCTTTGACATATTGCAGATGCTTAACAGGTATGATGTTTAGCCGCGATAAAAATTCAGTCTTGCTTTCTTGAATCTTGTAGATAAACATAAAAATGTTATCAACAATTTGTGGATTTCTACTGAGGCTTCAAATGGATTTTTTAATAAACAAAATTTACGTTACTGACATATAGAAAAACATTTATTTGGATAGAAAATAGGTTGATGAAACGGATTGATGGTCTTCAAATATTAGTTAAAAAGAAGGCACTCGAAGTTACCTGAATAAACTCTATGCTTCACAGAGCCGCTCTTGTATAAAAAATATGAGCGAGAAACTTTATAATGCCTTTACAAAAGTTACGAAAGTTAGTAAACTACATAATAAAAGTCCTTTAATAATTGCGTTGTTTCCAAAACTGTATACGGTGGGTAGTCTAAGAAGTTTCCAGCCTATTACAGAAACAAGTATGAATTTTGTCAAATTCAGTCTTCTTTCTCAACATAGTCTTCCTGTAGTTCTATATACTTTTCTTAGCGATGCTCCCATATCTTTAACCCGTCAAAATAGTAGTTGACATCTTGTTCTACGAAATAGTCGGTTATGCATATGATCTCCTCATTAGATGAAAATATCTGTCCTCCGAGCGAAACTTGTAGCCTAGGAAAGAGAAAGAAGTAGCTGGGGGCCAGATCTGGTAAATATGGTGGGTGGTCAATCAATTCGAATGCCAATTCGTTAATTTTGATTTGATTGATTTCGCCCTGGCGACCATTGAAGTGTGAGACGGTGCGTTGTCTTTGTAGAACAAATCTTTGTTTTTCTTCAAATGCGGCTGTTTTTTTTTTCCGAAATTTCTGCCTTCAAAATGTCAAGTAATGATGCGTAGTATAATCTTGTAATTGTTTTTCCCTTCTCAAAATAGTCGATTAACACAACGGCATAACTAGCTCAGAAAGCAGTATCCATCACTTTCCCGGCCGATGGAACACCCTTCACCGTTTTCGGAGTCGATTCACCCTTCGCAGTCCACTGTTTCGACTGTGGCTTGGTTTGACGAGTGTAGTGGTGCATCCAAGTTTCATCTATAGTTGTTAACAGACGCTAAATTCCGAGTTATTTTGCTTAAACTGTTTCAAAAGGGCTTCGGAAAGGTTTCGAATACGTTTTTGAGTGAGCAATCGCGGCACCCGATACGCGGTTAGCATTTCCATGCCCAAAGTTTCAGTCAATATATGACATCACGTTCTTTCGAAATGCCTATAGCCTTTGTTATCTCTCTAACCTTAATTCGATGTTCGTCTAGCAAAGTTTGGTGAACTTTTTCGAAGTTATCGGTAGTGATTACAGTTTTTAGTTATCCCGAACGTTCATCCAGACGAAGCTGGTATGACGACGTTTAAATTCAGCTGACCAACATTTCCCGTCCTCGGGGTCCCCGTAAAGAGCATCCATTTTGAATCCATCCATCCATCCAATCCAATTTAATGACGGCTCCAAATTGAAAATCTATGAAAGATAATTAACTCATGCAAAAGTAATTCAAAGGGTGTTTGAACTGAAAAAATGGATTTATTGAGAGAAAAATTTCCTTGACAAGTTATTACAAGAAACGGTGATGTTAATTAGTCACCAAGATCATGTGATTTGACACCATTCGGCTATTTTCTTCAGGGTTACGTAAATAGTCAGATATATAAATACAATCCAGTATCGATTTCTGAACTAAAGGAAGAAATTATTCGAATCACTGGTGAGATAGAGCCACAATTATGCCAAAATGTCGACAAAAGTATGAATATCTGTGGAGCTGCAAGAGATGGTCATTTGACAGATATGGCCTTTCGTGTTTAAATGTCATGCACTATGCTTCAATTATCAATAAAAAGTTTTGTGAAATCAACTCAAATTCTGTGTTTTATTCAAGAATTAAAAAAAACCGCTCAATTTGAAAGACCAATTACATAGAATCTATTTGTCGATGAATAAGATGATGAATTTGGATTAAAGGGTAAAAATTGATATTATTATGTGATACTTCACTGAAACAAAAATTTCACAGTGAAATTCTAATTCAACTTTGAATGAATCGAAATGAAAAATGTAATACTTTATCAAACAATGCAACGGAAATACTGCCGCCATTCGTAACATAATATGTATACAAAATGGGATTTTTGCATTAACTGCAATGAAGCCTAAATATTGAGTTCATTTAGTAGTAGAAATAGAGCTATGGTAGCACTCTTCTCAATGATATCTAATTAGATTTGATAACCTTTGTGTTAATAAAAAAGCAGATCAATCGCATAGTAATACATTCTTTAGTGATATCACGGGCGTAGCCAGGATTGAGTTTTGGGGGGGGGGGGGGGTTTAGTTTGAAGTAAATTAAACAACAAAAATATACTTACATGAAATTTAATATCTATATATTCATCGGAAAAATTACGACATATTTATAAAGTTCTTAACTTTAAATGAAATGGTTAAATTAACTTCGTTCCTCTGCGCTAAATCTAAAACCATTAAAGAAGAAATCTTCGGCTTTTTCTTTTAAATATATCCACTACTTCATCTGCATGAATTTCTGTTCCATAGTGAATCTTCATGAGAGCCAAACCATTAAGTCTGTTTTCACTTGTAGTGTTTCGTAAATAGTTTTTCAGTCTCCTTAGGCTCGAGAAAGACCTTTCTGGGGTAGCAGTGGATACAGGAATGGTAGCCAAGATTTGTAGTAATGTGTAAATATTAGGATAAAGGTTTTTATCGCACATATCTAGGCATTCCAAACTAGATTTAGGGCTAGGCGAGATACTTGTCATCACTGTTTTCCATACTTCAAGTTCTGCTTTAACCACTGATATGTTGCTTTCGGGAAGCAGTGACGAGTACATGGAAATTGCTTCTTCAATTTCAAAACTGGCAGTAAAATTTGATGTTAGGACACCATATAATGCTGATACTACTTTACGTTGTTTGCTAAACCTTTCAACCAATTGTTGAATTGTATGATCAAGAAATGGAATGAACAAATTCATTTTGTAATACGTGCATACATCCAATGCAGGAATGTTCGGTCTATTTAATTGTCTTCCGATGACGCGTGGCATTCGCAGTATACCACCATTTTCTTCCAGTAAAACCTTTGCGACTTCATAGAGATGAAGTCATTCGACGTCATTGTTGTTTCTCAGGAGTTGTAAGACATTAATAACATCATCTACATGTTTGAATGCCGTGATAAGATTGATGTCAATTGTCTGTAATTGTTTTGATAGCGACAATGTATAGCTCATAACTTTTTGAAGAATCACTAAACACATCACAAAATCCGAAGATCGAAGCGTACTTAGTAATTGGGCGGCTTGTTGCGATGTTTCCTTATTGTGATTAAATCGGAGTTCTTCGAGAGCATTCACAATCGCTGAATAAATTTCCCTGAATCTGAATCTTATAATGGCTTCATGTTTGTGAACCCACCGTATTTCACACATTGAGAGCAAACTTTTTGGTTACCGACGGGTAGCAGCTCTTGAATTTTTTCTTTCAACAAAGCAGTGCGTTGAGCAGAATGTCGAAAGTAGGAACCAACAGACTGCACAATCCCAATACAATTTCGGACATTTGCTAATGAACATGAATCAGCAATAGCAAGGTTGAGAGAGTGTGCACTACAGTGTACATAAAGAGCAAGAGGACATTCTTGGCGAACATAAGCTTGGGCACCGTGCAAATACCCACTCATAGCTGCAGCCCCATCGTAACCTTGACCAACCACATGAGAACATTCAAGTCCATGCTTTTTCAGAGCTGTAATAATAAGATTTGCGAGACCGGATCCTGAAACATCGACCGCTGGAATGTACTCAAGGAACATCTCTTTAAGTATATGGTGTTTATTATCTGTAAAATCAACATATCGAAGACATAACGAGACTTGTTCTACACGTCCGATGTCGGTGGTTTCGTCAGCCAGAATCGCAAATAGTTTGGCTTTCTTTACTTCTTCAATTATTTTATGTTGACTTAATTCACCACAAATGTCAATTATTTCGTTTTGGATCTAAGGGCTTGTGTACAGGGCATTCTTCTGTGAAGTATTCAAATGCTCAGCCAGATTTTTATCTCCAGACTCAGCCGCAAACCGCAACAGGGCTCTAAAATTACCATCATTCTGCTGTTCAGGTTCTGGTGATTCTGGTGTAATTTGTATGCGCCCCGAATCGATTTTACCTCTCAAGGAGATGCCTTGTTTGCCGCAAAAAAATATTGCTTTTACGATAGGGATTAGTTTATTTCGGTTCTCCTCTTGTTGTCTCTTTCTTTCAGAAATTTTTTTTTTTCATTTTTCCACATACAAAAAGGTTCGGTTACCAACTGGCCGATCCTCTGATGACCGCCTTTACTTTCATCAAGCGAACGTCCCAACCCCCCCCCCCCCCCTGGCTACGCCCGTGAATGATATGAACTATGAGCTGTATGATAAGTAATCCTTTGAATAAAAATATAAAAATATAGGAAAGAAATATTCTACGAAGAATGTATGTAACGAAAAAAGTGAACATGAGAAAGGAAAGAAGAGAAAATCAAGAACTTCTGGAATTGCTTTAAATTTCCAATAAATGCTTAAAAAATACCAGGCTATTCAAAGTGGCTAGGTGCCTATTGCTCACCCTATATAACAATTTAAACATTTTGAATTCAAATAATGTTAAAATAAAATTGGGGACAAAATTTGTGAAATGATTAAGACGAAAAACTCAAATATAATTAAAAACCGTCTGATTTAATTTTTCGTTGAAAATGTACAAACATAAATAAGGTTTCCTTGTCATAACTGCAAGTATTTTGTTGTCAGAATTTTAGAAATTTCATTACGTTTTTATGAATATTTTTTTGACATAAATTAAATTAATGAGCAATTTATCTTAACATCGTTTTTCCGTTTTTATATTTTTGTTTGGGGTGAAACCCAGATTTTGTAAAGTTGTGTACTTTAAAATATTGGATTTGGAATGTGTATTGGATTTGGAATATAACATAGAATAGAATAATGACATTGTTTTTCAGGCAAAAATCCATTGCTTAATTACTGTTATATAATATTGAAATTTAATTGCCTCAGTTTCAAGATTATATTGTTTTAAAGTATTGGAGAACCTTTCTCCAATAAAAGTGTCAGAATTTTAAAATAAAGCACAATAATAACATGATAACAACACAATGGTACAATGATAACTTGATAACAATAACATGGAACAATGATTACAATGATAATATGCAGTCCTTTATGGCTATATTTTAACATAATCAACATATAGAATCAATACTTTTTGGAAATCTTGGTTTGTGTCATGTCTTGGACCCATAAATTTAAAGTTTTTTCTCCCTAACACTTTATCATGAAGTGCAGAGTGTAACAACTTACTTGAATTTTATTTTTGTTTTCCAATACTATCGAAGATTCGTTTTTATTATAGACATTCGTAAGTACAGCTTACTAGACGTATAGCGTACTAGACATTTTTTAATTTCAATTCAACTAATAGCTTTAGATTGTTTACTAATGCTGGGCATTTCATGCGTTATTTTAAGTTTTGAGGCTATAAAAAATATAATTGCTTTGCAGTGTATTTGTTTATATTTGAATACATTTTTTAACGTAATGACAAACAAGCTCTGTTTTCTCCAGTAATTCGAGTAGAAATAAACAAAGACGTTTGTTCTAGTCCATATGTATAGAAGCTCAAGCGCCCTTCTACAAGTTTTCAAACCTACGAGTATGCATGTTGCAACTGGTACGCAACATTTTCTCACACTTGTACCGAACCTTGGAAAAATGAAACGCGGACGTCGAATTGGCCTATACAAAGATCGTAGTGTAATTAAAATAATTCACATATAGCCTGTATAAAACAAAATCAGTTGCATGTCATCGAAGACGCTATTGAAGAACAACAGAAATACTAGTACATAAATTAAATAATAAAAGAATCAAATGGAATATATTCAATAAATTTCAAATTTAGTGTCTATATTCGGTTGGCAGCATATGTGACGTTGTCAAGTTTCACATTTTTCTTGTTGATATAGATACTTTTGGAGGTTATCCTATTCTATAGGATAACTATCTGAATATATTATCTATCTGGATATACTATCTAAAACACTTCTTTTAAGAACAACTATAGTAATATCATAAATGTGAGAGTCGCGCCTGAAAAATGTCAATTCAGTTAAATAGCTGTTGTTACACTTTAGTACACTGTTAGTAGTATTTCACAAAAGAAAAAGAAACAAAAGTTTTAAAGTCGCCTAGAGGACGTAATTCTACTAAAATGATTACCAATACTGCAGCATTGGACTCAAGTTCTATTCGCTATACCATTTTTATCATGTATGAACACAGTAAGTATTCGTAACCTAAGAATTGCAGAAAAGGCTGTTCTTAATCCCACATGTAGTTTATACGTAGGTACTGACAGTTTAATTTTCATTTTTATGACAACTTGTAACTTTCAATTCCTTACATGAGCAATTAAAACAGAAACAAGTGTTTGATGGATGCCGTATGTTTTTGTACAACGTATTAAAAGAAGTAGGTTTTAGATGAAAAAAAAATGATCCAAGAGGAGGGCTTATAAAACTTCCAAAAGTTGCCGTAAAGCGGATAGATTTTTTCAGAGGTTATATGACGGAAAGAAAAAAAGCCCTATTCAAGAAAAAATAATCAAACATACAGAAAATGAAATAATGAGCGACAGCATAAACACGATCGAAGTTCTTCAGTTAATTATAAGTACTGTAGAAGATAGCAGTGATTCCAGCCATTACTTCTCAGATTCTGATTTCATAGTTTTTTGTTTTGTACTTACATATTATATATCAGTAAATGTCAATAGTAATTGGATAATCTTTTTATTTTAATAACCATTCAAATATTAAAAAAAGTTGATGGCTTTTGAAGGACGTATTTTGAAATGTGCTGAATCTATCTCGAGGAACTAAATTGACGATTTTTGCAAGACTTTCAACATTTATTATCATTTTTTTTAGTTACTTAGTAATTTGAATTTAATTTAGAGTTGATTTTTGTACTTGTTATTAAAGTGTAAATTGTAAAAATGATTCGCTAAAGTAAGGTTATGATGTTTAATCACAATCTGGCAATAGGGCTGTCAAAATGTTGATCACCTGCTTAATGACCTGCAACTGCTTTTATTTTGTACGATCTATAGTTTAAGTTAAAGTGGCTTAACAGTACTCCTACTTTCTGAAGAAATATGAAAGGAAAATTTAATGAGGTGATGGATATAAACAAGCAAACATTGAAAATTTAATAAACAATCAAACAATATGCGATAATGTATATCAAGTGAAGGTAATGCTGTCTATTTGTGGAAGATTAAAAAAGTGTTATTATTTGCTAATACTATTTGCTACCAAAAAATTCAGTGAGTATAATGTGTATACTTTTTTTCTGCGAGTAGGATTACACCCTGCTGTTTCTCGTATCTAGGCTTCCATCTTCGGCGGTCTAGGCCAATCATTTTCATGGATGGCTCTATTGTCGATCGCTTTTTTCACTACCACTCCCCATGATAATCTAGATATTCTGCTCTTCCTTCGTCGAATTGTAGTCCAAAGCCATACCCTTGCCGTCTCCATCTTTTACATGTGGCCATACCAGCTTAGAGATTTCCCTTCCACAGTGTCCATTATATATTAAAGGGTACCCATATTTTTTGCTTTGTTGTATCTTTTCTGACTAAAAAGTTGCATCATTTTCTAAGCCATCAATATCTGTATATTTCTATCAGACACTTCCTATAACTCTGCTCCATATACAGGGTGTCCGAAAAAATGTATACACGCTTTATTTTCTCTTGAATACATCTCCTTAGCAAGATTATGAATGAAGCAAAATTGTTTTCAGCTTAATAACAGGTTTTCTGAACAGCAAGATGGAACGGCAAGCAAATTTGAGATGAATTCAGTTACTTTCCGAAGGTATGGTTAAGATGTTTGGATGACGTTTTTGCAATTTTCGATTTAAAAAATGAACACTTAGATGATTTTATTAAGAACTTAAATAGTAAATCTTAAAACATAGTATTCACGCATGAATTCGAAAACGACGATAGTTTACCATTTCTGGATGTTTTAGTCAGTAAAACAATGAAAATATGTTATATTTTGATATTTTTAGAAAAAACACTACCACTTCGACATACATTCCTAATGATTCGAATCATATATTCCAAAAGTAGGATGGCTAGTTTAAATTTTATGGCAAATAAATTATCAATTTTCAAATCAATTCAATTTTCTTTTAAACAAAGATAATTATAACAAAGAATTAAAATTAATTAGGGAGGTATCCGAAGTAAACGGCTATAATAAGAACATTGTAAACATAAGTTTAGAAAAATATTGAAAGCATCTTCGGCTTTTCAAAAGGATCAGAACACAAATAAATTCATGGTAATACTGTTTGATGTCCAATTAACACGAGGGCTAGACAACATTTTGAAAAATTGGACATTGAGGTTGTGTATATATAATAAATTAAGAGAAGTCTTGGGTAATCGAAAGGATAATGTAGATCAACATGAAATATCGGGGATTTACGAAAATAATTGACAATATTGTAATTGAAGGTATGTTGGCAACAAAAAGAGATTTAGAAGAGATTTATTTATAAAAATCTTGTGTTACCCAACATTCAGTTGAATATGACCACAACATAGATATTAGAAATTTAGGACTGGTAAAAATTGGAAATATCAATAGTGCTTTGGATGCATATGAAAGCATCCAAATAGAAAAATGTAAGAAAATCATTAACCGGGGTAAAGGACCTATACCGATCAGTCATCTTTTTCAATTATTAATGAAAGGCTTAGTAAACTTCACGGTTCATGATCTTTACACGCTTCATTAGATAGAGTTATGATACTTAGAATTAAACAGGTGCCAGTATGCTTCATCGCTCCAGACGATTTGTCTCGAGAGTTGGTGGTTTTGTTTCAAATACCATTCGCAAAACTGAACCCTCCTATCTGCGTCATGCTCATTAAGTGCGTAAACCCATCTTGGAATATAACTTTTCTAATGCAATTGTTTCAAAATGCGATAAACGATAGATTTTGAAACTTCTACCTCACGAGAAGCTTGTCGGACAGATTTTTTGGAAACATCATGTTAAATTGCCAGGAGTCACAATGAGGTGTGGCAAAATTAGGTTATCTGCAAAAGGATTAATTGGACATTTCTTTTTTAACGGTACTGTAACTGGTGCTGTTTACGTTAATTTGCTACAAGAAGCAGTGCTCACACGCATTCGGAAAGCTTTTGAGAGTGAGAACTTATATTTTCAACAAGATGGTACACCTCCACATTATCATCATGACGTAAGGGCTTATCTTGACGAGACTCTACTGAACAGATCGATTGGACGAAGAGGTTGGGTTGACCTTACGCCGCTCGACTTATTCTTTTAAGGGGATACAATAAAAACAAAGTATATAAGACAAAATCGGCAACAGACAATGAATTAAGAGTAATGATTGAAGGAGAATGCGGACAAATACCAATGGAAATGATTCTCGATGTAAGCGATTCCATTGCTTTTCGTTCTCAGCGATGCCTAATTTGCCTGGAATGCCTGGTTTGAAAACTGGCGTTAGTCAAAATAAAGGCTGTTCCTTTAGCTTTTTTTTTTAATCCTTAGTAAGTAAGTAAAGTGTATGAAAATAAATACTTTTAGAACCAGTAAACGTGTGCATACATTTTTTTGGCAGTCGTTGTAGTATATCTGGTATAAGTATACGAGGTATATCTTTTAAATAAGATTCGTCTTTTAGTAAGAAGAAAAATACTATAAATATCATTAATACATATTCTTTTCCATATTCTACCTACTTTTATCTTCTTTTCTGCATAATTTCCATTTTTGTTTAAACATTTGTCATATCGCTCAACAAGTTTTTGAATTCCAACGTCAAAGAAATCTGCCGCCTGTGAAGAAGCCCAAGCCATGTCTGCAGTTATAACTTCTTGACGTCATTGAACTATTGATCACCAAGCAATTCCTTTAAATACCCAAACAAGTGAAAATCACTGGGTGCAAGGTCTGGACTATAAAGCTAAGGACTATATTTGTATGACGCGTCCGGAGTTTTCTCAAGGTGACACAATACACATCAGAAGGGCATGGCATGGCTCATCATGCACATTAATCCGCCAGTCCTTCTCACCCACTTTCCAATTTCACTATCACTGGTAGCAAGTATCGAATTACAGATCGTGTCTCACAGTCGGCGGGTGACTCAATTTTCTTAAACGTTATAACCTTCTACAGCTCAGCACACAGACAGACGATACAGCTGCAAATAGCGCAAAAACAAATACGTATACATACATACGTATATAACATATACGTATGTATATGTTATATGTTATGTATATGGTATGTTTCGTATATGATTCGTTTGATGTTATTTGGCAAATTTCTATTCCGTATTTTCAACTCATATATTACTACATCTGTGTATATGTATCACTCAACACGTGTATGTATAAAATATTATTCTATAAACAAAACAAAATTAATTTGAAAATATTTTAGAAGAAAGAAATGCGAGGAGATCTATGAAAAACAGGTCCTCTATGAAAACTGGAAAAAATCTATAACAAAGTGGGACACATTTCAAAACAGGTTCAATCCGGGTCCGTAATCCCTTGCTCGATTCAGTTTTACGAGACGATAACCCGCACCCGTTATGAGACGCCAGCCAGATTATCGTCCATTTTCCACGGTCCGGGAGCAGCCTTTGCCACCCTCCTCCCGTCACTCCATCGCCCAGCGCCTAATCGACTTTTCTTAATTTCCTAATTTGGTTCTGCCCTTGATCCGACCATCAGATCGAGCCCACATTTTTCACTGCTTATCGTCCACGAAATTTAAATTCAACCCCAACTGTTTTATATCATTTCCTCCTATTTGACATTCATATTTTCAAATTTTAATGATTGGCCACTATTCCCTATTTTATATGTATTAGCAACGTCGTTTTTTGAAACTGAGTTGACTATTAATAAAACTATAACGGGTTGGCTATTAATTTTCGCTTTTTTCAAAATACGATTAAAATCTAGCATTTAATTATTATGTCTCCAGCTGATATAATCGCCCAGAAGCAATCATTTTAAGTAAATTAAATGGTTATTAATACTTCAATACTAGATTAGAAGAGTGGTAGAGACACGAAGGTTCACATATTGATGTTATTTTCAAAAAATTAAATTCCTATCCTTTTATTTACTCTTAATAATAATTAATTTTCACATAGCCAATAGTTTTAGTTTTATGATACAAATTTTGAATTTATTGCCAAGTTTAATCGTATGAAATATATAGTAAAAATTATAACATACGTTCTTACTAAAGTTTTTAATATTTATTGTAAGAATGTCGGTCGTAACATTCTCTCTATTCTTACTCTTGTACTTCCCTCTGTTCTCATTATTTCTAAACCCTAACTGCAGTACCCCTACCAAGTGACTCCACTATCCCAGCTGTTTTTTTAAATGACCTTTTCCATAGGCTCGTATCTCTAATATCAATATTTCTTATTTTGTCTAGTCTGTAACTCTAATCTACTAAGAAATTCAAATAATAAATGTTTTGAACATTATTTTCTTTGGTATTTTTGCTATCCTCCTTTTTATTAATATATATCTTTGCTACAGCATAGTAGACTTTGTTCACCCCTTCGTTTCTATTGCTTATTTCAATATCTAAACCCTGTATTCCCTTTATTGTTGATTCCAAATATTTAATTTGGTTTAATTGCTAAGGTTTTGAGATATAGATAATTCGCTTTCACTATTTCGTTTCCAATATTTATTATTCTTGTCTTATTTGTGTGTATATTCAAATTATATTTTACCATTTCTTTCTTCTACCTCTCTTTATATTATCTTCAAAGTCATCAGCAAATATTTAATCTTTAATCTTACTTTTTTTTAGCTGCTTATTTACATTTATTTATTTACATTTATTTATTTAGTTCTTGTTCCTCCTGCCTTGGTTATTTATTTCATCCATTGTTATAATAACCAGTAGAGGAGTATATCATATTGGCCTGTATTTTTCCGTAGTTATTCTGGATATACTAAATTTCTGTGCACAAACTGTATACGAAGTGTGTAAATAAAGTAATTAAACAATTTCATATATTTTTTATTTATTTTCTTAAGTAGGCACCTTGGGAAGCCACACAACGTTGGAGACGGTTTGGACGCTCTTCATAGCAGTGCTGGAACTTACTGGAATGGCCTTGAGCTGGCCGGTAACAGGCTTTTCAACGTCCCAAAAATGTGTTCTTTGAAAGGCATTTTCAATTTTAGAAAAAGAGAAAAGGATTCAAGTCTGGTGAATAAGAGGACTGCGGAACTACAGTGATGTTTTTACCTCCCAAAAAATCGTTAATTGAAATCACTGACGAGAATTTATCGATCGGCCTTAAGAAACACATTTCTATATTCCATTGACGATATCTAGGCTATCCAAAAAACAAATCAATATGCCTTTAATTTATAATTTGCTTCTGGCATTGCATTCTGCCTTTTTTGACCGTCGAGGCTCTGAACGCTTCATTTCTGGGTTGAATTCAAATCTGATTGACAAAGCATTGTTTCCCTGTTCAAGTTTTGTAAAAATTTCTGTCGCACTGCGCCTAAGTCTGAAACAAAACTTGATAGCTCATCGTTGCTCGATATTTTTTACTAATTTTCAGAACGCACTAGAAAAATCCGAATCACGAAAATAATGCTACGGATAATCAAATTCTTTGTAGATCGATTGCACATGTATATCACATTTATGCATTTTAAATTCTTTTCATATATTTGCCTTAATCTGGAAACTTATTTGTGTGTAACGACGGCTTGATTAATTAGTGTAGCTTCGCTGCTATCACCCTTTCATATATTGTGCCAACAACGCATAGTACTGATATACCCCTCCCAATTTTTTCACCCTTCTTGGGTAACGTACGATCAATAAGATACATATAAGTGAATATAATTTAGAGATAAAGGGAAAACGTCCATTTTTCCTTATCATTATGTCAAATAAATACCTGGAATTATCCAATATAACACAAAATATTAGTTTAATCATTCAAAATTATTTTATCGCTTTCAAAATAGTCCCCATTTGATAATTGAATAATTTAGTTGCCCGTATATGTAGTTTTCGGTATTATCTTCTGCACCTTCTACGAATTATATCTTATAGCTTCAATGTACTCAAACGCCCATGAAGTAGTAATTTGACCTTGGGAAACAAAAAAGGCAATAGGACCATATCTGGCGAATACGGTATTTGATCGATATCTTTTGAGTTGCCGGTTAAAAAATCCTATCAAGGGTCGATATATGAGACGATGCATTATTGCGGAGTAATATTTTGAAATTGCTTTTTTGAAAATTTGCTATTTGTTGTAAGGCGTACACAGTCAGTGCTGTATATGAAAAGGTGACTCACTGGACCTTCGCTTGTTCTAATTAACATCCTAACGCAGTTCTAATTTAAATTAAACAATAAACGCATTATAAAAGGTTTTCCAATAAGAATATCATAATTTTGAAATGTAATAGCTGCAACGCTATTTGAAATGTAAATTGTGATTTATAGACTGCTGCAATTAACATTATGTCAATTCATTTCATCTGCGTCAAATATTCGTGAATTGGGTTCGAAAGAAGTTGGAACGCGATCCCCCACTTTGGGGTAAAAATTATCTTTTCCGGCGGAACGTACTTCTAACTAAATCGGTTTGTAAATAAACACTACTTAAGTAATTCAGCAGTTACCTCTTAATTCTCAAAAAGTGTTTGGATTGCGTGTTTGCGTTTTTTATGCTGAGTGGGTGGTAAGACCTTATTTTTCTGAATATTGTTATAGAAATATGCTAACAGAATATATTTCGACTGTACTGATGATGGTAGATATAAAAAATGTTTTCTTTCAACAAGACGGTGGACTTAACGGTGGCATATCTGACGCATTGACGTATTTCACGAAATGACAATGTCAACTGACCACTAAGAGCATGCGATCTCATGCCTTCAGATTGTAGTTTGTAGGGTCGCTTAAGTCTCTGATTTACACAAATAAACCCCGACTAATTCTTGATCTTAAATGAAACATTCAGACCATAAAAATGCGACAGGCGTGAACGAGTACTCGACAATTGGATTTTCAAAATATATTCCACCAGACGAAGCTGAGGGGGACATTTGAATGATATTATTTTCAAAAAATATTTTTAAAATCCCATTTTTTGTTCTGCCAGCTAAAATAAAAATTAAGGGATTATCACTTGTAGTTGTCATTGGGTCTCATTTTAAAGTTCTGACACTCTTATTGGACAAATGTTTAAAATGCCATATAGAAAATGTGACCACCGGAAAATGTAAGTTGTTAGCATTGCTGGTTCACTTGTAATACCATAAAATGTGATAATACCTTCTGGACGTTAGGCGAAAAATAGCAGTAAAATAGTATGATAAATTAGGTATTGTTTTAACTTTGTTGAAAGTACAGAAACTTTTGAAATTATATGAAACTTTTTATAATTGTAAAGCAATGAGCTGCATGGAACTTTTTAGGTAGTTTAGCAAAATTTCGTGGTAGCAGAAATGGCATTGAATACAACTCATGGCCAGGAATATCAATAACAGCTCATATTAAGGAAAGTGTCCAAAAAGGGGCTGAATTTCACTAAAATGAATGTTATGTATCTGCCGGGCTTATCCAGGAGTTTTTTGTATTTTCTAAATCCGCTCTGCCATTTAAATGTAATATTTTTTTCTTTATATAATAGATGATTCGATTAATAATGTCGATTTTTGAGCGTTTATTTCTAAACAACAAAATAAATTATTTGAATAATCAAGGTATTGGCCATCGTTAATTATTACTTTTTCCCATCCTTCTGTCAAATAATGGATTCCGCGCCAACAGAGCTTTTAATTTTTTGAGAGCAAACATTCATCCAGCTAAATTTTTACTACTTCGTAAGAATGTACGTGTTATTCTAAAAGTGCGTGTTGCATTGATCGAAATAAATGGTAGTCCGAAGTGACTAAGTCTGGTGAATACGGTAGTATATTAATTTCTATAAGTTATTAAAATTATTGGAATAATTCCAAAATGGTGATAAATGAATCGGTAACAAAATACAGAAGATTAAAAGAAACCTGAAACAAATCACGGAGACATTTGTCTCCGTTTGGTTTTTTGTTTTTACCCAGTGATTCTTTATTTACATAAAAACAGATATTTTGATATTTTTTGAGTTTTAGATCGTGGCGAAAAACCCAAATAAAGAAAAAATTATATGAACACGCCACAATCATTCAGACATTAATTACTTTATCGTATGTTTGAGCGTATTGTTATCGTTTTTCCTTCAATGCTTGGTTGAATTTTATCAATTATTGTCGGTATCGATCGCCAGTAATCATTTCACAAGGTTTGGCACAGCAGTTTATAATACATAGCCCTCATACTAAAACATTTTCTTTGCTGTCTGGCAAAAAAAAATCAGTGGTTTCTCGTCTTTCTTCTCGATTTTTCTTCCTTCTGGATCTTTCCCAATACGTGTAGATGTTCGGAAATCGTGGATTGGGAAACATTCAATACTTCTACCAATTGTTTCAATTTAATGAGTTGAGTCTTCATCCACTAATACTTGCAAATCTGCATCTTCATACTTTTTCGGCTGTCCTAGCCCGCCTCTGTCTAACACTTTTTAAAGCTTTTACAAGTTACATCGTTCACAAGTTTTTTGGGTTAGAGCATGTTCATCAAAAGCTTCAACCAACAATCGATCGAACTTTCAACAGCCGTTTTCTTCAAATGAAAAAAGGTTATTAAACTTCTACGTAAAACGTCATTTTCCCGTATATAATTCGACATATTCAAAGTTATGCAAAACTATATTTTTTTTGCACAATGACAATTAATAATCAACTAGCCTTTCATGGCGTATATTTACCCTCGAAAACGCCATAGACGTCATTAGTCTATACCAACAATTGTATTAGTATCGCCATCTCTTACTTACTTACAAAATCGAAATAGTTAACCGAAACACTTATTAACTATTTTTTGGCCAAAAAGGTATAGTGATACACAACCACCTTTCATATTCACTGTTTTGGTTCCGTGTGATTGAATGCTATAATCACTATTGAAACTAGCGTTAAACGGAAAACGTTTCCACATGAATTTGAACATTGAGTGGGTTTCGACCACGGCTTTGAAAGTGATTGAAGCTTGAGGCTTATAGCATTATATTGTGTTCAAAAAGAGTTTATGTTGAATAAAAAATAGCAAAAACCATCAATATGTGTTGTATTTTATTTCAAATAAGTTACATTTTCCCTTGAACAGACTGTAATAACTTTGACAATTTTTTATACTGTCTTTATTTTATACTGTACTTTCGAAATTAACATCTTAAAAAGAACAATTTATCAACAACTTTGTATATATTGGTATATTGTATTATCTTTCTAAATGTTCATAGAAATATAAAATATTAATAACAAAAAATATTATAAATAAAATCATATTCGAAAGCTCATTACAGAATTTGCTACATATATTTACATATCTGAAAAATATGGTTATTGTCCTTCATTTTAAACAAATAATATCTTGAACAGGTATATGAAAACATTTCAGAATATTTTATAGTGATCAAACCAATTGAGACATAAGGAGTTCTGTATCAGATCGTCGCAAAAAAAAAGGTTGTTTCAACATTTGGCAATCATTTAATTGAGCCTTTTTACAATGGCAATTAATGGCAATGTATTATAAAATCTTCGAAATTAGATCTTAAAATCATCAGAGCTACATTGGAACAATCATCGGACAAAAGTTCAGAAAAAAAATTCTCTTCTTCAGTTTGTGTTGCTTTGATAATAAATAAGTTATCTGTTTATACTATGGTGTAACAAAAGTATTTAGGTTTTTTCCTTTGTTTGTAAATTTAGGATTATACCTTACTTCTCAGGGGTTTAATCCGATTTCTACTTTCTGCTCGGACAAACAAACATTCCTACGCTAATATTAAAGTAATTTCACTGCGAAATATTGAGTCGATTTTTAACAAGAACGAAAATAAGAATAAAATAGGTCCCGAAATTAGGGCAATTTTAAGACATAATTGAAAGACGATTAAAGCCGCTAGTGGCATTTGCGAAGCAGAGGAGGATGATGCTGTATTAATGCGCAACGCTCAGCTCTGGAAAAAAACCTCTTCCAGTACCAAGACGAGAGGTACTATATTTTTGGTAGAATTTTGATGGAATAATTCACTGTAAGTTGGTTTGTGATGGTAGGGCAATAAATTCAGAATTGTACTCAGCTGAATTTGTAAGAGTATATGCTGTTCTGACCGAAAATTATCTAGCTTTGGTCAACCGTAAAAAAATCCTCCTGGAGCAAGACAACGCAAGACCACACATTTCATATCTGACCACCCCAAAAATGAAGAAATTAGACTTTGAACTTCACTCACGCCCAGCATACAGCCCAGATCTCGTTTCGTCCAATTATCACTTGTTCCGATCCATGGCTCACTTTTTGCGAGGAAACAATATTAGGACTAAAGAAGAGGTAAAAACTGGCTCCGTTTAGCTTTTCGCCTCTTAGATGCTAAAGGGAAATAGAGTTAGTGGTTCAAAGATGGGATGAGGTCATGGAAAACAATGGTCTAGATTTCGATGAATAACCTCCAGTAAAAATGTATAAAACAGTGAATAACTAAGTAGCTCAAAAACGCAAATACTTTTGTTGTACTCTAGTATTTGGTTCATTTACAAGAGTTTCAGAAATTTTCAAAGTACTAGAACTTACAAATCTATTATATACAGTGCTTTCATTTCAAAAGTACCCACCTTTATTATTTCTTGTAGCAATGAAAATTTTCTCTAGACAGAATACAGAATACACGCCAACAAACTTAAATAACGGGGGGGGGGGGGGGGGGGGGTGAGTTCAAGACCAATGTCCGTTATATTTTATGTTTCATCTCCTTAACTCCAGCCACCGGCACCTAAACATTTTATATGGCAACCCTTATCTTGTAATATATCATTTTAAATGTATTGAAAATCTGAATTAAACTACGTTTACAAAACTGAAGTCACTTTATTCGTTCTCGCAACAGAGGGAAAAATAATAGTATATTACTATCGATGGCTGTAAATAGCATTTTACGTGAGAGTGAAAAGAAATAACTAAAACATAAAAATAGAAAAACTCTCGGCTGCTTATTCACATTGTTACACCTGGACGTCATTTTTGAACAAGTTTTATTATGTATGTATGTCCTAAATTTTTGTTCGGATGCCTTTCATTAAAAAGTCGGGCTCTTCTACCAGGACACCTATCTTCAGCACCATAAATAAAAAAAAATCTCTTGTAAAGTATACATCGTAAAATTCTGTCACTGTCACGGCAACTGACACCACTTGACAAACAGTTGAAAATTGGCACTTTTGTTAAAAATGTTTTTAATTTTACCTACAGTAAAGAATACAGTGTGCATTAAAGCAGAAATGAACGGTGAATTAAAAAAAAGTCTCTTATCTTATTTATTATATTAGGAAAAGAAAAACGGTGTGCGTAAAAAGAAATTAAAACAAACATTGTAAACATAACTTAGCGATTCCGTTAATTCTTTTTAAAATTTATTTTTCTCTCTATTACGAGAACGGATCAACCGATTTCAGTTTCGTAAACACCGCTTAATTAGATTTTTCAAGATCTTTAAAAGTGATATCTTAAATATTGCTGTAATGAGGTGAAACAAAAAATAAAACGGACATTGGTTTTAAATTTTTCCCTCGATATCTAAATTGAGGTTTTTTTTCTAGAGCTAATTTTCAATACTAAAACAAATCATGAAGATGGCTACTTTTGAAATGAAAGCTCCGTAAAACAGTATTGTTTCACACATCCGTATTTTTATTTTTATCGAATTGAAATACTCACTTTGCAGAATATCTTAAATGCATAAACTTGCAATACTTTTCATATGCTTCTATACTAAGCAGTATTCTTGTGGTTTTATTAAAACAGCAAAAATATCATGATTTCGTACGCCGTGTTATTTTAGTTGTCGTTCGAAGTTAAAAAACGAATAGCTATTGGTATTAAAGAAGCAGGTTTAAATTTGAGATATGAAATACATGGATAAGAGAAGTGTCCATTGACGGTACCAAGAGCACCTTATACTGTCTACCGTACAATGTGACTTGAACATATCCTGCAAGTATTTACTATTTGCTAGTCAACATTTGTTAATGAACATTTTTTAATCAAGTTTTAATCAATCATCATCCTTATTGGAATTTTCCTCTCACAGAGCACAGCAGATATTGTTTAGGGGTAGATGGGCGTAAAAAGCCAACTGATTTCGGGGTGAGATGAGATATTTAGTTTTCACGCTAGAACGATATAGAACTAGATAATTCACTCCAGGAGTTAGACAACGTGGAGCTATATGCTTGGGAAGCAGGTGACCCCTACTAAACATCAGTTTAAAAGCATCTCATAGTATAACCGATATATTGTAGCCTATGCTTCAACTATATCTACAAGCTGGTTTAAATCTCATATTTCAATAAGATAGCTCAACAAAGATAGCTTCAGCAAGACAGCTCGTCAAAAAATGAACATTCTAAAACAATTTGCAATACCGACTCTCGATCTGCCGACGAGATCTCCAGATTCATCATTGATAGATGATTGGATAGCATTTGTTGAATTCTTGAATATTTGCCCTGATCGGCAGCAACTTAAAACCAATTTGCAATACGCCCGGAATGTATGGTTAAAACAAGACAATAATTATCCAATTGGATTCATGATTCATCTATTTACCCAGTATTGTATTAACCGTGGTGAAACAATAATGTATTATCCAAATTTACAAAACTAACACAATGAAATATATTTTCCATAGTAGTACATTTTTTATGCGCTAGTATATTTTATCGCAAAACAACGACTGTAACTGACCATAAATGTCATAAATCTAAAATAAAATAGTAATGAAGAATAGCTTCATAAATCCTATTTGACATTAAATAGTACTAAAAACATTCTATAAAACTGAAATTAGAACAAAAAATATAATACCATTGTTAATTGTAGGGCCATAACAATACGATTACGTAAATGCTATACATTTACCCGAAATTAGTTCATTTTTCTATCCCCGTTTCTAATTTACCTTTAAGACTCTCAGGCAATAAATAACTTCCACATTTCTTATCTATAATTGAACTATTATTATTCTGTGTCTGTGCACACTATTAATACCTAGAAAAAGTCTGAAACGCCACCAGAAATTATATGCCGGCCAAATTACAGATATAACGGTTTTTCTTTTCAAATTTATTAATGGCAACTATATCGATTTCTCCAACAATTATTATATTATTGTTCAAAAATTATATTATAACGCCATTTAAACATATCTTGCGTTTATGTTATTATCTAACGATACCACAGTTAAAATAAAAATATATATTAGAGCTTATGTTTTTCTTTTGGATCAAACTATAAAAATTCGACAGTGATAGATTAGATAGGTACGACATTTAACCAGATATTTATTGGAAGGAAACGAAAAAAATTAAATAGGCTTTTTTACTGGAGTTCTTGTCTCTAGACTATATCAGCTTTGTTAACTGATTAACTAAGGTTTCTTAGCTGAACCGTTATTGGCTGAACTTATTTGATTGATGAATAATACTATTTCAAGAGATTTTTTTGAATCTTTTGATTATATTATTTTACATTGGTATTTATTCGGTGTTGGTGGATTTCTTCTAAAAAAGTGTGAATTTAATATTTGAAAATTAGTGGTGTCCTTATATATTTTCAAGATCAAGATCAAGATATTAGAATATATTCAGTCAGTTTATAAACTTTAAATAAAATATAAACTATTTATCCAAATTTATGTTGTCTCTTTCAAAAGAATCCTTTCTCTTTGCAACATATTTATTTAAACATTTTTTTGAAGAATTGAGGAATATTTATTACGTGGACAATAATGCATTAAGGTGATGATAGCACTATTAATTGTTTTGCCACAGATGAACTGAACGTTTTTGTCGAATAGACTCACGCATGATGTCAATAATATTCATTCTTAACTGCTTGACTAGTTAGGACAGAACTCATAGAAAAACTCTCATAGAACTTACTAAATATAGAAAATATTTAACAAAACTTATTAATTTATTTTACTTTCTGATGCTCTTACTTAAACTCGCTCAATTGTTGAGCTTTTTCTGAGTCATGAACATGGCTTCATGTTATATCATCATGTTATATCACCAGAAATTCCACCATTTCAGAATGTTGTCGTCCAAAGAAAGCTGCAACTTCAACACGAAAATATTAAAAAAAAATAGTGTCATATATGACAAACATAAATTATTTTCCAAAATGGACTAAATTGATCCAAATAATATTTTAGTAATATCTATAACGTTTCCAATTACACTCCACACAAAAAGCGGCATAGAAAATATACTAAAAGAACCCAAAATTATGAGGAAAATTCTCGGCCCAAAACTGACAGAGGAAGGATACAAACTACTACAGACTACATCTAGAAAGACCACAGAGAGAATGTCAAACAGAGCGGCGGACATAAGAAAAAGAAGGTTGAAATTCTATGGGCATATCAGTATACTCCCACAGACAAGACTCACCAACAGGATTCTTACATACATACAAGGAGTCAAATCAACAGTACCATGGATTGCACAAGTTAGAGCTGATCTGGGAAAGCCACAAATGGGTCCGACAGAGATTGAGGATAGAAAAACGTACAGAAACAAAATACATATGTGGAACGTTGCATCAGAGAGCGAAGTTTCGAGGAGATTGGGGACAAGGTGGACGGAGAAGAGAAAGAGAATCCATGGAGAAAGAATGAGAGAGGTGTGGAAGATCAGAAAGAATACTCGAAAATTAGTCAGAATGCTTTGCGTGATCCAACCGGGTCTATACGCACCTCATAATAATAATAGTAATATATATATATATATATATATATATATATATATATATATATATATATATATATATATATATATATATATATATATATTTACTTCTTTGGACTGCGTCCAATGAGACAACAGTAGTCAGGAGTTATACACCCCCGACCGTTGGGTTCCACAATCTCATGTGGAACGCACAACAACCTGCGTCTCCACCATAATGAGCATTGGTTGGTTGCTTGACCGGAAGGATGCCCCACCCATTCCTTACATTGGAGGGCACATATTTCGTCTATTGGGGGTTAGATTCATCAGGGCACCGACATATACTCTCTCGCCAAGAATAGGGGACTTCCTCCCGATCAAGCACTTGATTTTTGTAGACTCTGGACTTCAGCATGCTTCCAACTTTCACGATCCTGGGTCTTCCTCTGTTACTCGGGTCCAATGTACTTAGCAGTGTCATCAGTCCATCGTGCTTTCAGTCTTCTTCGTGGACGTTTGCGATCAAACGGTATCCCCTCTAGAACTGCCTTGATCCATCTCTCGTCCCATTGCTTTGCTATATAGCCTACCCATCTCTACTTCAATTCCCTTACTCTTCTAATGATGATCCACGTGCTGTCTCGTCCTAAAAATGCCAAGCATACATCTCTCCATTCCCCTCTGTGCCACTCGAAGATTTTGAATTGATTGCGATGTGAGTGTCCAAATTTCACTTCCATATGTCATAATAGACTTTTTCACATATTTGCTAAAATGTTAATTCCTATCGTAGCTAGTATTTTCCAATGAAGATTTAGTAATTAGTATTATTACTTATTTACTTACTTAATAGTAATTTTACATTTTTTTTCCAATGGTGCAAGAAATTTTAGAATTAGTTCACTAATCGAAGACCTTCCTTTTTAGGCAAAACAGTTTATTCTTAAACAGTATGTTGAGTCTGCCAGCCACATTTAACAATCCGTTCTACGTCCTGGACAGTATGCCCCTCCATTAAAATTCTCTGCCTAAGATATATAAAGTGATCCACAATCTGAGGAACACAATGAGAAATTTGATGATAATGTAGCCAAGCTTCTAGGCAAGGGCATATGTAGGTACAAAACCTTGATGAATGATTTTTATGCCAGAATTGGAACAGCAATAACAGATGAAAATGCAACTGATGAGCAGAACAATAGAGGTGACAGATTGGTTAATTTTGCTGAAGTACAATAACTTTGGATTATGAATTCGTTCTATAAGAAAAATATAAACAGAAAATGAACATGGAAAAGTCCATCTGAACTCAAGTAAAATTGATTACATCATGAACAACATTAAAACAATATTTTGCAACTGTACTATCCTTAACAATTTTAATGTTGAAAGTGACCAACGAATGGTATGAGCAAAAGTTAGGATTACCTGTCGTAGAAAGCGCGAAAGAATGGTAAGGTCAAATAAGTGGATTTTGGAAAGTTGCTAAAAAAGAGCAGTGATTTCGATCAGTGAAATTGTTGGACCGAACCGTATTAAAAAAACCCGGAGGAGATGGATATAACGGTTCAATATGACGAAATCACCAACAGTGCTTGAAACGGCTGTTTCAATAACACCACAAGAAAAATGTCTCAAACAGACAAAAATCTCCAGTGAGACCATGATTTGAGCAAGAAACAACCAACAATGAGAAATGCAAGGATTCTTTTTGACAGGGTCGAGTACGTTGAACTCTGCAAAACTATAAGAAAATGCATTAGAGAGGATACGCGCCGGTTCAACATGCAGCTAGTGTAAAAAACTCTGGAAAATAAACAAAGAAATTAACAAGGCTAAATAGAAGCTGAGAAAGAAAAGGACGCAAATTTATGCCTTAAAGTGTAAGGATGGCACGGTGTGCAGGGCGCGTACGGAAATGTTAAAGGTTGTCATTTTATTTTATAACAGTTATATGAAGATCAGAACGCAGTCGTCAAAGTCAACAATACCCACAGAAGAACAAATACCAGATATCCTAGTGGAAGAAGTGACAATGGCTATAGATTCGATGAAAAGCGGCAAAGCTCCAGGAAAGGACAGTGTAACTGTTGAAATGCCGAAAGCTGGTGGTCGGACATTACGAAAAGCACTGCCAGGGTTATACTCAAAATGCCGCAAGGAACAAAAGGCACCCAACTTATGAAAAAATGCAGAGATTATTTTACATAAAAATGGAGCACAGGGAGATTTAAAGAACTACCATTTATTAAGCCTCATATCGGTAATATGCACGGTTTTCACCACGATACTATTTAAAAGAATATTAATAACAAAACTGGACGACGCACAGCAAATAAAGCAAGCAGAATTCAGAAGTGGATTCAATACAATGGGTCACATCCAGGTTGTACAGCAGGCCATAGAAGGGCACAACGAATACATCATGCCACTGTGCTTGGCTTTTATCGACTATGAAAACCATTTGACTCAATCTCAAAGCAGGCCATAATGACTGTATTGCTCGACGGTCGACGAAGTATATGTAAATCTATTAGGATCGATATATGATGAAGCTACAGCGGCAGTTCACCTTGATGATCTTAGAATTGAAGATGGAATTGGAGTTGGAATTAATGTAGACAGAGGTACGGCAGGGTAGACCGAGGTACGGCAGGGTGACGCAATATCGCCTATTCTTTCCTCAGCCAAACTTGAAGAAGTATTCCGTCATCTGGATTGGGAACACGAAGGTATAAAGATCAATGGTACATTTTTTAAGCCATCTTAGATTCGCAGATGATATTCTTCGCCTTTCACAAGACCTAGAGGAGCTGCAAAGACGCATACAAGAGCTGCAAAGTGCTGGCGAATTTTTTGGCTTTAAAATAATCCTAAAAAAATCGGTGTTTTATACTCGTTATTTTTATTATTAATGATGAGAGATATTATATTAACAGTTTAAGTATAATATTTTTTTAATAATTATTCTATTTATATATAGATCATATCCATTGCCCACTTCGATCTGTTTAATAATGTTTAATTATTTAATACAATTATATAATGACACTGGGATGTTTAAAAATCCATAAATAAACGAATTATATACTTCGATATTTGTGAATTGGGATGATATAATTTATCGTGTACGAAATAAAAATGTAAATATATTGGATAGAGTATTTACGAAGGTACGCATATTAAAATATCAACATATTTATAGCAGTAAAACTGACTTATTTACGTACACTTACTAGCTGTAAAGTGTACTTTACGGCTAGTAAGTGTACGGTAATTAATACCTTCTGAGTCCAGTGCAACAAAAACTGAATTCCGATAGATCATAATAAACAAGACGAAAATACACGTTGCCGTTAAGAAAATTTAATCTCTTTTCAGACCTGTTTTCCGCAGAAATGGTTGCATTTTAGATACATGTTATAAGGAAACTTTTTCTTGAAAACAATTGTCAAGAAACGTTTGTTAAATTTATTAATGTACTTTCCCTTACACCCTGTACTAAGGAATACATATCGTAAAGTCAAACAAAAATTATTTGAATTTTTTGGTGTAAGTTAAAATATTTATATTAATATTATTATTACATTGTCACAGTTCATTTTTAATTCTATTTAAAAAAAAATTGTAATATTTATCAACGTTCGAGTCTGAAAAATGACACCGCAATATTATTCAAATATTTCTTGCGTTTATATCGTTATCTAACGTTGCCAAAGTCAAAATAAAAATAAATAGCCGAGCTTATCTTCGTTCTCTCTGACTCCTCACGTATCAGTCTGTGAAAATTCGGCAATGATAGATGAGGCAATGATATTTAACATGTTATTTATTGGGCGAGATAAAGAAAAATCGAAAGAACTTGTTTTTATCAAGTTCTTGTCTACCGACTATTTGAAGTTTGTTGACTGACTTAGTTACTTCGCTGTAACGTTATCGCTTTATGCTATTTGATAAATAAAGAAAACTGTTTTTATTTCAAAATATTTTTTTGATTAAAAACCGCATAAAACTATATATAGAGTGAAGAAGGAATACCTGATGAATGGCGAACAGGCATTATAATACGAAATGTAACTTCTTTTAATGCAAAAATTACAGTTGGATTACATTGTTAAATGCGGCGTACCAGGTTTTTACAAAGATAGTAAAAGAACGATCAGAGAAACACACACAAAACAAATAGGAAATTATCAATGCGGCTTACACATACCATACATACCATACACATATTAAAACAAATCACGGAAGGGATTTATGAACATTTACATACATTTACATACTGTTTTGTGGGTTTTAAGCATACTTTCGATAAAATCAACATAGAACAATTCATAGAAGTCTCAAAAAACATTGAAAATTGATTGGAATGGTAATGAATGAATCTTGAGTAAAGATATGCATGGAACGAGAAATAACCGATAACATAATAATCAAAAAATTATTTACAGACATGGAGATGCGTTATCGGTACTATTATTCATAATGGCCTTATATAACATAATAAAGAAAATCGAAAATATAGAAACACTAAATAAACACCCAGTACAGATAGTGAATATACAGTACATTCATGATGTTGCAATAATTGCTAGAAGCAAAGTGAAGAAAGAAGAAAAAGTCTAAGAAGAAAGGGTTGCAAATAATTCAGCAAAAAAGTATATGAAGTGCATTAGAAATTATCGAATATTGATAAATTTAGGGTGCGGAAGCAGTAATTTAGAAGAAGTGAAAATATTTAACTACCGGGGAGTCATAATCTAATAAGAAAACATAATGCGAACAATTAAAGCATAAATAATAAGATGATATGGACACAGAATGAGAAGAAAAATATAATACACCAATAAGAGAGATGGAAACCACCACAACAGACATAGAGGGCAACCTTTGAGTATAAAACTAACAGGAAGGAGCCTTGCTTATCTTTATGCACATATAAATGGAGACGGAAACGGCTATATTGAAACATCACAGATGACTCATTGTTTTGAAATTTTGGTAGTTGGTGTCAACAACTTAGAAGTTTAATATTAGATTTGAGCAATTTTAGTGTCAATTCTTCTATTGAAGCCTTCGGTTTGAAACACTAAACCCGAAGAGATTTACCACTAAACACCAAATCACTTTTTGAATACTTCTCGACGCACGTTTCGCTAACCATGTTAGCATCATCAGGAGATAATTTAATCTAATTCTAAAAACTAAACTATGCCATATTTGTATGATAACCCTACCTAATGAAGCCTGTAGAAATCATGAACCGTGAAGTTTACTGAGCTTTTCATGATTTCTTACATTTTTATATTTGAATGCTTTCATATGCATCCAAACCCCTATTGTTATTTACATTTTTTACGAGTCTTAAATTTCGAATATCTATATTGTGGTCATATTCGATTGCATCTTGAGCAACACAAGATTTTTCATTTCTCCCATATCTAATGTGGGCAATGTACTCTTTAAATCTCGTTAATATTGATCTTTTTGTTTGCCCAATACACCTTCGATCACAATCTTGACAACTAATTTCGTAAATCCTCTAATTTTTTGTGCTCTTAATGCGCAATGTGTTTTCGCCTCGGATTCAAATTTACTCAACAACGGTGACCGAGGATTGCCCATTGCCGTTCGTTCTTGTTGTTCGTAAAACCTGTTTTCAGCTTAATAATAGGTAGGTTGTGTATAAACCATATAGTAAATTAAGAGAAGTCCTTGATAATCCAAATGATAAAGTAGATCAGCAAGAAAAGTAGAGGATTTACGAAATTAGTTGTCAAGATTGTGATCGAAGGTGCATTGGGCAAACAGAATATATGAAATATATAGATATGGGAGAAATGAAAAATCTTGTGTTGCTCAACATGCAATAAATAAATAACAATAGGGGTTTGGATGCATATGAAAGCATTCAAATAGAAAAATGTAAAAAAATTATGAAGCGGCATAAGGGACCTATTCCGTACAGTCAACTTTTTCAGTTATTAGTGTAAGGCTCAGTAAAGTTCAGTTGGTTTTTAGAATTAGATTAAATCATCTCCTGATGATGCTAACATGATTAGCGAAACGTGCATCGAAAAGTCCAAAAAAAGTGATTTGGTGTTTAGTGGTAAATCTCTTCGAGTTTACAATTTTAGTCTGTTTTAATCGATAATAAGTGCCGAATAAATGTACTGGAATACTCTTTTTGTGTATTCTAGTGTACATACGTATTAATACTTATTACATTGACAATAAAAGCAATAATATCTGAAGTAAGGCAAACACACAAAATATGGTAAGTTGTGGATCTTGTGGTTGTTCGTTGATACGAAAAAATCGAAATTCAGGAGTAACATTACGTAGGTAAGTGCTTTTAATTCTAAATTTGTCAATTTTTTAGAAATATATATATATATATATATATATATATATATATATATATATATATATATATATATATATATATATATATATATATATATAATAAATATATAATAAATATATCGCCTAGTACACATAGGTAGTCAAATTGATTTAAATAAAATAATATAATTATTAATGTTATTCAAGATAGTGATTATCTTTTTTAGAACTTAATTTTTTGACGTATGTTTTAAAATGCTTAGTTTTCTAAAATACTGGGCCTTACAAATTCGATTACTTTTTAGTTTTCGTTTGATACATATAAAACATAAGTAATGTCTGAATGATTGTGCCGTGTTCATATATGTTTTCCTTTAATTTTATTATTGTCAATGTAAGTCAATCATTGACATACACAAAAAATATATTTACTTCCTATCTTTGTATTATATATAGAAATTATGATAATTTATTTTTTAGATTCGTTTTGAAAACGGGGGAAGAAGACCTCCCGAAACGTTAATGTTCAAAAGTTTGTATTTATTTAAAAAAAAATAAAATATTTTTAATATTTTGTTCGTAAGGCAAATTCACTACAGAAAAGAACCACTGAGAAATTTGCCTAGGTTTGGTTTTTTGTTTTTTACCCAGTGATTCTTTATTTACATAAGAACAGATATATTTGATATTTTTTGAGTTTTATATCGTGGAAAAATACCCCAAAAAAAAAACATATAAAACATGTTACTTTACTCATATAAAGAACCCATAAAATATAACTAATAATACACAGTGTTACCATTTTTTACAATCCTTTTTTTCAGAAATTATTGTACTAATAAATGTAAATGTTACTTCCATTTTGATTTGGATTTCATGTTATTAAACCAGTTTATATTTTTTCAATGTTTCCCTAAGATCCAAATAGAAGAATACTTTATTAAAAAGTCAGACTTTATTCCAAACCGCTGTAGGTTTTTATGTTCCCATCAGTTTGCTGAGGATTGTTTTAAACGAACATCAAGGTAAAAGTGAGACTACTACTAAATGCTGTTCGAACAACTAAAGTGGACTGTTTAAAATATGTAATATTTTTATTTTATCTTTTTGATAAACATCTTTCATAGCATTTACTCTTGAAAGTTAGCTTTCGTTGGTTGGTGAAAAATGAGTTTATAGTTTATAGTGAAAAATAGTTTATTTATTGATTATTTACACTACAAGAATTAATTATATTGGTAAAAACGCTGTAATAGATGAAAAAAATTGTAGTAGATATTCAAAGTTAATTTTGTTTAAAGCATATTAAAGACTGTACAACTAAATACAGCAATGATATATTTATTTTAAAAATAAATAATTTATTGAATATAAGGGCTTTTTATTTAATTTACGAAAAAAAAAAAAAAAAAAAAAAAAAAAAATATATATATATATATATATATATATATATATATATATATATATATATATATATATATATATATATATATATTATTATTATTATATTATTATTATTATTATTCACGTATGGGCCCTGGTGGACCACGCGAAGTACAATTAGAGGCGTTTGTTGTTGTTAGCCTTCCTTTGTGCCCATACTGATTTCATTCTTTCGCTGTGAGCTTGTTTCCTTTCGTCAGACCAAGTTGTTCCAGTCTTCCTACGTTTTTCTCCCTGGCCAACTTTCCAAACGTCAACCTTGTGTCTGAAACAGTCTCTATCCTGAATTTCACTTTGTGTAATATTTGCTGATCTTAGGTCCTATTTAATTGCAGCAATCCATTTAATTATTTCTACTTTAGCTTTACTCCTATTTTCATAAAATTCGACTGTTTGTCTAGTTAACCTACTCGGATTCATCCGTTTTATGTGTCCGTAAAACTTAAGTCTTCTTTTTATAAAATAATATATATTTATATAATAATAATATTTATATAATAATATATAAAATAATATATAATAAATAAATATTTTATAAAATTATAGAGGAAGACCGAGAAAAAGGTGGATTGAAGGAATTGAAGAAGGAGATAGAGTGAGAAGGTTTTAAGCAGATGACAGAATAGGAAGAATAGAAAAATAAATATATGACAGAAAAATCAGTTTAAATAATTAAAAAATTAAAAAGCTTTACACTCTACGGTAGAAAGACAAAGGAATGATTAAATAAAATTAAACTATATTACACAATATTCTTGCAGTTCTGTTTGAAATTATTAAAATGACACGAGTTTCTGAATTACGTCGTTTTAAGCAATTATCCGAATGTCATTCAATATTCTTTCTTTTAATTGATATTCTTTCTTCTTAATTCATTCTTTTATCTCCTGCCTTATATATTGACAATATGATTCCTCTATTCTATTCTTTTATTATTTTTACACTCTTTATTATCTCATTTAAAAGTTCTAGCAATCTATTAATTCCTTCTGAACCCATATATTTCATTATTTCTAAAGTTATTTTGTCTTGCGAGCCTATAATTATTCGAGCTATTAATTATTCTAGAAATAAGGGAATGCCTGCTAGACCTGAATGGAAACTATTGAAATGGAGGATCTCTGAAATGGAACTTTATTAGCTTAAGTGTTGAGTCTACATTTAGGTAGTCATAATGAGCGTAAGATTGGCTGTTTAAGGCATGAACTGTCAAATTCTACTATATTATTAGATCGATATAAAGCTATCAGTCCAGGAATTATGGCATTTAACCCAAACACTACAGCCCATAGATAGGCAGTATCTGAAAGATCGTCTAGAGCTCGTATTTAAGCAAGATAACCCATTTATTAGACAAATCTCCGATAACGACACCCGATAGGAGATGATATCCCCAGATTTAATGCCAATATAATATTTATGAGATGGCATTATTAGAACACTTAAGCGTTTGTCTTGTCTGGTTTGAATCAAGAAGACAGAACATCTTTCAGTCCATGCCTAGCAGAGTTACATATCATCATAATATCCGTACTTGACCTACTAATTGATCATTTTTTGTATCAAATGTAACTGGAATTTGTTACACAAAAATACATACTTATTCCAATAAAATATAATCATATTATTACATTTTTTCTGCAATATATAATACATTACCAGTTTTCTCGCCCTTGGGCTTATTTAGAAAAAAAAATATCTCATTCACTCTAATGAAAATAATTACTCACATATAGTTCTTTGTTCTTAAATGTATGTTTGTAAGGAAATATTTTGTCCCAATCATTGATTTACAATGCAAGATAATCTCTCTTGTATCTTTATCAACATAGTCAACAACTGGTGTCCTTATACGATTTGATTAAGCGTTATCATGCCGCAAAAACGCTTCCTTGCTTCGGCTACTAGAATAAGAACGATTAGCTTCACCCTACTCTTTGGCATCATCAAACGTTTAATAAAGATAATTCAGTAAATCATAACTCATTCGTCCTTTATATCCTACCAGATATACAACAGCACAGGTGGATATTAGGCCTCACAATCGACGTTAAACTAGTTTTCTTAATCGTAATAATTTTGTATAGAAAAACATTTTCTAAATAGTGCCAATAAATACACTGAATTGGGTCTGTGCTATTCGGGCTCAATTTGTGCCAAATTCACCCTTCCCCTAAGTTTTGTGATATTAATGTAGACGATCAGTATCTCCGATAACTCAAATGGAGCTTGCGTGACGTGGAATGTCCAATCAATAGTCATTTCAGATTCTCATAGTTGATTTTTCTAATTTAATAGAATGATCTCGAACCGATATGTGATGTGTGTGATGAAAATATGTGTCCTTTTAAAATATTTTTATTTTTTGTGAACTACACTGATTGTATTGCATTATAATGCGTTGCACTTTGCATGCGTAATGAGCATTGCTACTTATGTACAGCTTTTGTGTTTGTGAGATTATGACGTCTCCTTCGCCAAAACATGTACGATTTAGATTACCCTGTTACAAACCACAAAACGAAGAAATTCTATAAATCTGAAACGAAGCGATAAAACATGGCATAGTGAGACATGGAGTGAAATTTTAATAACTTCCTGGAAAATGGATGAGCTGAAAAACTGCAGTCGTAAATTTACCATTACTTTTCATGAAATATTCCCAAAATTAAACATTTTAATATCTAACATAAATTAAATCAACTGTACTATCTCAGAATATTGCACTGTATAAGTAGATCATGTAATGTTTATACGTAATATCGGTGGAAGAAAATCAGGTCACCAAAAAAGCAATCTTCTTAATTGCAGCCATAATTTTGCTTTTAGAGTTTTCTAACATCAGACGCAGTAAAAATGGCTGTCATAAAATACAGAAAGTAACAAATTATAGGTAGGCAATTAAAGCGAAATGACAAATGATGGTTAGTTGCCGGTAATGGAAGTGGAGATGGAGAAGGGACAGCCTTTTACATTGGAGAAAGGGGTGAATGGGAGGAAGATAATTTCGACACCTTCCATCTACATTAAAAGGTTTGCCGTAGTTTGCAATTTTCCACTTTTGTTTAAAATTCCATTGTATTTGAATCGATTTAAAATTTGATTGGTAAGTTTGAGTTCGCTCTTTGGGCATAATTCGATTTTATTATAAAAAGTTGTGTTCATTAATGCACATATGCACTTTGAAAAATGTTGATTTGTTTCTGGAAATTTTAGCAATTTTTGTTGCTTAATAGATTTAAATTAATATTAATTTTGTGGATGGATGAGAAATTTTGAGGTCTATGAGAATTCATGAGAAAAGTTCTTTGTTTGACACAAAGACAATGTTAGTATGGCCAGATGACTAAGATATTTGTCAGGTACGATTGCGTGTTGGGAAGTTGTACTTGTGGGCGTATGTATACTTGTTGAATAAAGTAAACAAGTTTTAACATTATGTGAAAAATGGACAAAATTTATGTTTGAGCTGTTATAAAGTTTAAAGAGATTTTAATCCCAAAATATATACAAAAAAAGTTAAATTCCGCTTTAAAGGAATCTTCCCATTCGATTTCGATAGTAAAAAAGCGCACTGCTGAACAGCACCGGCCTTAGCCCTTAATCAGGGTAGAGCGAGATCTTTCGGCGCCATTTGGTCGACGCTTTTATGCTAAATAAATAATAACTATCAACTTTTTCAAAAATCAGTTTTATTTTAAAAATCAACACTTATCAAATTTAAATTAAATTAAGTAAGCCTGATTATTACACTCATGCTTTTTTAATGTAAATAAAGACCTTATCGTTACTCATTTAAATTAGTATTTGGTGTTAGTTAAAGCTTGAGATTCATAATCGAACATTTTTTTTTCGGTTTCTTGTTTGTTGAAATACTGGTAAAATTTCAGCTTTTTTGGCAATTTCTTTCGCTATGATTACAGCTGAGGCGTAGCCAATATCCCTATATTTCTTAACAAATTAACAATCGTTTTTTTTTCATTTCAGTTATCAAGGATAATAAATTTTTCCTTTTTCCGTTTTTCCTTATAAGTAAACAATACAATTTAATTTTGATCAAAAATTGAATGAGCGTTATGAGGCGTGCATTTTTGGATTTTCCACATTTTTTTAAAATGTTTATTTTTCGCTCGAAATATTTTTTTTATTTGGAATCTTGGCGACCCTTTCTACCTGGCGTCTAGAGCGATCGCACATCTCGCTCTATCCCAGGGCCGCCACTGCTGCTGATTTGAACTTGGTGGCACACTCACTGAGAATGATGAATGCTCGATAGGGCCAAAGGCTGCGACAACTGGCAAAATAGTTACAAAAATCCGCGATGTCATATTAAATGATCGCCGACTGAAGCTAATTGAGTTTGCTGACATTGTGAGCCTCTCATTGGGTCGTTTTCTCTAAATTTTACATGAGTTTTTGAGCATAAAACATTTTTCGATGAGTGTCACTCGATAAGTGCTCGATTTGTTAACAGTCGGCATAAGAACAGCCGAATGAACACTTCTCAAGTGTATATGAAAATATACATGTTACATGTTACATGTTCGTTACATGTTTGGACCGTTTATTTAATGCTTTATAATAGCAGAAGAAAGATGTCTCCGTTTGGTTTTTTTACCCACTGATTCTTTATTTACATAAGAACATATATTTTTGATATTTTTAAGTTTTAGATCGTGGTGAAAAATCCAAATAAAGAAAAAAATATACCAACTAAGCTTATTGAGTTAACCCGGATGACGATGCTTAATTCCAAGGCAGTAGTAAAAATTCAATAACATACTACGGTAAAAGTTGAAATCAGTGAAACTTTGCGACACAAGGGATTGATTGGCACCAGTTTTGTTTAATATAGTTTGAACAAAGTCATCAGCGAAACTGACATAGACATAAATACCACAATGATTGATAAAGAAAAACAGATAGTAACAATTGCAGATGTTCTATACATATTAATACATTCGAAAAAAATATTAAGAGAGACTTATGATGAAATAAAGGTGAAAGCCAAATGGGCCGGTCTAGAAATAAATATAAACAAAATAAAGGTGATGAAACAAAGACTAAATCCAATAAGAGAACAGAACTGGATAATCGGTGATGATAATATTGAAGCTGTAAAGGAATTTACGTATCTGGGAAACAACAACGAAAACAATCACACGATATATTAGATATCGTATTATAAAGGCTAACAAAGTTACTTATTTCCGGCATTATGTCTTTATTCAAACAAAATAACTTATTCAAAGCAACATGCAACTTAGGATCTGTAAGACATTCATTCGGTTAGTAGTCATTTATTGCTGCGAGACCTTCACAAAGAAAACAGAGAGAAACATTATTGGTGCTGTGAATGACAATGGAATTTGGAGGATTAGATATAAGTTCAAACTCAAGCAATTGCACAAAGATCTGGATATTGTAAACTACATATATTGTATGTTCTTGGCGAGAATGCCAGAAAATTGAATACCAAGGAAAATTATGGAGGGGCGAATAGGGAGTAACCGAAAAAAAAGGTAGGCCAAAGACTCGATGGCAGAACAACGTAAGAAGAAATGTTGAAGAACTACTGCACATGAAAAACTGGCAAGAGACTGTTAAAGGTTAATCCGGTGTTAGAGTTACAAATAGATAAAATTCTGAAAATTTTAACTTTGTTTTTATCGACTCCTTAAACTTCTTGATTCCGGCATTCTTATCTTGTTCGGTGCTTTAGCATTTCTTACAGAAATTGTAGAGTAACATATAGAAGAAAGCTGTTTAAAATGCTTTTAAAGTTACCCATTCACCATTGTTACAATTTGTAACGAAAGTTATAGAGTGATGTGCTATAATTAAACTAAATTAAATCTGAAATTAATATAGTTATCAACTTGAATAACCTGTTAAAATAAAAATGTTTTTAGTAAAGTAACATTATTATATGCAATGGAAATAAATATAAATTTAAATGATTTCGAAACCATAAAACTATTTTTGTTCATGTCAAGTACCGCAAACGTTATTTAGTGCAAACACAACAAATTTGAATCACTTGAACTTTAATAATTAAAAGTTTTAATTTCCAGTTTCATTTTAACAAACTTTCTTGCTTTTAGGAAATGTTACATGAAAATATATTAAAATATGGTCGAAGGAGCAGGTAAAGTTCTGTAATAAGCTAGTTGTCCAAATGTTTTATTGCCCATGCCTGAGTTTTTATCGCGTGTAGGAATAATAATATTACGGTGATTCAGTTTATATGTGGATTTTGTTTGTAATTAAAACGAAAATTTTCTAACTATGAAAGATTAATTCTCAAAATAAAGCCCAAAGCAAAAATAGAAGTATTTAAGTTCACAGGTCGAAGTTTCGACCCCGTTCAAACTTTAGACCCACTAACTACTAAGATGTATCAAAAGTATTTGCGTTTTTTCCTTTGTAAATCAATCATCACTTAACTTCCCAAAGGTTTAATCCGATTTCAACTTTTTGTTCCGACATATAAACTTTCCTTCTTGAGTATTAAAGTGATTCAACTGCGAAATATTCAGTCATCGGATTTTAACGAAAACATTAAAATGAGTAAAATAAATCGCGAGATTTAGGCAATTTAAGACATTAATTTAAACAAGATTTCAAAGTGGCTTACACCGCTCGTGGGATTTGGAAAGTTGAGGGGGATTTTCGGGAGGGAGACATGAGTGTTGAATATAGAAGAAAATCAGGTCAGTGACGTCTCTCAATGCCAACGTTTTAAGAGCACACCGTGGTTGCAGATCCTAGAACAAGCATTAGAAAATTTTCGGGCGAATTAGGAGTACCTCACACTACTGTTAAGCGTCATTTGCGAGGCATAGGGATTGTGTCAAAGAGCTGTAGCAGCATTCCTCATAAATTGAAGTATTCTTAATAAAATAACATCCCTCATGAATATAAGCATTCCTCTTAAATAGAAGCATCCCTAATGAATAAAAGCATCCCTCATGAATAGAAGTATCCCTCTTGAATATAAGAATTCATCATATATAGAAGCATCCCTCATGAATAGAAGCATACCTCATAAATAGAAGCATCCCTCATAAATAGAAGCACGCCTCATGAATGGAAGCATCCCTCATGAATAGAAGCATCTCTAATAAATAGAGACAGCCCTCATAAATAGAAGCATCCCTAATGAGTAGAAAAATCACTTACAAATGGAAGCATTCCTCATAAATATAAGCATCCCTCAAAAACACAAATACTTTTGTTTGACTCTTTACTTTTTGTAACCTTTTGTTACATGACGGATGCTAAAAATGGCAGAGGTTTAATATGGCATAAAAAGACGGTTTAAAAATGGCATAAAAATGTTACATGATGGATGCTAAAAATGGCAGAGGTTTAATTTCGGCGTTCAATCAATGGAACTTTAAATTTGCTTGCCTTATAGGGTTTGTCTTATTCTATTGCAGAAGGACTTCTTTTCTTCTAAAGCTGGTTCGGGGACTTTCCACATCGATTAAAAGTGGGTTGCTAGATTATCAAACGCTGATCAATTTTTATAAAATTGTAGATTTAAATTAATTTTTAAACCAAAATATTTGTTCCAAAGCCGGATTTTGTATAGTTTTTATCACTCAAACATATTGCGTGGTTAATTTTCAATGATGGCCTGAATATTTCATTTAATCTCTATTATTATTTGGGGTTTATATCTGTACTAGTGATTTATCATAGTTCGATAAAAAATAATGAGATTACATGATCGTGGTGGCCAGTTGAAATTACCATTTCCCGTAATAACAGGCCCAGGAAATTTTTCTTCCAATAAATTGATTATCTAGCGAGATATGTGACAAGTCGCATCGTCTTGTTAAAAGCCAACATTGTTTAGATCCACATCTATCCATTCAGGCCAAAGATATTTTGTAAATATATTTCTATAGCATTCACCATTAACAGTAACAGGATTTCCATCATCGTCTTTCCACCAAACAGTGAGTTTCTGAGATTGAATAGGTAACTCCTGAACCCTTGAGGTTTTTTATCGAAACAAATCCTGCAGTTATGTTTGTTCTCAAACTCATGAAGCCACAAGTGGGCTTGGAGAAGATAGTTTTTCCTCAAACTGAATACTCTGATGGTAGATACGAATCATTTCTATATGCTGCTGAATCTTATATTTGTCCATAGTTATTTGACACATTGTGCTAAACACAGTACACAGTACTCTATGAGTGACATTTGCAATTTAAAGTGTAGCTGCTATGACGTTTAAAAGTTATAACACTCTTATTGGAAAACTCTTTATATATAATAGCTTCCAATATTTTTTTTAGCTGCTAATGACCTAGCGTTGCCATTTTTGGAATATATTAAATATTCAATTAAAAAAAAAGGACAAATCGAATCAAAGTAAGAAATATGTTGATATTTTGAATAGCGCTTGACATGAAACGCACACAACTGGCGTCTTACATCCCCCTCTCAACCCGCACCTCCCAACATAGGCAGTTTTTCGATTCCGCTCCTAGATTAATGTCAGCGCTACTCGTCAGCGAGTCGGACGTTTGTGCGTGCTGCAATTTTGGCGATCATCTAAGGTAGGTACTTACGATTTATTTGTGTCATATTAAGGATATGTGTTAAGACATTGAATTTAATGTCTTACTTTGTTTGGCAATGGGTCTATTTTAGAAAACTGATTCATTTTTAAACATAATCTTAGAGGTTAATGTGTAGAACTTTTATTTCGAACGTTTTTAATATGGGGTTATTCGGATCATGTCATCAGGGGCGAATGGGATCGCTCTTTCAAACTGACATGTAACATGTTTGATGTTATCTATTTATATTTATTGGATTGTAGATGGTTCGGAAGTACAAAAGAAAAGCAGCTACGGGAAAATGGTCTCAAGAAAAGATAATAGAGGCTGCGAATAAAGTCCTGGCCAAAAAGTTAACTTTACGTTGGGCTGGGATTTACGAATTACCGTACACAAAGAAGAGTCTCTTTATCCAGAGGTGCCATTAAGCGTCGTGGCAGACCGCCAGCTTTAGACGAGAACGCAGAAAAGGTGTTAGCTGACCGCCTACTGCACTTAGCAAGTCGTGGTTTCGGAATTATACCCAAGGCTGTTCGAAAATACGCATTTGAATTTGCAGAACGCCAAAAAATGAAACTCAAATTCAACAGAAAAGCAGGAACGGCTGACCAGGACTGGTTTTATGTTTTATGGAAATAAATAAGGAATTAAGTATTCGAAAGACGAATTCCGAAGCGATTCGGAATTAAGTATTCGGGTTATCAAGAGCAAGGATTAATGATATGAAAAACGAAAAAATGGTAACAGTAGTAGACAAGAAGAATTTAAGAGGAACACCTGAGTGTATTTATAATGGAAACAAAACGGAGATACCGCTTAATATTCGACCACCCAACACTATAGCCCAGAAAGGTGAAAAAGAAGTCGTCAGCATGACGAATGTTGAACGAGGTGAAAATGGTACCATCATAGCCTGCATGAATGCAACAGGGCATTGTCTATTTGTTCTGTTTAAAGGTGTGCGTAAACGAGACGATTTTCTTATTTCTTTAGGTATGCCATCTGGTACTAAAGTTGTACTACAACCGCTCGATGTATCGTTATTCAAACCGCTCAAAACATATTATTGTCCACAAGCTACATCATGTCAACATTCACATCCAAATCAAGGAATCACAAAAGTCGCTTTCGGAGGACTTTTCAAATAGGCTTGGGACCAGGCTGCCACTGTTGGAAATGCTGTAAAAGGTTTTGAAAAGACTGGAATATTTCCATTAAACGCCAATACAAAACTTGACCACAAGTTCACAACGTCTGAAACAGCCCAATTACCTAGCACTGCAGAAATAATTAAAGAAATTATTCCATCACCTTTTAAGACGCCAACCACCTCTAAAAGAATTTGTGAAACTTTAAAACCGGCTTTACATTTAACCTCACCTCAGAGAAAGATTAATCTTATCGAAAATGAAGGAAAGAAAAAACTTAAGGCAGATAAAAAAAGCTGCGGAAAATAAGAGAAAGACTGAGGGCAAAGAAAATATTAAGAAGAATAAAGGAACGCCTGAGATAAAAATTATGAGTTCATCTGTAAAACAGATAGAGCGGCACTGTAGTAGGATTGGATTCAGTGCCATGCATGTGAAGAATGTTGCCATGAAAAATGTGCTGATATGGGAGGGAAAAAAGGACCGTATATAAGTGATTTATGTGCCAATAATTAAAAGTGATATCGTTATTTATTATTTCAAATTCGTTAATGATTATAATGCTTTTGGTTGAGAATATATACATTTAGTAACATGTTATGTACGATCCGATTCACCCCAAAAATTGGGGCGACTCAAATATTTTTGTTTTTTTACTTTTTAGGCACTAATTAAGAGAGTTTATGAACGCTTTAAGTTTTGACATGTTTATTGCAGTGCTGAATAGTTAATAATTATTCTTTCGCCAATAAAAAACTACTTATATTACACTTTAGTACGATTTTCTCTTTCTAAAAAGAGGGCGGTCTACCTTATAGCAGACAATTACAAATACCTCAATTTGGTACCAAACTATGTGAAAAAATCTTAAGAACACAAATATTCAGAGGAAAGTTACAGAAAGCTTTTGATGCAATAAGGTTACTCCTTGTTCAAATCTCATAATCGTATAAACATCTGTTGTGAGCTTAACAATGAAATCATAAGAGATATATTCCATGCCCCTTTTAGAAAAAAAAATTAATTAATTCCCAGGCACCAATCAATGGAATAGATCCACAGGATGCAGGAAATAATTAACAGCGCATTAGAAAACCGCACGTTTGTGTCAGCAGATTTTTTATATAACAAGCAGGTGCTCGATAAAATTTAGTTTGAAAACCTGCTTTATAAGATAAAGAATAATCTACTACACAAACATTATGTTATAATAAATTATATATAATAAAACATTATGCAAAAAATAACATATATAACAAAATCTTACTTGACTGATAGATCCAGATTACCCCAGGAGAGCATCCTGGGGCTAATACTCCACACCTTATATATGGTTAATCTACCTACTACAAAGAAAACCGGTCTAGTTACCTATTGGTCTATTGAAATCATATTCCCACATAAAGTTGTCTACAAAATTAATAAAAAAATATCGAACTCTATTGAAGCCAGGGTAAATAAGTCTGTACAACATTTTCAATAAGAAAAAACAATACAAAATTCAACGGCACTAAATATTTAGATATGCATCTTGGCAGAAGATTGATAAGGAAAAACAGATATTCACGAAAAGGGGACAACTTGCATTTAAAAAACCTGTTGGCTGCTTGGAAGGAAGTCGCAACTATACCTGTGGGGTACTACGGTATATAACTGTGGGGTTCTGCGACCAATTTTAACATTAAAATTCTTCAAAATAAAGTGTTGAGGACTGTAGTAAACGCCCCATGGTATGTTTCAGATAAAATTATCACAAGAGACTTAATCCTTAAGAGAAGCACACTGTGCTTCCTGATTGGATCAGGAGCACATTGTATAGGTGCTTTATGTAGCCGTATATCTTTGATTATTAATATCTTTTGATTAAATTATCCAATTTAATATATATATTTTTTAATTTAAACCTTAATCAACACAGAAAAAGACGATGAAACCGCTCTTCAAAAACCGATTCGATCTCGTTTTCACTTTCTTTGTTTTCGAAAATATCAGCTGCCTCATATAACACTTGTACTTTAGACGCACAGCGAGTACGAGAAGGCGTGTTCATTTTGAGCTAAACAGAAAATGAAAGAAATCGATAAATAAATGTAAAAAACATTAAAAATCAAAGTTATCAATAAAAATTCTATAGATACTATATATATTTATGATTTACTTACCACAAACTGAGTCAAGATCGAAAAAAAAAACACACTGTGCAAAAAGGTTATTTAACGGTTTTTATTTATTGACAAAACACTGACACAACAACAGCACTGGGTGGCGTATACCATAGACTGATTACGATCGCTTATATTTTTGTTAGTATTTACATCTTAAGATAGCTATGATGAGGGATCTGTAGTGGGTATAGTAAAATTTTATAAATCATCCCTTCAAAGTTGACCATTTATAAGGGAAAAACACTTAATTTACCCCCTGGGTATCCCATATCCAGTGCTTCTCTTGAGGGTTAAAAGCATTCTGTAAAAGAATTGATCCAACAAAGAATTGTAAACTATAAAGTTGAGTGCACACACTAAGAAACACAAACGAAAAACATCGACTAAAAAGATTCAAACCAAACGACTTAGATTTAGGTAAATTATAATATTTATAGATTCCGCAGTTTGTTCCTTGTGAAACATTTTGTAAATATTAGTTTTAAAGCATAAACTTTTAACTAGCTTAACTAAAAACTAGTTTTTTAATGTTTCAAATGATTATTACATATTTTACTTTACATGTTTCGGCTTATTAGAGCTTTCTTAAGAGTAGCTTGAACTAATACTAACGGCGAAACTAATTTTTATTTATTTTTTATTTTTATAACATTTAGTTTAATTTTCCTGCCAGCCGGCATGGTAAAAACCCGAGCTATTAAGTTATAATATAATCCTATTTTCTACTGGGGTGTTTAGAAAACTTAGTTGGTAATTCGTGGTTATTATATGACTATTTTTTAAGTTTTTTTTTTCATTCAAATTGTTCTAGCAAGATGCAGTCGCCAAATATTGCCCCCTTTTTGTAAAAAAAATTTACGAGTATAATAATAAATAAAACGTCAAATAATAGAGAGAACAGTTATTTATTATTAACAATAATCAAAAACACGGTAAGTTTGTAACTATTTTTACAAGAATTACTTTAACAATAAAGTGGAAATTCTACAAATATATTATTTTTGGGGGCTTGATTACGTTCCGGGGAGATATTGAGATCACAATAATCAGATCGCAATAATCCTACTTGAAATTAAATTGTATTTAAAAATTATATATATATATATATATATATATATATATATATATGTTGTATTAAAATTGTGTCATCATCAGACGTGTTCTCATCAGACGACTTTCTATTTCGTCGCTTCTTGGTTCTTGTCTCCTACTGTTTTGCCTGTTTTAACGTTTCTAGCTTTTTTTTTCCTTCTTTTTCTCGTCCTTCCGCTTCTTTTCTGCATCTATGAATAATCTATCTATTCACTGCATAAACAAGAAGATTATCTATGATAATCTTCTTGTTTATGCAGTGAAGCCGTGACTATCATGGCTTTGCCCTATCTAACTGATGTCGTAGGTGGCTCAACGATAGGAATTGGCTACACATTACTGCTGGAAATATCAATGGGGATGGAGTGTTTCCTAATCGTAGGAAGGTAGTTGAAGTTTTTGGGGTTGACCTTGTGGAGTCCGAAGGTAACGAGGCATCATTTACCGAAGGTGTTGTACTGCTTGCATCGGTGGAAGAAGGAGCATGTGCTTAGTCGACGAAAATGTTTTCGTTAAGTAGAAATATTTCTGTTTTCCATAAGCCATTTTACAGTCGTATCGATTTTGCAGGCTTTTGAATAAGCTTTTCCAAATATTTCTCCAACTTGGTAGTGAGTAACAACCCCTCCTGGATGATTTATCAACCAATTCTCTATTTCTTGGTCGTAAAATGTTTTTAAAGGAAACATAAATGGGACGTCCAAAGGCTGCATATAATCAGTTGAATGATGGGGGAGGCAGATCACAGACACACCATTGTCACGCCCAATGTCAATCACGTCTAAATTTCTTGGTATAGCTGTAATGACCATCTAACACCAGCTGTAATGACCATCTAACACCATCTTCTTTAGATGGTTTTACTATAGATACGGTATGTCTTAGCCATTTTGTAAACAACTCAGGAGGATCCAACGAGATGGATGACATCCACCAATGGTGCCTGGAGGTGCTCCATCAAGCAGTTCAACTTTCATGTTTTTTTTTTGGAAACACAATTAATGGAGGAATAAAATGACCAAAAGCTCTCATACAAGTCACAATAGTTACTAATGCTCCCCTTTCAGCAGACGGCAGTTTGTAAACTTCTCCCTTGCTTTTCATAATTAAGTTTTTTCTAACTTTATGCTGATTTCTTTATGAGATTTTTCTAACGGTGCTAATTCCAGTTTTGTCTACATTAAATATTTTATTAGGGTTGAAGTTAATCTTTTGCAATTAAGATTTCAATATATCAAAAAAGTATTAATATTTTGAATATCAATTTGAATCTATGCAATAACAATTTATTTTGACAAGAAAATCATTTCAGTATGTTAAACATATCAATAATTAAACTATTCCGACAATATTTCAATCAAAAACTCACCTTGAACTTTTTTTCCTTTTTTAAATATTTTGTCAAAGAAGTGGTGTCTCACCGCGAATTGTTTACGATGACCGATTGAGTTCACTAACTTTAGTGCGGGTTATCAAAATTAGATGACGTTAGTCAGAAAAAAAAAGAAACCGACTGGAACGAAATTAGGTAACTATATCTTAGGTCTAATTTTTTACTTTTCTTTTCTGAGCGTAATATTTTAACATTGTTTATATATATATATATATATATATATATATATATATATATATATATATATATATATATATATATATATATATATATATATATATATACATACATACATATAAAATAATTGTTTTCAGTACAATATGTGGACATTCCAGTGCTTTTTATGATGCTATTTAAGATAACTTTTTTGTGCTCTATTATTCTACATTGAATACTTCTACCACTTTGACCGATATATACCGCTTCACAATCTTTACACTTAACATATTTATTACACAGTTACAGTTTTATATACACCTGATTTATTTAAACTATCCGTTTTGTCCTTATTACTAACATTCTGCCTAAATTTTGTTTGTTTACGCAAACGGTCTTACATGGTACTTTATTCAATTTTCTTCAAACAATATTAACACCGTATAGAAGTGATATTAATAAATTTAAATGATTTGTCTTTTTGATTTTTAATACTATAGAATTCGTAAATTGAACTGTCTTTGTTTACTTTTTAAAAATTTGTCAATTAATCCTTCTTTATAACCGTTGCTTTTCGCTATCTGTTTAATGGTACCGAGTTCTTTGTTAAAATTATCTATATTTAGAGGAAAACTAACTAACCTATGTATTAGACTGTGAAAAGAAGATAATTTGGTTTGCCAAGTAATTAGAGTGTATACCCGCGACTGTTGTAGTCGTTTTTCTGTAAATATGAAATAGTAATTTATTAGATATTTTCTTTAATTTTATGTCTAAGAAATTAAGTTCATCATTAAGTCCAATCTCCATACTAAATTGAATATTTTTGTTTATGGAATTGAAATATCCTGAAAACTTGTGTAAACTTCTTTCCGTACAATTCCAAATGTAAAAAATATTGTCTACGTATCTATGCCGGTGTGATACATTGTGGATTACTAGGTGTTTTTAATTAAAAATAACATTTTTAAAATCAGGCATAAAAATTTCAGATAACTAAGGTGAGATAGGAGAGCCATTTGGAAGAACATGTTTTTTTTTGATAACGTTCATTATTATATGGAGAATATTTGGTTTTAGGCAAACTAAGAGTGCTGTTTTTCGTTAATCAAAAAACCCTTAAGAAATATTCATATAACAACCAGAAATGATCAATTAAATTTCCAAAACACCCAAATAATAGTTGCTATATATTAATTGATAAGATTATATTGTAATTGCCTGGATGTTTATTAGCTGATATTCAAGAAAAGTAAACTAGATGTTATAAAAAAATTACCTGTATGCTTAGGTTTGACAGTATTTGTTCAAGCTAATCTTGAGGAAGCCCTAATAAGGCGAAACATATATAGAGTAAAATCTTTAATAAACATTTGAAACATTAAAAAGCTACGTAGATATAGTTTAATCTTAAAAACCTAATATTTAGATAAATTGTTTGCAACTAGGAGTAGCCTTAGTTTAGGATCATGTTCTAATAAAATTTTCCTCTGGCGAGCTAATATAGTAGTATCTAATTGGAGGTGCCTATTACAATAGTATTTTAGTTTGTTAATAAAAATACTTATTGTTCTTCTTTAAAATAGAATGTATGTTTACACATAACAGCAAATAAATCAATAACTTTTGTTAATTTAGGGGATAATTAATTACGGAATTTTTAAAGTAAATTTCCTAATTCTTAATTATTTTTATATTAAGTTTTCTATAATGAAAAAAAAGCTAAGCATTTCTCCAAGAAAATGTATTGAGATTATTGTATTGTTATTATGCACTGTATTAGTAATACGTATTTGAAAATATTAATATCACAGGTTAAGATGGTAGTCATAAGCATCATAATAAAGTCATAGGAATGTAGAAATAAACTTACCTAAAACTGCCCCTGAAAGCAGACAGTTTAGAAAAAATTGGGAGGAAACAGACTCTACCCCTTGTGGTGATGTTAAATTAGGGACTACTTAGAAAACCGAAAAAAGAGTGTTTCTTAACATTTTCTTAACTTTTTTATTAATGGTGAAGGGATCACATTTTGTAAACTTTCAAAATTTCCAAATAACTAGCTATCGACCAACAAAAAGCCACGCCTGAGCGAAACAATGAAGAAAAAGCAACTGACATGGGTGCGGATACATAAAAATATTGACATAGAAATATTGAAGACTGGGACTAAGTAATTATTATTTATTTTAATCTCTGAGGAGTTATACATTTTGCAGGACAAAAGCTCATTTATGCGAAGACGCGTCGGAGTTAAATGTTACGCTGATGGCCTTGTGGAAAGGGTGAAAGACCAGTAAGCGTAATGATCAGTGATATCTGTAAAAAACCTACATCGTCGAGGCAACAACGAGACAAGATTAATACAAATGACTTTTAAGGAATCGTTGCCTCAACTCATTGAATGTTAATATGTGTTTATTCACGTTGTAGTCCAGTGCTATAAAGCCTTCCCCAGGTAATTAATTGGACTTGAAAACAATAAAAAAACCTGGGAAAATGGTCAATATTAAATATCAAATATTAATAGATTTAATCAATTATATAATTTATAACTGTTAAATATATAAGTATTCCAATAACTAACATAATATTTTTGATCTAAACTAAACATTCTAATAAATTAAAAATAATTAGTTTATTCTGGCCCTCGATATTTCCATTTTTTTTGCTTTAAATAATGGTAATCCAATTATTTCAAGGTGTGTTCCAAATACTTTAGCAATTTGCTGTATGCTCAATCGAGCATCGTATTGTTGTTTTAGTCGAAAACCAATTAATTTTTCAACGTAGTCTTGTTTTTAGCTCAATACACTTCGTCCAACGATTTTCCAATCAATTATGCCTTCCAAAACGTACAACTTGTTAAACTGCGAAGTAATCCTATGTTTCAGGGATGATGAATTATTTTCCAGTCAGCCATTTATTCATGCCAGGAAGGGCCAAGTGCGTAGAATCGGGTGGATGTGGCATGAATTTATAGCGCAAATTCACCAATTTCGCTGTTGAAAGATCATTGTTGCTGTGAAACAGCAGTTTTTTTATTATTCGATGAAGGCGTTTTTTATAAACTCTTTCTTGAAATTTGACCAATATAATATCAAATTCTTGACGAAATATAATCGCCTCGGTGATCGTCTTTCTCTTTTCCAAATATTTCCCTATTTCCTAATCTCAAAAAAGTGGCCATGACTTTTCCGACCACTTGAAGCGCTTTCACATACTTCGGAACATGTTTGCTGGGTAAAACCCACTCTTTTGATTGTTCTTTAACTTCTGGTGTGTAGTGATAAATTCAAGTTTCATGAAAAGTCACGAATAGCCACCAAAACTCGTTAGGACTGCTCTTATATATGTCTAAACATGGCTGTGCAGTGGTCTCTCGACTCCGTTTTTGATCTTGCTTGCTTTCTCGTGACCATATGTTCATGTAGGATGTTACTATTCGCATTCACTAGATATGTTCACTATAAATGATATCATGGATTTTGTTAATCATAGCTGGAGTAGACGCCTCAATGAGGCGTTTTGAGCAGGGAACGTTATTCGTGGTAGTTTGACCACATCGAAACTGTTATGAAGTATGATAATGTAGACAAGCAGAGTCCCCTAATACTCTTTCAAGTTTTCTTTGGTTTGCAGGATATTGTTTTACTAAAAAAATCAGCAAAAACACCAACCAAGCTGCCAAAACGAAATTAAATGTCTTATCGGCTTGAAATGCTTGGAGCGTAACGAGAAAAGAAGCTACTTCCCCGAAATAAACTCACCTTTGGGGTCGTACCGCCATGAATCGAAAAACTATCTGACAGTTCGCTCTATGCTCGCAAATTGAATGTATTAAATTTATAAAATTATTTTAAAATGATATATCAAAAAAATACCGAACATATTCTTCGCCTTAGTAAAAATAGAAGCAGATTAATTACGTTCTATATTCTTTCTGCTCTTAATTCCCCAAAAGCCAATCCTTGATGTTTACTTAGGATGTAAAGAGGGCTTCAAAATTTAATCGCATCCTCTCCGTCTATTACGTGTTCATTACGAGGCGACTCTGTATAATTCGCGTATTAAACTCACCCCCTTTATCTTTGCCAGAGCAATCTTACTCCATAATCCGGAAGGATAATCTACGTCTGACATAACCCAAACATAATTTACAATTGGCACAATCTTGTCAAGAGTTCCGAAATAGATTTGGCAAGTTGCTTCTCGACAATATTAACAACACTGCATTGCGGCTAACATATCTTGTTTTACTTATTTGTTGGTATTAGTTTGAGATAAGATGATTAGTGCTATATTTCCTGATTATATCAGTTAAAGAAATATTTCAAATAAATACTTCAATGCATTAAGCAACATTAAGAGCACTTTTTTAAAACATTAAGATTTTTCACATTTATAAATATGCATTAACATGAGTATTAATTATTTTTATATTGCCTAGTAAGTAGTTAGATCACACGAAGTCAGCCGACTTCCCAAGAACGCTGAATAGACAATTCATGAGGAATATAAACCTAAGTGCATTCTTTCCACAGTACAGTACAGTTTATAGTTTCACAATGTTAGTTAGTTCAGTTAGTTAGATCTTTAAATGTAACGTCTATTGTAACATTTTTTGTAATAAAATTATTTTTTAAAAAGAGACTTCGTGTATCCGATAAGTTGTATGTATATATGCATATATGTATATAAGTATATATGTATGACAATTGTTTCGTATATTCGTTATATATCGTTATATATAAATCGTTTCAAGTATAGTTTACATTTAAAAAAGGCACAGTGTGTCGAAACAATTGTCATACATACAATTTTAAAGATAGTAGAAATTTTTAGTATGTAGGACTGAAAGTTCAAAAACGGGAGTATATTTATCTTCTACGCCATCTATGGTTATTAGTTGACATATTTTTTAACTTTGACACATTTCATACATTTTTTATCTTTAGATGTACATCCTCGCCGGAACTTCATAGCGTAATAAAAATCCCATCCGATCCCAAAACACTACGATTGATCAAGCAGACATTGACTGGCAAAACCTCTAAAGTGAAATTTATGGGAGAAATTTCCGAACCCTTCTTGATTAAAATTAGAGTACGCCAAGAAGATGGGTTATCCTCACTCCTCTTCAACCTGGTCCTGGACAAAGTTATAAAGGAATGGAAAAAAGAACTGAAAAATCGAGGACACTGGAAACCAATACGACTAGGACGATCCAAACAGATACATAGAAATATCATGCCTGGCCTTCGCAGACGACTTAGCCATACTTGCAGACACTGAAAAAAGGTTAACCAAACATATCGAAGTCCTCAAGGAATGTGCAGAGAAAGTCAGCCTACAAATCTCCTTTCAAAAAACCGAATTCTTCTGCTCAAAATTAGATGTCCAAAATTTGAACATCAAATACGCCAAAATAGATAAGGTTATTCACTTCAAATACTTGGGCGACATCCTGGAATCCACAGGAGGATAGAAGATAGCATAAAAGATTCGATTACAGAAGATGAAGAGGGCATATGACAAGACACACGACACACTTCATACAAAAAGCGGTATAGAAAACATACTAAAAGAACAATGTAACATTAGGAGCAAAATTCTCGGCCCAAAACTGACAGAGGATGGATACAAACTACATTCTTGAAAGACCACAGAGAAACTGTCCAACGTAGTGGCGGACATAAGAACAAGAAGGATGAAATTCTATGGACATATCAGTAGACTTCCACCGACAAGACTCACCAACAGAATTCTTACATATATATACAAGGAGTCAAGTCAACAGTACCATGGATTACACAAGTCAGAGCTGATCTGGGAAAGGCACAAATGGGTCCGACAGAGATTGAGGATAGAAGAACGTACGAAACAAAATACATATGTGGAACGTTGCATCATAAAGCAAAGTTTCGAGGAGATCTGGAACGAAGTGGACGGAGGAGAGCAAGAGAATCCACGGAGGATCAGAAAAAACACTCGAAAATGAGTCAGAATGCTTTGCGTGATCCAACTGAATAGTATATATATATATATATATATATATATATATATATATATATATATATATATATATATATATATATATATATATATATATACATATATTAGGAAGTAGGTCAAAAATATTTTTGCTAAAAAGTTAAAATCAAGGCATATTCACTATCACTTTTTTCATATTATTTGATATTGTTAATTTAATTCTAGCTTATAGGTGAAATTTGCCCTTTCTTTTTTAATTATACATTATTTTCTTGCATTATCTTAAATAATTTTCGTTTTCTATGTTTTTTAAAACAAATATATTCACGAATTTTTGTTTCTCAGTACTTTTGCCTTCGATTGTACCTCCGATAAATCCTTAAGTCCCAATCATATTAAGTTGGCAAAAGTACTTTATGTAGGGTTAAGAATCTTGTAAAATTGACAACAGAGCAAGGTGGTATTTATAAACCTTTAAGTAATGTCTGAATGATTGTGGCGTGTTCATATTTTTTTTCTTTATTTGAGTTTTTCGAAAAACCCAAATAAAGAAAAAAAAATTATGGACCTTTGTCATATTCTGAAGCAAGTTGTCAGTCGTATAAGTAATGTAGTAATATTTATCTGTAACAAAAGGTTTGTATTAAATTGGAAGGTTTAATTTTCATATAAAGTAAAGCCTTTCTTGTTTTTTTTTTACAGGCACCTGTTGTGAATAACTTTTGTGAACCCTTTTTGTTAAACGTTTATTAAATGTCTCTATTTTATAAACATTGTTAAACCAAGGAACGGCTAAATTCATTTCTTCCAATCAACCAAAATTAAGTTGCAGCCTTATCAAAAAAAAAAATATGTGGAACTTAATGAATACAGGTCGTTTAACATTATCTCTCTTCCATTTTTCGTTTGTCCATTTAAAATGTCAGTTAGATTATGTGAAAGGAACCAGATAAAATGGTGTGAGAAGACATATTCGGTTGTCAGAGCTGTATTGTCAATTTTGTTAGTTTGAATAATTGTGAATAATGAATATGGCTATACATCACGGGCGTAGCCAGGATTTAGTTTTGGGGGGTAGTTTGAAGTAAATAAAATAACAAAAATATACTTACATGAAATGAAATGACAAGAGACGGCGTTACTGTGCGCAACGTCCACTAGTTCGGATATATATTCAATTCAAATGTAATAATTTAACTCCCTTCACTCCTCGTATTTTTTCGGTATAATATTAGGTAATATTTGGTTTATTTCGGGGGGGTTTGATGCCCCCTCCCCTTGGCTACGCCCGTGCTATACCGTGCTATACCGTGCTATACCGTGCTTGTCAAAGAACTCAAGCCGCAAGATCATTGTTCGTGTCGCACGTTCAGTTAACGGGCTCAAAATCACAACTTGACCCAGAATTTAACTGCAAAATTTTGTTCCGCGACAAAGCCAATGCTAAAATATTAAAAGTTTATAAGTAATAAATAAGCTGGCAAGTACAAACATATCTGTAGATCAAGATTTGGCACATTTTGGCGAATTTTTAAATATTGACGAACTTTTTAATCCCCCAACCACTATATTTAGAAAAATAAAAAGTATATTCATGCCTATATTTGCCTTAGAATATTCTACTTTGAAAAAGTAGACTTATGGCTCTATTATTTTTAAAAATGAAGTTCACATAGTGAATGATATAGGACTATAATCAATGGTATTGTTAACCGAAATGGACTGCAGTAATAATAGTTGTGATGTAAATAGATCGATTTAACACAATGCTATTATATTAAATTTGCTTTAGTATTGCGCTAGTTGATTTTTATATAAATTGCTGATAAAAGCACGTTCGTATTTATAATAAAATTTAATAAAGCCACCGTGAAATCGACAAATAACCTGTACCGAATGGGCTGGGCTGAAAAGTTCCCTGTACTGATAATAAAAACAAGTTTCTGTTAGCTTGTTCATTTATTATTAATACTAATTTGGCTCAATATGCTTCATTCAATAATTTTCCAACATTTCTATTCCTTGTTTGAATCGAGTTTTGTCAAATTTTCCACAACATGCATTTGTTTCGTTTATTACTTTAGAATTTGATGTAAATTTATTTCGATACAATAAGTTTTTTAATTCTGCAGATATAGAATAGAGCTGCTAGGAGCGAAATCTAGACAATACGATCGATCGAGCCGTAATTGATTCAATTTTTAATCTACTCTTGAAAAATATAATTTCTCATTAAATGTGGTAATTTTTCTCTAATTTCGTAATTGAATTGTTTAATAATGCACAATAAAGTTCACTTCAAAACTTTTTTAAGACAGTCGATGAGCAACATTCCATGTACATATATGTTGTTCCCAAAATGTAAAGATTATAGCTTTTCCAGTTGACTGAAGTGTCTTGAAGCTGAAGCTGAGTGAAGCGATTTGATCAACTCTCATCGGAGATTGTACAATCGTACTATGAAAATGATAAATGTCCGACGGTCGTCCAATTGAAAAATGTATTGGCAATCAGAAAAAAAAGTGAAGAGAATGGTAATGTTCTGGAAAAGCGTAACCAATAATCAAATGAGTAGCGAAACATGTTGCCAAAGACAAGACATTCTCTAGGGAAGTATTGTGTGTATGGGATAATATTGATGTCCTACTATACTTTGAGTTAGTTCCAAGTACTCAAGTCCTTGACACGAAACTCAGATACGCACAACAGTACCGAATATAACTCAAGATTTCCTGAAAATATAAAGCTTTGTTCAAGAAAATGTTCCTTCGTGTCAAATAAAATTTGATAATGAGTTTTCCGCTCAAAATTACTCGATGCGCGTTTCATTAACCGTGATGATAATATGTTAACGGTAGTGTGGGATACTTCTAATTCCACTGACAGTTTCATAACGGTTGTTCCAGGATTTGCCGACATATTCATTTAGGCCATGTGAATCACCCGTGACTCATATGCAAACTATTACTTTTATATCTGTAGCCCACAGACGATTAGCCATATAAAAATTTAGTAGCTGGCGAATCGTGGCGTAGTGAATAAAACTAGGTGGTTAGCCCAGGTAAAAGTGTGTTACTTTTGTTTTTATCTCACAATAAATTCAATATTTTTTACTTTTTTTAATAATTCGGAACACTGTTTATGTAAAACTTCCTTTATTAAAAAATACAGTGTTTACTTAGCAAAAAGATATTAAAGTGCAGAATACATAAAATTAAAAACAAAAACACATTCTATCCCTACAAAGCAGGATGATGGTTAGTAGAGAAAACGAAATATTTATATTTGAAAACATTTAAATATCTATTCTTTAATTATTATTCTATTGTGCAAACATGTGCTTTGATAAAACAACTAACGCAGTAGTATTTATCACACTGAGTACCTTTCAATCTAGTTCGTAAAGTACTTTTGGCTGCCATGTTTCTTCCCTTTTCTTCGGATATTTTAGCAAAGCAAAACCAAAAACAGCATCTTCGCCTGTTAGAAGTGCCTACATCTTCTAAAATATGTTTTGTTTTATTTATATGTACATCTGTTTACTTATTCTAGTCTTCTTGACGAAATTTTAGCAGAGATTTAGCAACTTCTTTACTAAATGCTGTAATTGTCATGTTTTGCCCAATTACCGATTTGAATAAGATGTACCTACCATTGCATTTACCAATGCAGCTCCCAAGAGCAATTTTACAGCTATTTTCCTATTCTATTTTATTCTCTTTCTCAAAATCTTAAGAAAATGCTTTGATTTAGTTTGATAAATCAATAAATGCCTTGCATTTATTGCAATTAGAAACGACATCGGGCTTTTCTAATTCCACATTACGTCGTGACTAATAATCATTTGTCCAGTGTGTTTAGTAGATAAGAACATCTCTTTTATCATGCCAGTTTGTTATCAAGCCTCCAGTATTACTCTCTTGACTATATGATTCACCCTTCTTTAGCTTTTTGTTTATAACATCTTTAGATTTATTCTTATGGTTTTTTTCAGGGTGCCGACTAAATGAGTTTTCCTGTTAAGCAACTTGTGAACCGGCTGCTCCATACTTATGTAGTAATTATCTACATAAATGCATCGGCCACAGTCCAAGAGAGGTTCGCAAAGATTCATAACAACGTTGGTCGATACACTTGACACATCTACTTTTTCTTTGCCGCAATATACTTTCAAATCATAGGTATATCCTCCTTGAAGACATCATTTAGTTTTACTCCAAACATGTGTCTTTTATTTTTGATATACCGAATAAAGGCCATCTTTCCATGAAAAGGGACAAGTGTCTCGTTAACGCATATCTGTTCTTCGGGGATATAGAATTTTTGGAAATTCCATCTTAAGCGGTCTATAAAAGATCCAAGTTTGTGCAATTTATCTTAAGTATCAGTTTTTCGGTTATCTTGAAAGTGCCAGTTTGCTCACTATAGCTTAAATATGTTGCGTGACATTACACTTGCGATTTGGTTTGCGTATATGTGTCTTTGAGCCAATAATCAGCCAGTTTTGGAGCACGAAGTAAACCCATCCAAATGTGCAGGCCTATAAAAGGCACAATTTCCTAAGGGTTAGTATCTTTCCACTTATTTATTCGAGCCCATTTTAGTGTTTTTGATTCATTTTTAAGACTGGCGTAACGATTAGTTTCTGTTACAATATTATCTACAAGCTCTTTATCAACCATCAGCTTGAACCAAAAAACAGGGGGTTGATCAACATGCTCACAAAAAGTATTCGAAACTCACTTCGAACTCAAACTCACTCAACTTCAGAGATGACAATCCAAAAGTCATTGAGATATTGTCCAGTAACATGGCTTTTATTTTAGCATGTTAAAATCAGTGGATAAGTGACTCCAGGGATCAGCAGATTAGCAAACTCTGAGATCCACTGAAGAGTAGGTCCGTTAATATTTGAATTCCAGAGGTACGATTGCCTTTTAGAGTATTAAACAATACCCAGGCTTTAGACTTTGTGAGGCAATCAACAATTTACTAATAGAATACTGACATTGAAAATATATCCAATAATATCAAGCTAAAACGGTTGTTAATAATAATGTTAGAAGCAGAATTTTGGAGACCTCGATATTTTGTTTGTTTAACCTACATAGTTTCTTCGATCTATACAATTTTATTTCAATAGTAAATAGTTTTTTAATAAGAGTGTCATAAATTTGAAACGTAATAATGGCACGACGACTGCAGTATTCAGTACAAATATAATTGCGCTCTAGAGTACTTGGAAGTACCCCCACTTTGGGGAAAAATAACCTTTTCGCAGGAAGGGTATTTCTGGCTTAATGGCTAAGTAAACATAACTGTTGAATTTGGTCCCAACAGAATCCTCAAGTGATTTAGGAGTTACCGCCTCATCCTCAGAAAGTAAATCTTTAGGACGGTTTTTGGACTGAGGAAGCGATAGAACCTTATTTTTTTGAAGATATTGATGGAACTCATGTTACTGTTGATGAACGCTATAGGGATTATTCTAACAGGATATCTTTGAGCTGAGCTGATAAATGTGGATATAAACAATGTTTTATTTGAAGCGTGAGCAACTTGTCCTACACTTGGCCAAACAATCGATTACAAGAAAAGTTTCGTGGTAATGTTTCATGGTAATGTCAACTCTCCACCAAGATCATGTTATCTCAAGCCCTTGATTTTTTTCTGGGCCTATGCTAAATCTCTAGTTTATAGACATAAACCACGAACAATTCTTGATCTTAAACGAAACATTCATGCAGCTATTGAAACAAAATATACCTCGCGATATCTGTGAAGAATGCACTCCACCAGTCAAAACCAAGGAAGACATTTGAACGAATTTATTTTCAAAGCATATGTCATTATTTGTTCTTTAACCCTCCAGAACAGGCATCGGGTCTCAGGGACAATACCTATACCATAAAATTTTGCAATAACTCTCTAATCTATTGAATGGGTGAAATCTACAGCTAAATATCTTTTCGTTCGCTTAATGTATTTAGTTAGGCATCGCCAGTTTGAATAAGCGTTAAGTTTTTGAATTTCTGGAAATAAACCCGGTGCGTGAGAAGAGAGTGCGGTGCGTTTATAAGGAGTTTGTTTTCCATCAAAGGTCGTTTTTCTTCTTATATGTAAATAATATCGTTGGATATATTTTTAATTTTAGTCGTAGTTCTAATGGATTACGATAAGGAAACCCAACGTTTGTTAAAACTTTATAATACTAATGAGTATAATGATGAAGAAGATGGCCCAGAAATAGATAATGCATAAACTAAAAGTAATGATAGTGAGACAGAGCAAGAATTTGAGAAAAACGAAGTTGAAATGGAAATTGAATTAGCTCATCGAAAGCCCCTTTTTATTGGTAAAGATGACAGCAGTAGATGGCAAAAACATTGCAAGTCTCGAAAGATTAAAACACACAAACAAAACATCGTCACAACCTCCCCAAGAGTTAAAGCCATTGCGAAAAGGCTGAAATTGCCTATGGATATCTGGAACTTCTTTTTTACTAACGTGATATTAGAAATTATTGTTGAGTGTACAAATAAGAAAATACGAACTCCATCTGCAAATTATACGCGCGAAAAAGACGCTAAGCCGACAAATATAATTGAAATCAAAGCTCTGTTAGGCTTGATTTATTTAGCTGGAGTTCGACATGTAAACAGACTTAATACTTTGGATTTATGGAAAGTGAACGGGATGGAAATAGAGACCTTTAGATTAACTATAGGTATCAACAGATATTTTTTGGCACAGATATGAGTTGATGATATTCATACTACAAATGAACGAAAGAAAGTTGACAAGTGCGCTCCTATAAGACAGCTTTTTAATACTTTTGTGCAACACTGCAAAGATGCCTACAGCCATTCAGAATTTCTGACAATTGATGAAAAGTTGAAGGGATTCAGAGCTAACTGCAGCTTTCGGCAACACATTCCTAGTAAGCCAAACAAATACCGCTTGAAGATGCATGCAGCCTGTGATACAAAAACGTTTTATACTATTGCAATTTTATACTAGTGCATAAGTTTACGTTGGACGCCAACCTGAGGGACTATATTAATTAAATAGTAGTTACCAAAGTATTGTAGAGAGCTTGACTGAACATATTAGTGACTCTAACCCTAATATTACAATAGACAATAGGTTTACAAGTATGCCCTTAGCTGAAAGTCTAAAGTTGAGAAGACTCACTCAGTAGAGTTAGTCAGTACCTAGTAAGGTACAATCAGAAAAAATAAACCAGAATTGCCCAAGAAAATGGTACAACAAGATTAAAGTCGCCCAATTGGATCGTCAATGTTTGCTTTTCAAGAGACTACTACCTGCAGTACCTGTTGTACTATTACCTGCACTACTACCTGTTGTATCCTATATACCAAAGAGGAACATAAATATTTTGTTGCTTTCAACAAAACATTTTTACTGATGATATGAATCCCAGTAGTCAAAAACTCGAAATGATAGAACTTTACAATGTGACTAAACGGGAAGTAGATGCCGTAGATAAGTTGACCAATATGCCCAATATGACCATTCAAGGGATACAATGAGATGGCCGATGGTTATCTTCTATTACCTAATGAATGTTGTAGCCATAAATTCTTTCACAGTTTATTCAGCAAACAATCCCAACAGAAAAACAATTTCAATCAAGAACTTTCTATGGCATTAATGCACGATTATCAGAAACTTGGTGAGCAATATCCAGAACTCTAAAAGACCATTTAGAAAAATATGTGGGGTTGCCAATAAACCCGTACCAGAGATAGTTGAAGAACAAAAAGGAAGGTGTCATTTCTGCGATTATAACAAAAACTGAAAAACACAATATTTCTGTTCATTATGTAAAAAATATTTGTCTGGAACACGTTGTGCCATTATATCTGGACTGTTTGAGCAAAGTCGGTTAGCCATTTTAAAAATAATTTTTTAAATACTTCGGTTCAAAAATAATAAATGGTTTTTTATTATTTTCTATCATTAGACTGTTAGGTCTACGAAATGAATTTCGTTTTTAGTTTAGATTTTTTGTTGTTTATTTTTTCACTGTTTTATAAAATGATAAAAAAATAGGCTACAAATTTTTGTAACCTATTATTATAACAACAGTTATTATTATTTTGCAATGAAAAACTATAATACATATCATTTAATGTAAAAATTAATAGAATTTGTTATATTTAAAAAAATATTTATATGCCTTTTTTACTGTATATGATATATAAAAATGATGCGTGTCCTGGAGGGTTGAGATAATTATCAGAATTAATATTACCGGATTATCACATGTAATTACCACTATGCCTCATTTTAAGGTTCTGACACTTTTATTGGATAATCCTTTATTATAAATTGTAAAAATTGAGACATCCGCTGCAAGGAAACATAATTAACTTAATTATAGAATACATATTTCAGATGGCGAAGATAATTAAATCAAATAAAATTCAAAGTAAAAGCCGCTAAAATTTTCGAATTACTGTAAAATGGGTTCGAAGGCAATATGAGTTTTTGCCAGCAAATATTTCACACATCAATTGCTCAATTAAAAAGGACGCTTGACTAAATTTAGTTAGTAGTTATGTAATTCGTTTATTGCAGCATTGGCCAATTTTGATAATAATTATGATTTGCCGGTGCGAAAGACCGAATAATTTCTAGAAAATTGCAATAAATAATATATAAAGTTTTGTTCGCATTTTGGTTTTCAAACAATAGAAAACTAATTACGTTAATGATAAAAATATATATGTACCAATTATTAAAATTAAGTCTTTAGTTGTATCTAAATTTCGATATTTCATGAAATAAATTCAGAATGCCATTTATTTTTCCCAATTTGGGTAGATATGAAAATTATATTTTAAAATTTATGCTATATATCTATATATGGATCTAATTACAGCAAGTAATAATTATATTAAAAAAGTGTATTAACTTTCTTAAAAAGCCAATTTGTTTCATTGTCAACGCAAAATCATACAATACAATAACACTTTATTTAAGGAAAACAAAAGGATTTTTTTACGATTAAAGCTATATGAGTAATCGGGACTTTTTAAATACTGGACTAACAGTTTAATGTGATTGGCCAATTATCAACGTAGGATACCTATCCAAAGACATCTAACCCCCTCCATAGTGAAACTGATGTAACTGAAGGATGATTCCTTATACGCTTGCCTATTGATAAGCAGTACATAAGTCTTTCCTCTCCTCGGACAGCCACCCATTCAAGTACTAAGTGCAACAAGTGATGTTACATCGACCTAAGGGTCGTCAAATTACAGAAAATATTACCTCCCAATCTTTTTTAAAAGAAAAAAGTAGAATACAATATCAGACAAATGTACATCCCTAGGCTCAATATACGCTCAAGTCCTTTTCAAAATTTCATAACACATGATTCCTGAGATATGAATGTCTTTTTCAACATTAATTTAATTATTTGGCCAGATTCATAAACATTTGGCTAAAATGTTATATGTTAATTCAAAGTTTTATGAAATACATCCAAAAGGATGTGGATCTAATAAATGCAGAAAATTCTAAGCTTAAAAATCTAAAAATATAAAACTGAGACATAGCAACACAATTATTAGGCCAGAATGTCTATATGATGCAGAAACACTCATTTTGAATAGAAAGAAAGTAGCACAGCATACCAATTTCGAGAAAAGCAAGAAATCAACCATTATACAGATATATCTAGCGATATGAGAAAAAGAAGACTTAAGTTTTACGAACACATAAAACGAATAAATCCGAGTAGGTAAACTAGACAAATAGTTGAATTTTATGAAAATAGGAGTAGAGCTAAGATAGAAATAATTAAATGGATTGCTACAATTAAAGAGGACCTAAGATCAGCAAATATTACATAAAGTGTATATATATATATATATATATATATATATATATATATATATATATATATATATATATATATATATATATATATATATATATATATATATATATATAATTGATAAGTAACATGAGATTTGAAAACCTTCCATGTTTAATACAGAAATTCGGAAGTGGATCTCAGTGAAGTCCAATGAAAATTGCGAATAATTAGATCTATTTAACTGGGGTAGACGATACTTAAAGGAAATTAATTTTATGGTAAATAAACAAACTAAGATAAAGCCGAAACCTCACTACGGCCAAACCGCTGTGGTTTTTAACCGCGTGATTTTGTGAGCCAAGAAAACTAACGCTATGTCCTAGCCAAATACAATATTTGCGGTGCGTTCGATGCGACTATAACTACCTATAAGGCTGGGTCCACATACCAATAAAAATTTGCGTTGTGCGGGCTGTATGTGTTGTATATAGTGTGCCTGCGCGGCAGTGTGGACACTCTGACACACAAAGTAAGTCACACACAAATATTGTCGCCGTACAACACGCACACAAACCACCTGTTGTGCACCCGATAATTCAAACAAATTGTTTCAATAAATTCAACACATACACAAAATTTTATTGGTGTGGACTCAGCTTAAAACCTAAACAGAATAATTATGTTGTCCGAATTGGAAAAGCGTGTTTGGTACGATTTTGCGCCACCGCATCGCACGCTGTGTTTTAAAAATCAAATTGTTTGTTTCTGCCCGCGGTTGTCGTTGATATCGCACGATGGAAGTATTGATTTTAGAGATCCAAAAACAAAATATTTTATGAAATAAGAGGAACTCGCGCTATAAAGACAACGGTGGTTGATGAGGAATGTGATTATGTAGCCGAAAATACAAGATTTACAAGTAAACGTAGTTCACGCTTCTTATGTAATTTAATATATTAAATATTACAACAAATATATTATAGAATCAATGAAAAACGACAAGGCTCCAGGAAAGGACAGTGTAACTGTCGAAATGCTACGGACGTTACATAACACACTGGCAAAATTATTCTCGAAATGCCTCAAAGAACAAAAAGTACCTGACTTATGGAAAAATGCTCAAGTGATTCTTTTACATAAAAAAGGAACACAGGAAGATCTAAAGAACTACTGTTTAATAAGCCTCCTATCAGTAATATACAAAGTTTTCACTAAGATAATATCTAAAAGAATATTAAAAAAACTGAATGACGCACAGCCAAGAAAGCAAGCAAGATTCATAAGTGGACTCAGTACAACGGATCACATCCAGGTTGTACAGCAGGCCATAGAAAGGCACAACGAATACACTATGACAATGTACTTGTCTTTTATCGACTACGAAAAAGCATTTGACTTAATTTCAAAGCAGACTATAATTGATGTATTGCTGAGCCAGGGGATAGGCAAAGCATATGTAAACCTATTAGGATCGATATATGATAGAGCTACAGCGACACTTCACCTTGATGATCTAGAAGTAGGAATTAATGTAGAACGAGATGTATGGCAGACGGTGACGCAATATTGCCTATTCTTTTCTCGGCTGCCCATGAACAAGTATTTCCTAAACTGAATTGGGAACAGAATGGTTTAAAGATTAATGGTGCAAACTTAAACCTTCTTTGATTTGCACATGATATCGTTCTCCTTTCACAAGACCCAGAGGAGCTGGAAAGATGCATACAAGAGTTGCAAAGGGCTGGCGAATCATTTAGCTTGAAAATAAACCTGAAAAAGAGTCAGGTTATATTCAATAAATTCGCTCAGGACAGAAGAATTTTAGTTTTAGTAAGGGATTTGGAGATTGTGGACCACTGTATATATCTTGGGCAGATGATTTCAGTAGAGGGGGATACCGCCCGGGAGGTGGAACGATGTGTTAAATGTGGCTGGCAGGAGTTTGGCAAGCTCAACATGGTGTTTAAGAGCAGACTCTCACTTTGCCTGAAATAACACTCACATCGTAATCAATTGACAAACTTTGGGTAGCACAGGGGGGAATGGAAAGATATATGCTTGGCATTACAAGACGAGATAGAAAGCCCTGCGCATGGATCAGGGAACAAACGAAAGTGTGTGATATTATTGGAAGAGTAAAGCAATTGAAATGGAGATGGGCAGGAAATATAGCGAGGCGATGGGACGACAGATGGACTAAGGCAATCCTGGAGTGGACACCGCTTGATCGCAAACGTCCGCGAAGAAGACCGAAAGCACGATGGACCGATGACATCGTTAAATGTATTGAACCTGAGTGGCAGAGGAAAACCAAGGACCGTGAAAGTTGGAAGCATGCTGAAGAGGCCTTCATCCTGCAGTGGATCGATATGGGCTGATGATTTTAATAAACAGTCCAGTATAATATTATTTAAAATACAAATTGATTTAACAATGTGAACGACAGTTTCCAGTTTTTAGTTTCTATAGGTTTTAATAGAATTCTAGATCTTGTAGCACTGATGCCAAAGCCACATTCTATGGTCATTCTGGCACGTAAAAGTCTATATTGGAAGTATGAAGCCGTAATAATCCCTTGAATCCATCTTTTGAAATAAGGCCTCGTTAGACAACTATTCAAGGGAAAAGCTTCATCGCCGTCAAAATATAAGGAGCGTTCATTTTAAATTTGGCAAGTCCATATTTTCTGGCACATTAATATTGCTATTCGTAATTCTTTGGTAAATTGCTGAATTGGAAAATAGATCTGCAGCACTATCCTTTCCATACGCACCCACATCAATCATGAAATTCTCCGAAATTTAATCTGTCGTCAACAAACTGAAATAAATATTTGTCGTATTTAATTCGGCCTCAATCGTAACCGCCGTATCCGTTTTACGGTGGGTGCGATTTCCACACCGGATATATCGTATTTGCCTAGGACATAGCGTAATACAAGCGGATGGAGTATGGCTCCGGGGTAAACCATAACCTGAACCACCTGCCTTAAGCTTGAGTGACGATTTTCTATCACCATTTTCTTCAATTTATCGATGTTTCCTCCCGTCGAAGACGTCGAAGCTCTACTGTAATGAGGCAAGTTTGCAATCACTTCTCAATATTCTTTGAGTGCTTTCTACTATGTATATGATCATATTTTCGACAAAGCTGACTCACCATAGACTCTACTAGCACAAGAAACCTCATTGCCAACATCAATTTTGGGGTAAACTCTTAGTTCGGTATTTTTATCCTTTAAAAATACCAAAACACAATTCGATGAACCCTACTAACATCTGTAAACAAACTGGCATCAATAGATGGCACTAAAAGAATGTGATAATTAGTTACATTGAAACCCACTGTTATAACAAAAAAGTTTTGACAACTTTTACGCGGGCTTTTTGAATAATATACTACGAATATTCATAAAAATATATTAAAGTGCATTAAAACTACCACAAAAGCAATTACTGATAAATCAGTTAAGCTTAAATAGTTATCTCCATAATCATAATTGCAGTAACAATAAACAATAAACAAGGCTTTCTTAAACCGTTAGACATTAAAACAATATAATGAAATTATTAAATTATGGAAATAACGACAACTACAAGTTTGGCGGCCAATAATGCAATATCCGCTATAATGGTACTCAAATATCGTTGTCAAAATCATTATGAATAAACGACTGTATAACGGCGACATGCCAGTGGCAACGGAACACAATGAGAGCGGCTTTAAAGCAATTTAAAATTTATTGGAGGTTTCTAGCGAGAATAAACTAGTCGGAATATTCAAACTCCGGATGCGGGGATTACCCTAAATAGCGTTTAAAATGGCGGCAAAAGTCGTTCGGATTATACGGTTTAGTTAATGGTGCGAATGTAATCAAATAGAATACCAATTAAAGTATATGTTCTGAGATATAGTCGAGAAAAAGCCGTGCTTTTTTAAAATGAACCGGAAAGCTGCTGGTAGTGTTATGAGCCGACGGAGAAAATAATTTTGTTGTCTAAACGACAAATTGTTGAGGTATTAGTAAAGTAGTTTTAGAAATTTATCGCTTTATCGTGACTGAATAGAATATCACACGGAGCTTAAAAGAAATTGAACAACCTTACTAAGAGTAAGACAAAAACAAAAAATAATTGCGAGGCAAAAATTCTTCAACAATGAATTTACAGTAAACGCCCCAGTTAAGTAAGTAATTTATTCCGCAAACCTTCGGGTAAGATGAATGTAATTACGCAAAACTCTGCAATATTTATTATTATTATTTATCTACTATTAATGCACATGTGTATATCTGTATGAATAAAGGGTGTTAGTGTGTCATGAAAAGTAATAATTTGACACTAGTGTTAAATGTTATTCAGATCAAACTTTGAGTTTATTGCGTTAAGTTCTATGCAGATCCATGCATGAGGAGCCTTCGAGCTTTATCGTCTGAACTAAATATTAGCAAGGATAAAATCAGAAGATTTTTCGTTCGTCACAAAACCAACATCTATAAACCGAAGTTCTTACATACATGGAAAGAAGGTGAGGTAATGATAATAAAAGATTAGACAATTTTTATTGTGCCCAAGGATTTTTTTTAAATGACAGTCATTTCCCGAAGAATGTTATATTTACTGATGAGGCTACATTCACCACTAATGGGGTTGTATCGTCTCATATCTGTAGATGGACTGGACCATAGTTAATTCTCACTGGGTTAAAAATGCTAAAGGCCTATTATATTACTATCTACCACAAAAATTATTCAAAACGATTAATAATGGTTGTCAAAAAAGTTGTTTTTATAGTTGTTTCTATAAATATCGATTTTGTACGCAACGTAAAATAAAGTATAACATTTGTGTACGTGACCATATATCATCAATAATACAAGAGATGATCATTATCTATATTTTATATATAGAGACGAAGAGTACTCAGGAATAATAGTTCCCGAGTAAATATTTCGAATGTATAAAATAAATATATTTTGCAACAAAATATCCTAAAATGCTAATACATATGGGATATCGACGACAAATGGCTTTGATTCTTTTGTAAACAATTAAATTTCTTATACCATTATCCTGCATCTCTATTGTTTTACTGTTTTACGAACAATATACTCCACACATAATACTGGATTGCAATGGTATGTCACCATAGTAAATAATCAGTAATTAAGACCTTTTAAATCGAAAATCAAAAATATATAAAAGATGATAAGTTAAACCGACATTCCATATCACTTTTTTTAGTCTATATGAGAGTAATAAATTCAGACTTGATCCTCATTCACAAATATTTCCAAAAACTTATTATAATTGGTAAAATTAATACACCCAAAATAAAAAAAAACAGATATATGAAACTTTGTGTATAGTAATATCATTAAATGACAACTATACATTTTTTTATTCGTCCCTCAAACACTTTTCTGTTAGAAATAATAGTTTATGATCTACCTTCGCAAAAGTTCAGAATTATCAGATTAAAACGTAATTTTTTAATGTAATAGCACAATCAATAAATGCTAAATATTGCCTTATTTTTAACCAAAGGTAACATTTAACTTGGCTTAATTTACACTGTTTGAATCACATGCTGGAAACTTTATAACAGCAGCAATGAGGCGGGAAGGTTTACTTTCGTTGGCATGCTTTCGTTTCCATCTGAAATCAGGCTTCCAATATTATGTTGATACTACGCGTCAGTACAAAAGCTTCGCGGATATAACGGAAGGAATCGTTCGACTGTAATGCGCTAAACTTTATCTTTGTCTACTGTTTCAGTCCATTGTGTTTACAGATGTTGGAGAAAGTGAATGTGTCAATTAAATCGGAAACTTAAACACCTCGAGGGGGAGTCTCCTGTTTCGCTCTTGATTGGGTTGTTTTCCTTGGCAAGTATCTCGGAAGGGAAAACGACCGTTTCCTGATGAATCCAATAAATATAAGATGTCTTTGTTGTAGCATTAAATACATTATTTGGAGATCAATTTACATAAATTTCCTTATCGCCTTGCAAAGAATATTAATAATGAATGCATTATGAATACTACAAAGGATACAAAAATTTTATACAGTTCATATTGGGTGATATGTTTTTGTGTAACCTATTTTTAAATTAAAATAAAGCAACAACCAAATTAGATGCCTTGAGACTATTGATTTTAAGTGAAATAACTTTCAGTGGCATTAATGCTTGAAAAAAATGACGGATAAATGCCCGCCGCGGCTTTTATTCAATTGAATTTCCGAGCAGTTTTTCAAGCAATTGAGGTCTTATGTCCGCAATTGTCCTAGTTAGGTAGGCTCCCAAGGCGTCAATAGTCGCTGGTTTAGCTGCATAACAAGGGCGGCTAGTGGGTTTTTAAAGTGGGAGGGCGTAAAAGAAAATAGTGCAGCTGATATTTTTTTTTGCTTTTCCTTTCCTCCTTTTTACTATTCGTGCTATTGAAACCCTATACAGGAGGTGAACCAGGAAAATGAGTTAAAATTGTTTACTTTGATAAATGCTGGCCTAATGCCGGCTCCGTCACGAGCCGGCATTAGGCTTAGACCAAAGATTTCACATAATCTGAACGAAAACAGACTAAAGGCGTTAAATCACATGACCTTGGTGACCAATTAACAGGTCCGTTCCTCGAAATAATATTCCCACCGAATTGTTCCCTTAATAAATCGATTGTTGCGTTGGCTGTATGACATGTAGAGCCATTCTGTTGGAATCTCCTCCAGATTAAAACCATTTAACTATGGAATTAAATAATTCACGCAGTCGAACAATAAAGCCCAACTTCCTGCGAACGGCGACGAATTGATAAATTCGGATCTTTATCAACACTGCTAGCAACAGCACCGATATTTTCCACAGAACGCACAGTTTTTTGTCCTGTTTTTGTTTTAATACCGAGCAGCGTGAAATGCGTTCGGAATTTGCCGATAATTCGGCGAATACATCGTTCGGCTGGGCGATTATGTGCACAATAAAATGTTATATAATTTTAGCGCACAGAACAATGATTTTGAAAATAAATTTTGACAATTTGCAAGCTTAAATTGTTAAACATTCCATGATAATCTGCCAGATATTTGATGTACCATAATGATTTCATAATGACATTTAAAATGATAATTTGACAGCAACCCCTATCGAAAGTTCGGACACAGTAAATAAATCATGCTTTAAAATGAAACGAAACGTATAATCACAAATGAAAAAAAAAGTGTGGTTAGTGATAATTAACTTTAATGCATACAAAGTTTCAAGTTTGTAGTGTACGTGTGTATTAAAACTATTTAAAAATTAATACCCACGAAAAGGGTTTCTAGTCGCAAGAAGTTTGTAAAACATTTTTATTCGGTGGTTCTGTTCTGTTCTTTTCATGTCATGGAATTAAAATCTGAACTTCAGATTTTAACGAAACTCGAACATAATCTAATCAGATTGAATCATTTGCTGATGATGCTAACATGACTAACAAAACTCACGTCGAGATGTTAAAAAAGTTATTTGGTGTTTAGTGGTAATTCTCTTCGGGTTTAGTCTTTTACACCAAAGGTTCTACAAAAAAAAATTGATCCAGATTTAACATTCGTAGGAGTCTTTGGTGACACCGAAAACTACTAATGAAACACAATTTTAATTTGTTCCATGACATAGTACAATATATAATTATTGAAAGATTGCATTAAAAATAAAGACAAAAATATATAGAAACTAAAGCTACGTCAAATGTATTAACCTTTTACAAGATGATGTTGAAAAATACAATTCTTTCAAATATCACAAAAGTTTTCTTCTGCGTCTAGGACGGAAATTTGTGACACTGTACACTGTACATAGATTGTTTCAAAAAAATCGACTATTTTTTTTCTTAAAGATATCGAATATATTGTTAGAAATGACGGAAAAAAATATTGTGAAAGTTAGAACTTTAAATATTAAAATTAAGCGGTGCCGCATCGCAAATTTCAATTTCCCATTTAAATTACAGGACTTTGGAATTTTATAGCTCTTCAGCGGAACATTACTGTGGAAAGACTATTACATATCTTTGTAGGAAATTGAACGTTCTTCAAAAATTGTCTCATATTTTTGATAAATTTACTTTAAATATAATAAATGTTTAAATTTTTTCAATTTTTCGGCGAAACTCAATTTTATCGAAAAATGTTATTCGATCTTTTTTGTAGATCATTCGATTTCCTATAAATTTTAGTGAGTTATTTAAATTGAAATGTGTTTTTCAAAATAATCGGATTTTTATTAATAATAATTGATTATAAAATTAAAATTATTCAATTTTGAACTGAAAATTACTTACTTATTATATTTGACTAACTTTTAGAAAAGCTTGCACTTATTCAAATAGAAAAATACAGATTTACTATACTTATTTTTTAACTACAATATTTTTTCAACTGTTAATTAATTTTGATTTGATAATTCACTCGAAATCAGCTAGTTTTACGAATCGAGATGTTTTCAAAATAAAGTAAATATATATTCTTGGGAAATTAAAAAATAATCTTGCAAATTTCCGAATATATTTGCAAAAGAATTAGTATTAAATGTTTTCTGAAAAAAATTCCTATTAAGCTGAAAATTAAATAGACGGACTATAAATTATATATATATATATATATATATATATATATATATATATATATATATATATATATATATATATATATACCGACGGAATTATTCGGAATTAGACGGAATTATTATAATAAACAAAATTTATTTTTTAAAAAGTTTTGTGAATAAAAATTATTAATTCTCATTGATTACAGCGAAATTATTGGCCAAAAAGAAATCAATTAAAAAAATGTTTTTGGTTTTGCTCCTCTTGACCTTGAAATCATTTCGTATAAATAAGTAAAGTAAATCAGTATTTTTTTAACTTAAATAAGTGTACGTGTTTTTAACAATTAATTAGATAAAATAAGTAAACAATTTTCAGTTGAAAAATTGAATAATTTTAATTTTATAATTAATTATAAACAATAAAAATCCGATTATTTTGAAAAATTTACATTTCAATTTAAATAATTAAATTTCCTTACGGAGTTTAAAAAATTTATTAATGGAAATTTATTGGAAATGGAATAATCTACAAAAAAGGTCGAATAACATTTTTCGATAAAATTGATAGTTTCGTCGAAAAATTGAAAAAATGTATACATTTATTATGTTCAACTTTAGCCTCGAATGACTTTTGAAAAAGTAGATTTATCCAAAATTTACAAGGGAACTTTTTTGAAGCACGTTCAATTTCCTACAAAGATATGTAATAATCTTTCCACAGTAATATTCCGCTGAAGAGCTATAAAATTCCAAATTAAAAAAAAAAATCCTATCTTATTTAAATGGGAAATTGAAATTTGTGATGCGGCACCTTTTAATATCAATATTAAGAGCTCTAACTTTCACAGTATTTTTTTCGTCATTTCTAACAATATCTTCGATAGCTTTAAGAAAAAAATAGTAATAACAATATAACAAAATAAACTTAAATAAAGTAATAGCTAACGTTATTGTTATTGTTTGAAATAATAATTTAATGCGACGGTTGATTTTGTTTTTCACTTAAAAGGTTTTCTATATGTGGATCATCATTGCAAACACATAAACAAATTTTTTTTCAGTAATAATAGACGATTTCTATATTTCGTTTTAGTTTTTAAAGCCACCACAGACGAGCCCTTTTCGCATAAGTAAGAAGTAGTGAAGGAGGTCAATGTTTTCAAAGCTTCCCTTACTAGGGTTCCGTGTTCACATCGTAGTGCAAGCCAAAACTTATCTAAATCTTGAGTAAAAAAATTGAGTTGTAGAATATTGTCGGCCGACATTTCAATAAGTTGCTTGTGAATCTCAATAGGTAATTCAGCAGCTGCAATAACATTTTCATCAAACGGATTGATGAATCTTTTCCACAATGCATCGTTACTACCTGGAAAATATTCGAGTAACCGAATTTTCAATTCGCCATAAATGCGTTTTCATGCTCTTAAACATGCGATCAATAACAAAGTTTTCTAAATCCATATATTTAGTAATATAATCCCAAATTAAAGAGAATGCATCAAAATTGCGTTTTTCAAGGGGCCTACTCCAAATAGTGCTTGATGCAGGCATTGACTTTATTATATATATATATATATATATATATATATATATATATATATATATATATATATATATATATATATATATATATATATTGCTCAAGTAAGCCAGCAGTAATAAAGTTTATCCATCTTGTAAAAACTCTGAAAATAAGCTATTTTTATCTGTAACAAAGATTTTCAATTAATCTCGCAATTCAAAAAGCATTGTTAGAACTTTTCCTCACGACAACTACCTGACTTTAGTATGGAAAAGCAGTAAGTCGTATTTGGCACCCATTTCTTCGCTCAATGTGGAACGCAATCAAATCTGTAATGGTCGACTTTTAATAATATTAACAATTTTTACGGCTTCTAAAAGAATATTTTGTAAATTATCTAGTATTTGTTTGTAGCAAAGCGCATTTCTGTGAAAAAAGCATAGCGTCCATTTCGTATGTGGCATAATGTCTTTTAATTATACCATCACACAACTTCCGTAATCGCTTTCGCACCATCAATACATACCGCAGTGCATTTATTAAAATTCAAGTTTTTGTTTTGTATTGCATCAATAAAAACTTCATGCTTTCTTTAATTGACTCCTAGCGTTCATATCGGACAAAGCATAAAAATTGCGCCAAGTTCGACATGTCTGTTGTCTGTGGAACTGAATAACAAAAAATTCACTTAATTTAACCGTTTCAATTATTTGATCGTTAACATCATTGGCCATTTCATTAATATGTCTCGATATTGCGTCATTTGAAAGTGGTATAGTTTTCAACTTTTTTCCTTCTCTCGGAGTTATCATCACATTGACTATATTAATGGCAGCGGGTAAAATGAGCTTTTCCACAATCGTATGAGGCTTAGACTCCCTTGTCACTCTTAATGCTACTAAATAGGATGCTTGAAGTGTTGCGGTATTATTACGGTTTGATTTGTTCATAGCAATTTGTTGATTGTTCAAGACGAGTGATTTACGTTCAAAAAATTGTAATGATTTGTTTTGTAAAGAAGAGTGTTTTATTTCCATTTTCAACGCTTTGTGCTTGTGGCACAACACATTGCAGCTTGTCATCCAAGCCAATGAATTCATGTTTTAAATATGTTTCATTGTACAATCAGGCTTTATTTTTTACTGTTTCACCAGATGTAGACGTGCATTTTATTTTGTCACAAATTTGTCCATTTTATTTAATATTATAAATTCATTTTTTTACCACATTGTTACTAATTTATTTAACACTGACTGGAAAAAGAAATCGTAGTATTTAACACCGGGTGATAGAAGAAATCGTAGTACTTGTTTTCGTAAAAGCGTAATTAACAATTAAACTCTTGATCTCGTTCCTTTGTTTTTATTACCTAAGCGCATAGTTTGTTCGAACCTGCTTAAGCGCGCTGGGAATGAATGATCCACCTCGCATGCGTGGGCGGGTGGCGTGAGGTACAAAGCCGCGCAAGTGTAAGGCACAGCTTCGAACTGGTAAATTAATATAACAACAAGAGGTTACACAAGTCTTGTAGTCATCATCAGTTCAACCAAGACAGCCGTTGCGTACGGACGTCTTTCAAATTGCTCCCGCAGTCGAGATCGTATAGTTTCCATTCAGTCATCGCGATCGCGCTGGATCTTCTCTGGCCGATTCGCGATGGAAGCCGATAGATTCACCTACTGTCCTGCAGATAAAATACACACCTTCACCAGAGAGCTCCTGGAAAATGGATTCAGGTTGAACGTCAAATGCATCAACGAGCTACTCCAAGACGCGGAAGACCTCGACAATGATCGAGCTTAATGAAAAGCTTTCCCAAAAAGATCTAGAAATAACTGAGCTTACAGCCTCAGTTACCTCTTTAGAGCTAGAAAAAAAAAGACTAGTGGCCACCATCAGCTCACTGGAAACTAAACTTGAAGAAGCACTCAAAACCCCACCCACCGTAGACGACCCAGTCTCGGTCTCCGACAACGAAAACGAAGCCAACGATACAGGCCTCACCCCAAATAAAGAAAACCAGATCTCCACCATCAGCTTACTGGAAACTAAATTTGAAGAAGCACTCAAAACCCCACCCACCGTAGACAACCCAGTCTCGGTCTCCGACAACGGAAACGAAGCCAACGATACAGGCCTCACCCCAAATAAAGAAAACCAGATCTCCGCCAGAGCAAGGCGACGAAGGAGAAAGAAGGCCGGACAACAAGCCGAAGAGGTCGTGACCTTGGAAGCCGCCGTCGAACCGCTTTGACTTCGCCTGAGCCTCCAGTCCCCCAGGTCCTGCTGAACACAGCAAACACAGCCACAACCATCCAGGCGCCAGCACCATCTGCCGGCACCGAATCAAAATCGACACCGATAATCCTTCGGGACATATCGGCCTTCCCCGAGGTGGCCTGCCACCTCGAAAAAAGCAACGTGCCCATAGGGCCAGCCAAAACCATTCCGGACGGGGTGCTGCTAACCCCCCGTTCGGACGAAGACAGAAATGCAATCTTTCGGCATTTTATAGAAAAAGGCTACCGCTTCCACGCCTTTCAAAATAAACCCAAGTTCCTCCACGTCCTCCTTCGAGGAATAACGGAATCCATCCCGACCGAAGAAATCAGACTAGAGCTTTCAACATGGGTTTCCATCCGACCAACATCATAAGATGGCAAACCAGCCAGAAGACGCCTATCGCGATTGTCCAGGTCATGGTCCCGTCAGACGAATCCAACATCTTGGAAATAAGCCGTATCCAGCACCAATCCATCCAAGTAGTGGTACAAATGAAAAACCCCAAAACATGTCAGTGTTTCAATTGCCACAAATACGGACACGTTTCGTCCCAAAGTGAGGCACCAACAGTTTGTGTAAAGTGCGCGGGCCTCCATCGCAGCAGTGAGTGCAAACTGGGCCCCAGCCAACCGCCGAAATGTTACAACTGCGGGGATTCGCATACAGCGAACTACTCCAGGTGCAGCGAAAACCAGCCTCGAAGACGTCGTCTCCAAAGCGGTTTCCACTAGCACCTGCAGATCCGTCCTCCATGATGGCCGGATTCATAACCTAAGTACAACAAGTGATGTGCCTGCTCCAGGCACAAATCAACACAATATTCAACCTTCACAAAAACCTCCTGGAATACAAACACAAAGCAGCCAAGACGACGCGACTTCCGCCAGCTAGGCCCAGGTCCCGACTGTCAGGCCCCTCCTTCGCGCTGGTATATGCACACACTTACCGGCCAACCAAGGCCGGCCCCCATCTTCTTATTAACCTTCAAAAGTCGACCAAGACTTTCTTTCATTGAAATCATCTACAGAATCTACTGGCACAGTCAGTAACTTCATGGGTCAACTAGAGGCCCCCAAAACAAACATCCATTCAGGGTGACTGCCCAATAAGGGACAATTTCAAGTTATATGAGTAAGGGTCGTAAGGCTAGCTCACAACTTAGGCTAACAAAAAAAAAAGTCTTGTAGTTCGGTATTTGTGGCTGTGTGCGGTATTTCGATATAAGTGTAACGGTCTATTCACATACACATTCGTCATTGACGATTCCGACAAATAGATGATTCGTTTTGTGTGAACACGCTCGTAGAAGTTTATAAGCCATTTAAAAATAAAAACAAATCTTTATAAATCAGGATACTGAAAAAAGTACGAATCGTCGCCGTATTAATTGGCCGATCGCAACGTCTTTTATGCAACTTTTTGGCTATTTAGTAGATCGCAACACTAAAAAATTTGAGAAACGATAATATACATATATATATATATATATATATATATATATATATATATATATATATATATATATATATATATATATATATATATATATATATATATATATAATCAAAAGCTGACTGAATGATTAGAAAAAAATAATTCAGGGCCCGAAATATGTTTATAAGCTGAACACTTGAAAGGTATTTAACACGGAGATGTTGATAGATGATGATATGTCTCATGATGATGTCTCTCACCTGGTATCCCAAAAATCATGTATGTACTTTCTACAGCACTGTAATGAGCTCTGAACTTTGAAGAATACCATCAAGAAACCCATCAAGAATAGCATACAAGAAAATAAATAAAAGAGGAGCAGAGTTCTGCCTACTTGATGGTACTAATTACCAATATACAATAATTAACTGTATTATTAATTACAGGTAGTACTATTAGACGAACTATGTCTCTATGAAATCAGTCTTAAAATGTTTATGAATTTTTCCTCCTAGTAATCGAACGAGACACAGTTCAGTTAGTCGTACTACCTATATATAAAAATACAGTTAATTATTACATATAGAAAATAAATATATAAATCAATTAATATTAATACATTTTGTGTTTGTTGTTGTTGTTGTTTTCTCTTCATATTCAGAGCAACTAACTGAATCAAAAATTGGTTAAGCGCACTGGCTGTCGATATGTTAAAAATTAAGCACATAAATATGATGTATTCATGTAAATAAAGTACTGAAACTGGCTGTGTAGCTTTCGATCTGTTAGTACTGTTGGTTTTCTTTTTGGAGAGGAAACAGCCTAACATGTGATACGTATTCAGTGCGAGTTTTAAATTTCTACAGTTAGCCTAGTTAATAGTTGCTCCACAGCTATTATTTCCTTAACATGATTTTCCAACTGCGTTCTGAAAATGAGTGACAATTTTGAGCAACGGTACGCAATCATGTTTTGTTTCAGAATTGTGCACAGTGATTTACGTTCAACACAGTTCAGAAAATTTAAGGTTTTATCAGAAGCACGAAACTCGATTGAAGATGAACCTCGCAGCAAACGTCTTATGTGAGTCAAATTTAATTCCCTAAATAGTCTAAACATCTACCGGGGAGAGACTCTGCTGCGAGATTCATCATCAATCGAGTCTCAACCTTCTGAAAATATCTTTAACCGGCCGAAAACTTGGGCCATTAACAAAAAAACTGTTTCCAGTAGCTTGTTGAAGTTTTGCAAACAATTTCGTCGCGCTGTACCAAACTCTGAAACAAAACTGGATAATACACCGATGCTCAAAATTGTTGTCACTCATTCAGAACATACTAGAATAATCCGGTTCACGAAAATAATTGCTAACCACGAACAAGTAATTCTACGGAGTTCAAACTCCCCAAAAGCCAATAGTGTTGCCAGATCGAACGCTACGCCACCACCTTTATTACTTTATTTACACTCCTTTTTTCCAAATTTAAAATACCGCTATCAGTTTTTAGTTATTTGATGCAATAGGGCAGAATTAATTATATGCCAGTCAGACCATTGCATATATCTTGTAGCAATAAAGTTTTTTTACGGCAATATCTTATCGAACGAAACGAAACTTTATCGGAACGAAACACAACATACACCTGAAACTTTATGTGTAACAATTTGAGTAACTTGTAAGCCTATCACTTGTTTTTTATTATATTTAATTGAATGAGCTTAAGTTTTGCTAATCTTTTAATAGAATTAATTCTGCATACAGAAAATTATTGTCTAATATGAAAATCATTATCAGCATTATCTTTATGATTTGTCGTTTACAAATGTATGTAAATATAATTACTGGGAAATATTTAATTACGCTTTTCATTTCATATAGCTTATATTTGTTCCATTTGAGTTTCTATTGTTGCAGCAGTTAAACCATTATATTCAGTTGATTTAGATCTAGATTTGCTGGAGAAGTAAAGAGAATGAACGAAAACACGCCGAATGTTGTATATATAGAATAAACCCGATTTATGGTACGGGTTAATTATGTTGCATATTTAACCGTGAACGTTGAATGTGGAGTTTTCTCGTGGTTTGCGTGCTTGTAACAGACGGTCGACGTTTAATTTTGCGGAAAATTTTATTTCATGCTAAATAGTTTTGCGTGTGACGTAGCTGAATCCAGGAAAGGACGGTTAAAATAGTTTCAACTTCCTGTTTTACCGTAGGTGGTAAAAACCGTTCAGACTTAAGAAATTCACGGCTTAATTTATAATTGACGGCACTCGGGTATTTTGGTAACGTCAAGATTTTTAGTTTGCCGGCTGATTTCGAAATAGCTTTTGATAATTTGTTTTTCGTATAAAGTACACGAATTTGGCTTTTACTTTAAAAAAGAAAAAAATTGTTTCAATATAAATAAAGGGTTATCCAATACTAGTGTTATAACTTTAAAATGAAGCACAATAATTACAAATAACTTATAATCCATTAATTTTCATTTTATCTTAAGAGAACAAATAATGACATTATGTTTTGAAAATAGTGTTGTTTAAACGTCCCCTTCGGCTTCATCTAATGGAATGCATTCTGGAAAGCCAATTTTCGATTATATTATTATATGCATATTTTCAGTGGTGACCTCAATGTTTCGCTTGAGGTTAAAAATTGTTCGGAGTTTATTTCTGTAATACAGAGATTTAATATATTTCCACAGAAAATAATCTAAAAACATTGTTTTTATCCACATTCATCAATTTCGGCCAAAGATATTCTATTAGCATATTTTTAAGACGTTCATCAGTAACAGTAACACAATTTCCATCATCGTCTTCAAAAATATATGGTCCTATTACTTCTTCATCCTAAATCCGCACCAAACAGTGACTTTCTGCGGATGAAGAACAGATTGCGAATCACTTGCAGTGATATTTGTTTTCAAACCCATTTTGCCAGAAGTACTATTCGTCAGAAAAGATTATGGTTTCACGAAAGTGGAAGTCGAGAGTGTTGCCGTAATTTTCAAAGCTCAGACACTCTTATTGGAAAATACTTTATAAACACATTCCTTTCCTTATAATAATCTTTATTTGCATCAACATTATATTCAGGCTAAGCTACCTACATGTAAAACTTAACTTTTAACTCAGGTTGAGGTACCTAATTAATCATTACTGTAAATGAAGCTCACTTCCAACAGTATCTTCGTAACTATTCCATATCACTGGATTAGTATGACTTCAAAACGGAAAATATTCTCAAGGAGTCAAACTGGGTGAATAGGATAGGTTGTGAAGTTCAATATACGTTTTGAAACCAAAAGCTGATGGATGGCGGTCTTTTGCGAGAATATATTTCCGTTTAGCAACATGTTGCTTTATATATACGCAAACTGTATTCATAAAATATGGTTTAAAGACATTCTTAAATCAAGAAATACATCGAAAGCGATACTAGTAAAATCATAAAAATACAATATGAAACTATGGCATTTCATCAACAAATCATACACACAAAACCACATTTCTTTCTGCGACAATGCGATTGTAATCCTACTTATGCCCCTATGTGTGAGTCCATAAAAAAAGCAAGATGTCCCAAAAGAAAAGAAAAAGAGGCGTCCATCAAAAGAATCTTTATTAATTATTGAAATACACATTTTAGGAAATTACTTTTTAAAAATAATGTCATCCAAATGTAAACCTTTACGCTCATGGTGCTCATATAAACAAACAGCAAAATTCCATAGGACGGCTCGACACATAATCTTTGGAAAGGTTGCCATTTTGTGTAGCATATTTTCATTTTTGTTGCAGTTTTGCAGTTCAGATATCAAACAATTCATATATATCAACATTTTCATATAATGCTCTGAATTGACGGCAACAGCGCGTCCCCTGCCGTCTTTAAAAAAGTACTGGCCGGTTATTCTTCTCGTTGACATTGCAGCCCATACAGTGAGTTTTGGCGAAAGTAGGAGTTTTTGATGCTTGTGTTTCGGGATTGTTGCAATCCAGTAACGACAGTTCTGCTTATTTACATGATCGTTAAGATGTAAATGAGCCTCAAATCATTGGTTTTGTAAAATTCTCGCACACACAAGGGACGGTCTGTTCCCAAGAAACGCTTCATACCGACTAAATTCCTAAACGCCAAGCTCTCGATTAACATGAGCCAATGAAATAGAAACTTTCTTAAGAGACATCTTGTAACTAAAATTGGTTTCAACTATCATATAACATTTTATAGATGAAATCCATGGATGTATTCAATTCCATTACTTAAACTATGCGCAACATTGAACAAACATTGAATCAAAAAGAAACTATGTGCTGTCGTCAAACTTTGTTTTTAGATATCAAAATTTTTATGATAGTTATAAGCAATGAGGTTATTCAATTGTTCTATTGGAACCTTCGGTGTAAAACTTCTCAAACCACACCAAACCTTCACCAGAAGATGATTTAAAATATTGAATCATCTCCTGATTGGATCTGGTTAGCGAAACGTGCGTCAAAACGTTTATAAAAAGTGATTTGGTGATTAGTGGTAAATCTCTTCGAGTTTAGTTTAATAAACTTATTTTTCGTTTTTAAATATTGGGTTGATCCAAAAGTTCGTCCCGTTTTTGGCGCTTGATGGCATTACATAGCAATAGAGAAGTGAAGTGTTATGTTTCAAGAATTTCAGCGAGTATTTGAAAAAAAAAATATATTATTTGGTTGTGCTTCATAAATTTTGCTAAGCATTAAAAATGGTAGAAAACAAGGAGTATATTCGACATACTGCGCTTTTTTATTTCCAAAAGTGTGCTTCTTAGGCGAAAAAGTAAGATATGTACGTTGAGGATACCCTTGTTAATTCTTGATGCCGTAAGTGATTCAGAAAGTTTTGTTAAACCCATTTCAATCTCAGCGATGTATAACGTTCTAAAAGACTGGTCGATGCTGATGCCAACGAAATACCGACACTAATTGAAAATAATCGACATAGAATAACTCGAGAGATCGAAGAAATTTGCCACTAACTATTTAACAGTATCAAGACGATTACGTCATCTTAGAGTAGTTAGTAAGGCCGACATATGAATACCGCATAAGTTAACGGACAAAAATTTAATTGGCCGAATTATTGGTTGCGATACTCCATTGAACCCAAAGGTACCTCTTCAATCGGCGTAAAAGTCAGTTTATATCGCAAGAATATTGTGATCGAAAGATATATTTAGTGGGACTAGAAGGGAATCGTTTATTATCAGCTGTCACTTGAAAACTAGACCATTAATTGGGAGAAACATTCACAACTAAGTAGATTATATCGAGGAAATGGTCCAACATAATTGAATTACCCAACATAAGTATTGCATCGAGACAATCCTAGACCACACCAGTTTTTGCCACCCGGCACAAAACTACCTCTGACTACCATTTATTTAGATCGCTTTAAAACAGTTTCTATTTACTCAGGTGGAAGAATTCATATATTTTATGATACGGTATAGGTACGGTGCAAATGTGGACAATTGAATTAATCAAAGTGTATATTGGATAAATCAAAAAACATTTTGAAACCAGCTGCCAGATGCTAGTGGCATTAAGAGTTGATAACGATAACATGGGTTGTGGCATTTAATTATTATTTACACAGATGATAATGATGTTTCATTAATATGAATACTCAGCTTTGTAAGCCTGTGTACATATACAGATTATTAAAGCCTGCAATTACTGAAACTTTTATGGTATCTAATTTTAAGGAAATGAATATTTAAATGTTTAAATAATTAAATATAGCATCCCTAATATATTTTTAAAACACATTTATACCGTAACATAAATGTTTCTGGGTGCCCTTATTAATATTCCTTTATAATCTACCGTAATGACAATATATGTAAAATTAAAGTTTCAGATGAAGGGCGTATCTAAGCACTGCAATACTAAACAGTTTCTACTAACTTTTATATCGTCCCTGTCTCCGACTTCCACTGACGCCAGAGCATCCATTACAATAATAGACTCTATTTTAGAAAGCAATCGAATTTGGTAATCTTTTTTTGCTGACTATTTTAGTCGCATAGATTACGGTTCATGGAGCGTGCATATTTAAACCTAATAAAATAAATATCGTTCTATAATATAGTGTCTTCTTATCTCTTGAAAATGTTGTAAATATGTGAAAACTTAAATTTTGTGTATCTCTAGATAGAGGAAATGTGTATTTTAAATAATCATGAATGTTTTATTCTGCATATTTTATTGTGTAAATTATAATCGAATATACTCTTAATTTAGTATATCTCTATAATAATATTTCTCTATTAACTACCAAATTTATATAAATAACATATAATATGAGTTATACGAGGGAAAATGGTGGGATTAAATAAGCATAACAGTAATAAAGTATAGCATAAATATGCTAAATACAGAAAATATAATGATAATAGTATTAAATATCAAGGCATGAATGGTATAAAGAAAAACTAAATAGACAATTAACATTAAACATAGTGATAGTAATATTGAAAGATACTGGTTAAATATATAAAACAGCGGAAACAAGGTACATAGACCAAACCCAAAGGACAAAAGAAGAGATCAGAGCGGGGCTAGTTGATCGTAGGGGCAAGTTGTGGAATAGAAATATCTCGAAAACTAAGCAATTTACAATGGTTATGGGAGGGGAATACATAGCGCGACTGTCAATTGCTGTCCGGTGCTCCGATAAAATAAGAGAACGCTTTGTTTATTTTCGGCGTAAAAAAATATTACGGGTCATCATAATTTTTCTACGATACTCATATAAAAACACCTTATCAGGACCACGTAAGTATTTAAAGATGATGATGACTTGATTATTGTTCTTTCGATTATAGATGGTTATTTATTTTTAACTGTTATGCTTTTTATAACTTAATTTTTATTTTGTTGCCTCAACTGGGGCTAGTTGAGCAACGCGCGTTCAAATTCTCTTTGTGCATGTGATGATTCTACACAAAATTTACTAGTTGCAATTACTTATATTGATAATTATATTAATGATTATTATTATATAACAATATGATAATGTAATAACATAATAACAATATGATAATGTAATAATCATAATAAATAAATATTTGCTTGTTGATAGAATTATTTTGTATTCAGATCATTCTATACAATCATCAAGTCCATTTTAGCCATTGCTCAACTAGCCCCATATTCATGCTTAACTAACCCCACTAGTGGGACACGTGGAGCAACTTGAAGCGCTCTCGTATTTCCGACAATAACTTTTAAACTTGCACTCGGATCGTTTTTACACTACTAGACGTTTTAGGGAAAAGTAAATTATGAACCTAACAGAGTAAGAACCAATTATATCCGATGCATGTTCTTAAAGTTATGGGAGATTGAGCGAAAAGTTGCTCAACTAGCCCTGCTCTACCATAATGCACATTAATTAAATGAACCACTTGAGATTTAACGAGCAAATGTGGGAAGCAAAAATTATCGTGCAATGAACTAGAATTTATAAAGAAAAAGTAATAAATTTATAAAGCCCAATAGAGTAAGAATTAAAAGACATACAAAATATTTCAATTAAAACAGTAATAATAAACATTTTATATGTTAATGGGTTTCTCGAATAATTCAATTCTGGAGATTAATAAGTGCGAAAAACATTCAAGTATGAGAGTTACGTAGTATTAAGTATGATACTTAAGAATGATATCCGTGAATATTTTCACGGATGTAGATAATGCTCCTAAATCATTCCGGGTATCGATTCGTTCGTTCTGTGAAGAGTCACGACATTTCCTCAAAATCTCATTTGGCATTTTCACGTGTTGTTCGCTTTGGTCCTTTATATATCCGTTATATAATTTTTATAGTCAAAGCTTCGCGGGGGATACGTTCTGTAAATATGTCGCAAATACAAAAACCGTGAATAAGGAATGATAATGTGTATGGGATTATAGATGATATGTTTCAACGTTAAAAAATATAAAGAAACAATATACAATAAAAGCAATTTAATGAGAGATGTTTTAAGAATATTAATAACTATTATCAGGCTTAGACAATCATTTAAAGAATTTAGTAATTTTTTCGTGTGTTGCCGGTCTTGAAAGATCTTTCAATTCGGATTGATATTCGGCTGTGGCATTAACAATTTGGCTTTTTAAAACAAGACTTCTTTCCATATATAGATCAATTTTTATAAAGAAATCCCAAAGCTCATTTGCCAATCGTAAACCTTCACTTAGTTTTTTAAGTCTAATGTTACCTTTTCAGTGCTCGTTGAGGCTTTCTCGTCAATGGAATAGGGATAAAAGTATTTCCTCCAAATCTTCATCTTGCGATTCAAGGAATTATTGAATGTCACTTCATTCTGTCTGTTCAAAATCATTGCAACTTGAGCAATATATTTAGTTAGTGTTTGAACATGCACGGATTCTTCATAATTACCGACAGTTAGATTAGGCTACATTTTTCCCACCATACTTTTAATGTGTTAAGCCCTTTCATGTTTTAATGTTCAGCTCTTACAATGATTCCTATTGTTAAGGATGCACTATGTCAAAAATGATCCAGTATTGCATAACATTTATATCAGGATAACATTCCAATATATCCAGTATGATTTAAAGGTTTGTCTAATGCAATAGAGCTTTAAGGCCTGGAATATTCCTTGATCCATAGGTTGAAGTAAGGCCGTCGTGTTAGAAGGCAAAAATTCCAGAGCCAGTCACAGGAAATGACACTTGTAATCCATGCTTTCCTGTTTGAAAGCTAAAACACTGGTAGGTTGTACTTACTTTCATTTTTCAAAGCACGATGACTTCGCGATATGTAAAGCTCAAGTGGCATTATTAAACAATTTCCTGATGCATTAGAACAGAGAAGTAATGTAACTCTATCTTTTGCTGCCTTAAAACCAGAGTCGGACTTTTTATTTATGGATATAAAATTTTTGCCTGCCTTAAATACTTGTTCAGATTTGTATCCACCATCACCAATTAACTTTGAAAGTTCTTCTGCATATGTTGCTGCTGCTGAGGTGTCTGCAGATCCAGCTTATCCATCAATTTTGATTTTATACGGTGATCTGTGATTGTCGCACCTTGAATTTATTGAACTAATCTCCCAATTCTTGAAATCCTCCATTCGTGCCTTCATCACCAAGTTCTGCTTGAAGACGATTAGCATTTTCATGGATTATAGCACCACTCTCTCTCCATTTTTTCAATTGCTGGATTACGAACAATTATGGCTAATAGTGAGGTTAAAGCTGTAGAATTCCTTATTTTGTCTTCTGATATCTTGATGGATCGTAACATTGATTCATTGACATAGAAGCAAATGACCAGCCAATGCGTTAACGGTCAAGCATATCTACTTTTATGTTATGTGGTAACAGGACCTTTTTCCATGATGGAACTAATTTTCCTTTGCTTTTCCTCACCATTCTAAATCACGAACAAAGTAGAAGAAACACGTGCATTCATTTGAAATTATTGCGACAAATGACAAGTTGAATCAATAAAACAACATATTCGGCACCGATCGTGCGAAGGTGGCTTTTATTAAAAGCCATAGTGTCTCGCGTAATCTGCCGGTGACTTTTTTGTCAAAAAACTTTTGGTTAAGCGGCAATAAGACTTGCTTATTTATAAATACTTTGATAGTTGTTTGTTTTGAAACATAACTGGTAAATAAATCCATATTATTTTACAAATACAATATGTATCATCAGTTTTGGATCTACGAATAAAGAAAATTTTAGCCGCGAATACAAGAAGTGGTCACATTTTAATACATTTTTAATACATTCGCTAACATAAGAAAGCAACAAGAAAAAAAAACGAGTTTTTTGAACAAATCTGAACTATTATTCTTAATTCAATTGGCTTTTAGGCAAAAAGAAAGTGACTTTCTTATATCGTATTACATAATATTATGTTATTTTTCATTTTCCTCTGCCAATCGTGAATATTCCATACCATGCACTAACACAATTCATTAACCAAAGTTTATTTTACAATTCCTAAAATTTGGTTCTACACCATATCACGAAGATATAAAAACGCAAAGAGTGATGAAGTAGCGAACATTTTTTATTATCGATAAAAAAAATAAAAACAAAAATATCCAACGTTATGTATGTTTAAAAGTTCCAAGTTCCAAAGTTCCAAGACAAAGCCGATACAAGGATTAAAGCTTATTTATTTATGTATGTTTTTACGGTGCCTCCTCCCTCAAATTCACGTTATATAGTAATTGTCTGTTATCTGAGATCAGTAACTTTAGTAACCTTACTAAATCAGTAACTTTACTACTACTCTAGTACTAAACTCGAAAAATGCAGCGCATAAAAAGAATTGTTACATACCAATGACTTCATTACTCTCTAGTAACTTTAAGGAGTTCAAATTAGTGCTAAAGATGCATCAAATGTTGAAGGGGAAACCAGTAATGTGACCAGATTAAACGTTATGCCAACAGTTTTATTATTTTATTACATACACACCTCGCTTAGCAAAGAACAAAACTGCATTTTATTTGATTAATGCTGTATTTTTATACACCATGATGATATTATGTAATGATGAAAAAATCAAGAAATTTCATTTATATTTGACATAGAAATTAATATTGCGTAAAAAGTATTAATAATCGGTGTCCACCATGGTTATTATAAAACCCTGTAACTTTACGAGGCATGAATGACCGCACGCATCTATAACTGATTGGTTATAGGGTCTGGGGGGTAAACGAGGGTGCCAATACCTAGTCTAAGATAAAACTCTGACAAATGCCCTCGCCTCCATCGTATTCAGCGGCCTCTGCAATGTGTACACTGGGATATGCGTAATGCAGCAAAGGGAGTAAGGTAAAGACGAGTTTTCGATGCCTTAAAATCGGAATATATTAAAAAAGGCATAGAAACCTCTACAGAATAGTCTCTGATCCTCCAGTCTGGGTGTTGGACTTGAAGCTAACAACCTAATCACATAAACAAAATATTATTACGATAGTTTAAAAAGTAGAAACCGGACGAAACCCTAGTGAACGATCTAACCAGAAAAAAGATAAATATTTTTTACACAAATTTATATGTATAATGTTAGATGGTTCATAGACCTAGTACACTAAAAATGTTGATGAAAATAATGTACATGTATAAGGTTGATATAATGGTATTGCATGAAGTTAAATGAACTGGTAAGAGAATATGGGAAAGAACAAAATTTTATCATTTACAGTAGTTGTCATCCTAACAAACACAAATTAGGGACAAGCTATATTGTCCATAATAGAGTTCAATAACTAATAATATACTTCAAGCCAGCGAGTGACAAAATACGTAAGCTAAGAATAAAAGGTAATTTTTTCAGCTATTCAATAGTCAATTTGCACGAGAAAGTCGAAAAAATCGTGCAAGAATGTTGGGAGGACGATATCAAAATAATTATAGGATCTAAGTAGCAAAATTGCACAAGCAAGAGAATATTTGCCAACCACAGGAAAACACATCTGCATGCATACATTTTGAACATTAAAATATTCACAAAGGGATATGGACATGCTTTGACGGTGGCACAGTTAATCAAATTTACCATGTTTTAATTGACTCATCATATACTATACGTAGTGGTGTAGGAAATCGTAGACGAGCAAATATATATTTTAACCATTATTTGGTTCATACAAAAATAAGAGCAAGAATTTCTAATCTGAAAAAGAGAGAAGGTACAAAGAAGAAAAACATAAAGCAGAGTTGTTAAAGAATTACAAAATCACCAAAAAGTGTAAGACACTACTAGAATGAAACTCAACTGAATAGAATTGACGAAAATAAAAATAACTGTTAGTCAACGTGCAAATTTGAAAAAAAAGTTTCTATAAACATGGGTCCTATTCTGAACTGTTACAGAGATACAGGCGTAAACATACTTATGGAAGGCAAATATAATAAAGAGTAAGAAAATGTACCTTTATTTTTCTTACTGCCAAACAACCATTTGTGTATAACAGTTAATTATTAGTTTGTCATTAGCAAATTGCTTTAAAGTTATTTCATTGATTTCATTATACCTTCGTTATTCTCTCCACAAAATCCGTTAGAAAATTGTCCACTTAATGTACAACCAAACATGTACAACATGATGGAGCACCTACACACCACAGCTTACAAGTGAGAAATTTCTTAAACAACAACTTCCCAAACTGGTGGTTATGACGAGGTGGTCCGCACAATTGGTCAGTTAGATCACCAGACCTTAATCCTCTAGATTATTATCCTTGGGGGTGGGTTAAATCTTTGGTATATGGAATCCATTCACAAAACAACTCGAGCTGTTCATAAGAGAGCTGACAAGTGTTTGGAAGTAAATAGTCGTATTTTTGAAAAGTACAAAACGTAGCCTAACTATTTATTATTAGTACTATTAAAAAAATCTTAAATATTTTAATTTTTGTTTCCCCTGTATCTCTGTATCAGTTAAGAGTAAGACCCATGTTTACATTTTTTTTTATCACTCCGTATATATATATATATATATATATATATATATATATATATATATATATATATATATATATATATATATATATATAGAAGCAGCTAAGGAAGTAATTGGCAAAGGACATCTACAACCAAACAAATTCGAATGGAAGAATGGAGAAGCCGAAGAAAAATATAAAGAATTAAGAGAAGATAAAAGACTTCATAAAAGACAAAGAGAATACATGCAATCTTATCTATCTTATCTTAACTCTAAGAAGTAGAAGAATCAAAATCATAAAATAAAAACAAAATTATTAAAAAAGACTCAATTAGGTTGGATTATAAACCTCTTCTAAGTATGTAAAAATGAATGGGAATATACTCAACGATCAAGAAATAATTTTAGAACAACGGGCGGAACATTTTGAAGAACGACTAAACAAAACAGAAAATAATGACAATGAAGTGGATATCACAGATGATAGACAAAAATATTTACCAACTGCATAGAAAATTCGCAACGCAACAGAAAAACTAAAAAGCAATAGAACTCTGGATATTGATGGAATATCAGCAGAGTTATTAAGAAAAGGTTCAGATTGTCTAGAAAACATCTGCTATCTAATTAGCCTAATATGGAAACAAGTGAAACTTCCCAAAGAAGATATAGGATAATACCAAGATTCACAAAAAAAAAGACCAACTGGAATGTAAATGGTTTTTATAGAGAAAAATCTACAATAGATTCGATCTTTATACTTTATCAAGCATTGGAAAAAACTTATGAATATGACATAGACAGTCATCATCTATTCCTCAAATTTAACAGTGCGTTTAAACCAAAATACATTGTATAAAGCGATGAAAGAGTTTTCTGCCATTTACACTTGACTAGATTTAACGAAATTCTATCTAGTGTTCAATCCAAAGGTAGAATTCAGAGCAAGATATCATGCTCATTTCTAATCCATTCAGGCTTCCGCCAAGGTTATATTATACTTTTTATACAATATAGCCCTTAAAAAAGCAGTAAAAGACTCCAACATCAACACACGAGGCGCAGTTATAAATAAAAGCATCCAGATACAGGTGTACTGATGATCTGGATGTTATAGCTAGATCAAAGCGATACCTCATACAGCTTCACAGATCACTTAAAGAAGCTTCTGAAAAAAAGGCACTATAGAAGAATATAAAAAAAAAACATGGCGATCACAATCAAAACTCACAATCAGCCTATCGAAAATTTGGTAATAGGAGCAGATAGAACTAGAATATGTAAAGGAATTCATATATCTTGGATCCCACTTAATCAAAATCAGTGATAGCAACTCAGAAATTAGACGAATAATATTCCTTGCAAATAGTCTACTAAGGACTAATTAAATATTCAACATCAGATGTGCCAAGAAAAATAAAATGTATCATTTATAGGCCAGACTTGATCTGCTCATCAAAAACCTGGACATAGACGAAGTATTGCAAAAATCTTTTAGCGAGAGGAAAATACCAGGACATGTATATGAGGGAGTTTTGCGCAAGCATTACAACTTTGATCGGTATAACTTATATAACCTGCATAACTTGTATAACTTCGACCTGTGTACAAAAAGTCTGATATAGTATAAATTATATAAATTTATAGGTTAAGATGGATAGAGAATATTGAGAGAAGGGATAAACAAAGAAAAAGAGAGATAAAACCTCTATAAATATATATTACCAACCATTAGGCAACATGTTTAGAGAAAGGCCACATAACAGACTAAAAAACCAGGTAAAAACCTAACAGAAGTAAACATGAGAAACGGAATAGAAAAAGCAGAAGATAGGAAGGCTGTTCGACTCCTTGAACAGACCAAGATCCATCTAGGGAGCTAATATCAGAAGTGAGTTGTGCATATGTTTCAAGTTGTTTTAAAGCTGCCGATGAGCAGTGGAATCGCGCAATTGCTCACTCAACTTCTGACTATCCTATTGTTTTATCGACAATACATTTGTGGAATGTTAGCCCGATAGTTGATTGCCGCCATCGCAGACTCTTCTAAAAACGAGACTAAATAAGGCTTGGGTTATATCACCGGAAAATGAGATTTCGACCAGTTTAATAATACGATATATTCACGAGATATAATATGTCAGTTACATATTAAATTGGGGGTAAGGTATTTCGGGTGACCTGATTCCCACAAATATATCTTGCCGTACCAAAAATTCTAGATTGATAAGTGTATATTCTTCGAATGTGAAAGTTAAATGTCGCTATTCACTATTAAAACCGTTACACGCCAATTTTAGCCAAATAAAACAAAATCCACACTCATCACTTAAGCAAATAGTTTGGTGGTTGTATTCTACGCACATTGTGCTGCGCTATAAGAGGAAACTGGGTTAGGAACTTGAGTAAATTCAAAGAATGATCACACTGAAAAAATAAAAACAAGGATAGAAACATCTCACAACACATTCAACAAGATGAAATCTTTCTTCCGCTGCAGAAAAAATAAAAAATGAATTACAAATCTGAATAATTCGCTGCTAGGTATATTTGAATCTCCTTTACGATATAAAAACTTCTACTATTAATAAATACACGATCAAAAGACCGGAAGCTTTTGAAATGTGGCTATTCAAAAGAATACTACGAATATCTTAGGAAAGGAAAGTCACAAATGAAGATGTCGTTCGTAGCATACTTACCTAAAGAGTGGTAATAACAAAACAGAAAGATACGCATATTGGAATACTTCGATTACGTAAAAAAAGCACAATGTTACGAACTATTGCGAATGATTGTGCAAGAAAATATAAAGAGAAAGAAGCGTGGTAAGATGAAGAAGTGTACACCGAAAAAGTTTTGGCGCTTTGGCGGACTTCACTAGATATTTCCATGATTGATCTTTGGGTTTGGTATTTAAATCTGGCGTGTATTAAGGCAAGTTGCACACACTGAAAGAATAGAAAGCCGCGAAGCATGATCGAAGAGAAGAATTAAAGAAATCTAAGAGACTAAAGAAAAATATATTAATCGACATTTATTTTGTCGCCTTTAAAGTAAACTTCATCGCGTGCAATACAACTATGCAACCGCTTGGCCCAATCCTCTTGTTCGTAGACTGATAAAGGTATGGTCTTTAGCCTCTTCGGCGAATTTTCATTTATGGCCTGTTATAATGTTTATGACCATTATGACCTCTTATATTGACTCAAAACGTCTTCCCCGAAGTGATAATTTTAGCTTCCATAACTGAAAAAAGACACATGGGGTCATGTCAGGTCAGTACGGTGTTTAGTCGATAATATTCATTGAGTTTTTGACCACAAACTCTTGCACAACGATGTTATTGTACGATGGTGCATTATCTTGGTGATGAATCCATGAATTGTCCTACCATAAATCTGGCCGTTTTCGGCGCATATTCTCGCGCAAACACCTCATGAGTGTTCATCAGAGTTCATCACACCATGGTTATCGAAGAAACTGTCAGTATGATTTGGTTTTTGAGTGAGCGGTTTTTTGGTTATCGACTCGTGTTCAAGGTGCCATTCCAAAGATTGTTGGCTTGCTTGTTTGCTTGTATGTCGTATTCGTAAACCCATGTCTCCTCGGACAAAATTAAGTTTTTTTAGGAACGAACTGTATGGAGACTCGTTTAATGTCCAAAATATCAGTGATAATATTATGAACGGACTTAAATGTTCACCTCTTGAGACAACTCTCTAAGACTCATATGACCATTTTCAAGAACCCGTTTCTCGGCTGCTCACCGCTCGCAAGAGTTAGGCCTCTCGCCAATGACAACCTAACGGATTTTGAGTTATTTAGAGCAGCTGCAAAGAAAGCGAAAATATTTATGATGGTAGCTTCATTTAAAACGACACAATAAGAAGAAGAACAAGTATCCAAATAGGGAAGAAAAAATATCCAATAAAGACGGTGATCAAGTATTCCTCTCTTAGTAAATGTCGATTAAGATTTGTAATCGAAAGAGTTCTACCTATAGCTGCAACTAAAGTATCATGCACGTGCTGGATATTTTCATGTCGATTTTGTATAGCTAGAATTCTAATATGTCGTGTGCCACGCCTCCCAGTAATTCGAGGACGATCAGAACCCCATAGTCGTGCATAATTATGTTGTCCTTAAACCATTTTGTCCATAATTTCATAATGGCAATGTCCAATCTTCTCGTTTTTTTACAAAAACTTAAATCTACTTCTTTTCCTATCCCCTTTTCCCTTTTAAGTTGGATCCTAAAACGATGTGTTGAACGAACTCGTGGCATTTTTGCCTTTTTAAGAGACCTGCATAGTTGAATCCTACATAGTAGCATATGAAAGAACCAAATTTGGGACCAGTTTTGCAGAGTTTTATTAATATTCATTTTTTATTCTCTCGCCTCCGATTGTACTTCCGATACATCCTTAAACCGGTTACTTTACCACATTTTTCGTAATCGCACAGAAACATAAACATAAAGAAGCAAAATTTTTATGGAGTTTTATGTTTTAAATAGGCCATATAATGAGTATGTTTTCAGTTTGATTAAAATATGGTTACTGGTTGTCGTACTTGGTCTTAGTTATATATCCTTAAAGCTACAATTGCTAATCTGCATTAGTATTCTTTCCATAAACCTACTTATTAATTTTTAAATATTGCATTTCCCACTTATCAAAACTCACACATAATATGCTTGATCTAAATTTAACGGAAAAGAAAATTCCCAAAACAACTTCATTTTCAAGCAAAATTTAATCAATTCCTGAACGTATCAAGCTTACAAAGCAGAATGAAGAACAACAGACAGTCAAAATCTTTCACGGGCCTGGAATATCAATAGATTTAGGCCTTTGGGCAAAATTAAATTGCTTTTTTTACTATCGGATTACTTAATATTACATTGTTTTTCACTTACCCCGTTGGCCATTGGTATTCTGGTGACCCAGTTACGTAAAATTCCTTTGTTCTGTAATTACTCGTATCTATGTTCTCGTATCTACTATAATACTATCCACTCTACTGATAAAGAAAATAGAAATCAACAAGACTGATGAACTAGCTCAAAAGAATATTTATTAGATGAAAAACGATTTTATTGTAGACAAATTTCATGACAAATATTGAAAAGCATATTACTTTTGAATCTTCAATTCGGAGGCAAAGTAGTAACGCCGTTTCGTAATGTCTCCTAAGTTAAGATGCTGATGATGAATTCCGTATTTTAAAAACTTACTGGAAGTCCGAAAACATAACAGGCAAGTACGGTTATAATTATCAACAATTGGTTAATTTTAGGGCGGTATTATGTTAGTATGAAGTAACGTTGTAATGAGAATGTAAATATTCAATGATAGATAATGAGGATATTGCATGTCGTGTACTCAGATTTGTGGAACTTCAAGGACAAAAATTGTGTGCATCAATGTGGTGCCTTCTGTCTTACCATAATAGCTGTTAGCAATCTGATATTTTTGAAAAATTAATCAAGCCGTTCCAACTCCTTAGAAACCATAGCTACCACATGCATTTATTTGTGAAAAGATATAAGTAACATATACTAATTCTCCGTTATTTGTATCTATATTGGATATGCAGATAAATTTTTATGCCGTTGTATCACAATATATTAATATTTTTATCAATAGTAACAGATTTTTACAGAAAAGTGTATTATGCATTGCTAGGCGCCATTTGAGATATACATCGTAAAGTTTGACATTGTTGAATGTATACGTTCTCAGAACGTTTTCTTATACGGACGCTATTATGTTGTTTAGTGACTTGAAAATTTCATCTCAGTCAAAAAATGAAATTAATTCGTGAACATTTTCATGTCATGATTTACACCAACATTCGACGTAGATTATCTCAACAACAGTGCATCGATCAACTCACTTCGACTTTTGGCGATAAATCACCATCTAAAACCACCGTAAATCATTGGTTTAGTAAATTCAATAGCGGCCATCGTTCGCTCATGGACGAATTTAAAAGAGATCGTCCAAAATCGGTTATTGTGTCAGAAAACATCGATATTGTGCGCGAACTGATAAAGCAAGATCATCATGCGACATACCGTGAGATTGAAGCATCCCTGGGCATTAGTATGATAAGCATGCACAAGATTTTACATGAACATTTAGATGTGAAAAAGATTTGTGCGCGTTGGATTCCACATAGTTTGACAATCGCTCAAAAAAGCCTCGTGTCGATTAGTGTAGAAAAATGCTCAAAAATACAATCGTGGTGCGTTAAAAGACATGATGACATCAACAAAGATACGAATCTTGGATCTATGTGTATGAGCCTGAAAGTAAACAGCAGTTATCTGTATGGGTTTTTCAAAATGAACCAAACCCAACAAAAGTTGTTCGCGCAAGAAGCACTTCGAAGCAAATAGTTGCCTGCTTTTTTGGGATAAATAGGCATATGGCTACAATGCCACTAGGGAGTTGTAGAATGGTCAACTCCAAATGGTACACAACCATTTGTTTGTCAGAAGTCTTTAAAGAAATAACAAAAAATCTACCAGCGACGCAGGATCACTCTTCACCATAACAACAATATGCAAGAGCCCGTCTCGCACATCGGACTGAACAAGTTATCATTTGACCGGTCAAAAAATTTAATTGATGTGTCATCCGCCATAAAGTCCTGATTTAACACCCAATGATTTTTTTCCCGTCTGTGAAGAATAAACTACTGGGTCAACGATTTTCGACGCCAGAAGAAGCGGTTATGGGTTTAAAATGCATGTTTTGGAGATACCTCAATCGGAATGGAAAAAGTGCTATGAAAATTAATTCAAATGTATACAAAAGTGTATCGATCATCGCGGAGAATATTTTGAAAAAAAAATATAACGATTTTCATTGATAAATATTTAATTTTATTTATTATTCTGGATACATAAATAGGTACCCTCATAGTCCACGGGAAAAGGACGTTTAGGATTGGCTAGCAGTAAAAATGATGGAATTTGCGACAGGTGTCTATCGATTCTCCATACGATGCTGTTTAGTATTCATAATGCCCAGGTGAACTCAAAAGTACCGCGTGCTTGCTTACGATGCATTTGTTAAAAGTAGTTTGTCCGTGGTGGAACTCCCAGCCACAACATAATTCCAAGGCGTGTAGCTCCCCTTCGAATAAAGGGTTCATTAATGAAAACAACCAAAGTTATCTGGTCCTTCTCGATAAGCCTGTACAACGCTGAATGTGGATAGGAAGAGGGAGACGATTCTACGAAGTTCCACTCACTTTGGTATGCGGCACACTTCTTCTTCGGAACGAGAGATTTGTAGGAGCACTGTATATTTTTAAAAAGAATTTGGGACTTCACCAGTATACATTGATGACTGTTTAAGAGTTCAAAGAAGGGAACTGTTAAGAACGGCTCATGTTTGCTCAAATATTGATCGACACGTTTGAAGAAAATGAACATTTGGTCAGCGTCAAGAGCGACGAAGCTCGGAACTCTGAAATTAATAAATTGCACAAGGGACCACTATACCATCTAAAGACGACACTGTTATGTGGTTTTGGTAAATACGGAATTTTTGGGTCTTTTATTTGAATGGAAGATGAAGACACAGTAGCCGTTCAATTCAACTCGCTAAATAATCATGTTTGATTTTTTTTCAAACCAGAACGTAGACGATAAATCAGAGGTGTGATTTCTTAAAAAAACATGCCTCCTAGTAAAAATACACGTGTGATTTCAACAAGTTAGGGCCACTGATCATACGACCAGATATTGATGAGTCTTGCGAGTTGCACTCCTTAATCTCTCTTTGGCGGACATTCACTAGATATTTCCATGATTGATCTTTGGCTTTGGTATTCAAATCTGGCGTGTATTAAGGCAAGTTGCACACACTGAAAGAATAGAAGGCCGCGAGGCGTGATCGAAGTAAAAAATTAAAGAAATCTAAGAGGCTAAAGAAAAATATATAAATCGACATTTATTTTGTCGCCTTCAAAGTAGACCTCATCGCGTGCAATACAACTATGCAACCGCTTGGCCCAATCCTCTTGTTCGTATACTGATAAAGGTATGGTCTTTAGCCCCTACGGCGAATTTTCATTTATGATCTGTTATGACGTTTATGACCATTATGACCTGTTATATTGACTCAAAACGTCTTCCCCGAATATAATTATATATATTATAATTTTAGCTTCGGTAACTGAAAAAAAGCTACATGGGGCCATGTCAGGTCAGTACGGTGTTTAGTCGATAATATTCATTGAGTTTTTGATCAAAAACTATTGCGCAATGATGTTATTGTGCGATGGTGCGTTATCTTGTCCTTCCATAAATCTTTGGTTAATTGTCCTTCCATAAATCTGGCCGTTTTCGGCGCATATTCTCGCACAAACACCTCATGAGTGTTCATCAGAATTCATCACACCATGGTTATCGAAGAATCTGTCAAAATGATTTTGATTTTTGACCGAGCGGTTTTTTGGGTATCAACTCATTTTCGAGGTGCCATTCCAAAGATTGTTGGCTTGCTTGTTTACATGTCGTACTCGTAAACCCATGTTTCGTCGGACAAAATTAAGTTTTTTTAGGAACTGTATGGAAACTCGTTTAATGCCCAAAATATCAGTCATAATATTATGAACGGACTTAAATGTTTACCTCTTGAGACAACTCTCTAAGACCCATATGACCATTTTCAAGCACCCGTTTCTTGGGTCTCGGCTGCTCACCGCATGCAAGAGTTAGGCCTCTCGCCAATAACAACCTGACAAATTTTGAGGTTGGACTTAGGCTTGCATCCGTATAAGGTGGTATTGGCACAAGAATTGAAGCCAACCGACCATCGTATTCGTGGAGAATTTGCCGATTGGGCCTTCAAAATAATGGAAGCCGACAACGAATTTCATGGCAAAATCATCTTCTCTGATAAGGCTCATTTCCGGTTCAATGGCTTCGTCAATAAACAAAATTGTCGGTATTGATGCGAATCTAATACACACCTGATACATGCAAATCCTTTGCATCCGCAAAAGATCACAGTTTGGTGTGGATCCTTCGGTCCTTATTTCTTTAAAAACAATGAAGGAGCCACCGTTACCATCAATAACGAGCACTACAAGGCAATGCCGGAAGATTTTTTTCCGGAATTTGATGGAATCTATGCGGATGAAGTTTATTTTCAAAAGGATGGCGCACCACTACATATTTTCTGAGTAAACATGGGCTTATTGTGTGCAAAGTTCGGCGACTCGTTAATTTTATGAAATGGCCCCATGGCTTGGCCGCCGAGATCCTGCGATCTGACTTTTTTAAATTATTTTCTCTAGGGACCTGTAAAAACACAGGTTTGTAGCAATAAACCTGCAACTATTAGCGACTTGGAAATTATTATTCGTCAAGCCATACTCACCATACAGCCCGAAATATGCGCCAAGGCCATCGAAAATTGGCGCGAACAGATCCGTATCTGCAAAAAGAGCCGTGAAGGCCATTTGGCTTTAATCTTGTTTCACTCTTATTCTTGTTAAATTCGAATGGAATGTTGTGGTGAAATTCCCGCGGTGGAGCTGATGTCACCTAGTGTGTAGTGTAGCTTAAATTTGTGTCAAATTTGCAAAGGCATGTTGTGACTGTTATTGGCCCGATGTTGTTCCAGGTGGTTCCTGAAAGCAGTGCATTTCTCTTCATCTTTCTCTTCATGTAGTTTCCTCTGATTTTCATAGTAAATTTTTCGTTTTCGATTTTCTTAGTAGATCTTCATAAATCTGGATCCGACGGCTCTAGTTCACAAATACATTTTTGGTATATTATGGATATCTAATTCTCGCTTAATGCGATGTGATCAGTTGTTATCTAGATTATTGGTTGGAGGATTCCTTGTTCCTTGCCATTTTCGTATAGCCCGATTATTTTCATTTATTAGGTGATTTATGGAGGTAGATGAAATTTCTTATAATTCCGAAACGATTTGAAATAAAAACTTGAAACTGGCAGTCACTACGGTGCATAATTAGGCACAGTGGCGTAGATAGAATAGCAAGGTAGCCATTTTTATAAATTAAATTGTAAATCGGTGATTTTTGAAAGAAAATATTCTAAATTTTTACTAGGAGGCATGTTTTTTAAGATAATTTCCATTTTCGAAAATCTACAGTAAAATATCAAAATATTACTGCCCAATTTTATTAGTAAACCTTGAATATTGGATATGACAAGTCGTGCCAAAAAAATAAATGCCGATTCCGAGCTTGAATTTCTAAATAAAACCACATAGTTTTTATTCCATCCATATATTGATTCACTAAAAATTTCAAGTTTTTTATATCATGTCTTTAATAAATTATTAATTGTTTGATTGATTTAGGTTTACCTAAAGAAAATCAAATTCTCATAATACCACTTCATTTATTTGGGAAATTTAATTAATTTATGAAAGCATCAAGCCTACAAAATAGAAAAAAAAACAACCGGTATTAAGCTAAAATCTCCCACGAGCCTTGAATATCAATTCTAACTAGAATGTCTTCAAATAGAAAGAAACTGTCTTTTTCTATCGGATTGCTTAATACTACTTTACTTTTCATTTACACATTCGATCATTGGTATTCTGGTGCATGGAAGTGAGAAAATTAGGCCCAAATTGGTTGATTCTTTCTTATTTGTTACGAATTTATTTCCGTCTTTTGTGACTTGGATACGTAAAATATGTTATGTGAACAAATAAATCAAATGGTGTTTAATTAGATGTATATTCTTAATTAGATTTTTTTCTGTAATCTCAGCATTAACCCTTTCATTAAACATATAAAAATATTATTACTGTAATACACGTTAATTGTCGTTAGTACGAGGGTTGCTATTTATGTATCCGGAATAATAAATAAAAGCAAATATTTATCTTTGAAAATGGTTTTATTGTTTTTCAAAATATTCTTCGCACTGATCGATACATATAGATGATTGTGCATAATTTGAATCAATTTTCATAGCACTTTTTCGATTCCGATTGAGATATCTCCAAAACATTAGTTTTGAAGGTATTAACCGCTACTTCGGGCATCGAAAATCGTTGACCACGTAGTTTATTCTTCACGAATGAGAACAAAAAGAAATCACTGGGTGTCAAATCAGGACTGTACGGCGGATGACCCATTAATTAGATGTTTTGACCTCTCAAACATTGCGTTATTCGGTGTGTGAGAGCTCGCGTTATCATGGTAAATCATCCTGCATCGCAGGTTGTTTTTTCTTATTTCTTCAAAGACTTCTGGTAGGTAAACCAATAGCAGTGTACCATGCAGAATTGACCATTCTACGATTATCTAGTGACACTGTAGCCACATGCCCATTTATCCGAAGAAAAAACAGGCCACCATTTGTTTCGAAGTGCTTCTCGCGCGAACAACTTTTATTGGGTTTGGCTTATTTTGAAAGACCCATACAGTCGACTACTGTTTACTTTCGAGCTTATACGCATAGATTCAAGATTCATCACCTGTGCAGATATCACGCACGGCTTTTGACGCACCACAATTGTATTTTTTGAGTATTTCTTTGCACGAATCTTTTTCACGGTTAAATGTTCATGTAAAATCTTGTGAATGTTTGTCATACTAATGCCCATGTCACATAACGATCTTGCTTATGATCGCTTGTTACCTTATCAGTTCGCGCACAGTATCACTTTATCAGTTCTGGAACAACAACCTATTTAGGACGACCTTCTTTAAATTCGTCCGTGAGCGAACGACAGCCACTATTGAATTCACTAAAGCAGTTATATACAGTAGTTTTAGATGGTGCATCATCGCCAAAAGTCGAAGTAAGGTGATCGATGCACTGTTAGATAATCCACGTCGAAAGTCGTAGTAAATCATCGCACGAAAATTCTCACGAGCTAATCCCATTTTTTGACTGAGATGAAATTTTCAAGTCACTAAACAACACAAATAACGTTCGTATGACAAAACGTACTATTAATGTTAAACTTTACTATATATATATATATATATATATATATATATATATATATATATATATATATATATATATATATATATATATATATATATCAAATAGCGTCTAGCAACACCATTCTTCCCAATTCCGGATACATAAATAGCAACCCTCGTATGTGTGGATGTGGGGTTGGTCACTTCGTTCGTTCATTAACAAGTTTACTATTATTTTAACAGCTATTGTTAATTACACTCTCGGTGTAAAAATATCAGTCAACATAGAAATGAAAAAAAATTGTAATATAATTAAGTTTTATTATTGTATTTGGTGTTTCTTTATTTGTTTCACGTGCAAGCTAAAATATCGAAAAAGCAAAAAAATATAATTGACTTTGAGCCGAATATAAAATAATGATTAGAAAATATTTACAGTTTTTGGGAGTCGAAATATTGTTTCTATTTAAGATTTCTTAATCTTCTAGAGGTTTTATCACAATTTATTAGATTAGTTAAGCTATTCAACATTATCTTGTGGATTTGTATTTAAAATTAATATTTTTTAGAAGACGATTAATTTTTTTTGTTACACACAGGCAGTATGAGTTTTAGGGACATAGTATGCCGATGAAAATGAAGTTTTTCATCGGCTGCCAAGTTGATTCGGTTCAAGAGCAATTGCTGGGGAAGCTAAAGTATAAATAAGAGTTCAGAATATCCAAACATTTAAAAAGTCTGAAAGTATTGTAAGAAAAAGAAGTTGAAAAAAACAGCATTAAATACTCACCACAAATTAGGCTGTATGATTTTCGCTGAAAAAGTCATACCATTCACTGAGCAGTGGAGGGAAATCAAATTTTTTTGATGAAAAAAACTCAATTTGGATGGGCCTGGCGGTTTTTCTTTTTATTTTCATGGTCTTAGGAATGAAGAGAAGATAAGAGTCATGGTTTTTGCTACACAAACAATGGCAAGTGTGCCTTTCTTGTAGAATAAACGATCTCAAGAAAATACAAAATTATTAGAACAAAAATTATTTTTTAATAACTTGAGTGTAGCTTCGCTCGTGTTTTAATTATATAATGATTCATTCGGCAAAAATTATAAATGATTGAATATTAATCAATTGAATATCAATATCAACAATTTTCAAATATGGAGGATTAGAAAAGTGTTATTCGGGCTACATGGGAAGAAATTCCATTCCACAATGAAACAGTTGTATGATTTATTACCAAAAAGATTTTTTGATTCAATAAAAGTTGATAGAAAGTACACAAAATATTAAAATCTTGTTTGTTTTCCTCATGTCAACTTTGCTCTTTACTATAAAACTGAGACCCATCTAACATTTTGACGGACCTGAAATCCATTATAAAATTAACAAAAATTGTCTTGAGAAACATTTGGAGAAATGTCTTGAGTTCTACTTAAGATAAGTTAAAATTCATATTATTGCTGTTTTCATATTAATATGTTATTTTGAAAAGTCTTAAAACTTTCAAATAATTATTCAAATGTTTTTATTATGTATATCAAAATATGCCATCAAGAAGCCTGAAGCATTTTGTAAGAAACTTTAAGCTTGACGATGAATTTGTTCGAGTACTAGGTACAAATAGCTTTAAATACATTTTATTACTAATATATCGCCACCTGTGCATTGAAGTGCATCAAGTTCACTTTGTATTATTTCTTAAAAAATACGATTTTGTAAGGTACACTATAGGATTGCTGAGATCAATAAATAAATACAGACTTTATTTAGCATATGCAGCTAATAGTAACAAGACGAAGGGCAGAATGCAAAGAAAAATTCTAAGTAATCGTTCAAAAAAAGAAAATACAATGAAAAGCCAAAAATTAACACTGTTCAAATGATAAAACGCTCTGTTGCTTCAAATAATAATTTATCAGTTTATTAAACACATGCACATTATGCCAGATACCACTGAGGTCATGTCCGATCGGGGTATAAAACAGTGAAAATTTAGTCTGAAATGTACGCTAAGTCCATTACTGGCATCATAGTGTTACTATTGGTTTGCTCCAAGTCCACATCAAATGAGACTGCACCTTCAAAGTCACGTGGCAATTCAACATTTCCTTTTTCAAGTTTAAAAAGGACATGCGCGATTTATACGAATATGTAAAAAATGACGGTCAATTAATTCAAACAAATGACCTCGAAAAAGAAAAATATTATAACCACTTAAAACTGAAACTACAATGTAAAATCGAAAAAAGTAACGACAAAAACCTTATAAGAGGTACTATTGTGAATATTTCATTCGACATGCAAAAGATTTTGCGCTCGCTAAGGCTAATGTGTCCAATTTCTTATACCAACGGAAATTAAATGTACTCAATTTAATAGCGCATTGCACGGTGAATAAACAAACTTACTGTGGAATATGGCATGAAACGGCGGCAGGACGATCCAGATGTCGTATTGTCTGCACCTTATAAACATTATTCACGGAATAGACAATAATCTGGACATAAAATCTTATTCTGTAATTCCGCAAAATTAGAACAGCATTATGTCTTTTTCCTTGGTTTATTTCATAAAGCATCATCCACAAACAATATCAATTGAACAAAGTTTTCGGAAGCTGGCCATAAAAATATCGAAGTGGTGGACTCTATCCATAGCCTGATTGAATGAAAACTTAGGTACTCAGAAATGTATAGCCCTGTATCAATGACAGATATCTTAAGATGGATAATGATAAACTGGATAATGATGATATAAATGCAAAAAAAGTTTTTTTTTCATTTTCAGAAATACAATCATTTCCATACAACATAATACCAAACTCCCAAGTAAAGCATCTGCAGGTACAATTGAGTTCAATGCAATATGTATCTTACGGAAATAACATTACACCTTCAGAAGAAGTTAAGAGCTAAAGTATTTTTAACGAAACTATGAAGGATGTATTATGTAAAAAAATCAGCCCTATGCAGCGAAAATCGAAAAAAAAAACTTCTATGTTAAAATATTTATCCTAAGAAGATAATATTTATATGAATTCCCTTTTGAAGTAAAAATATTTTTTTTTGTAAAATGTAAATGGACAATTTTCGGACGAAGTGAAATTTTTTTTGTTAATTTTTTATTTTCTTTGCGTCTAGTCCAAATTAAATTTTCAAATATCTCGAAGAAAAAGAAATATTTTTTTCTTAGTCTGTTTTAAACTGTCTGTCGTTAATGTTTAATAATGGGAAAAAATTAAAGATTGTATAATAACGACAGTATTTTAACATACATTTTTAGATCTTGTTTTTGTCAGTGTTACTTTTCTAAACTTAGCACACTCCAATATTCAGATGATGATATGTCTCTCTAATTCTTATATATAGTTAAATAACCAAAGATCAATATCTCAAATTTCTACTATATTTAAAATTATACGAATGTGTATAACAATTGTTGTGACACACAGTGTCTTTATCAAATACGAACTATATTGAACTAACAATATAGAACTAATAGTGCAAAATCCATTGTTTTAACGTCTATGAGGGCAATATAAGTTTAACAACATTGAACTATTCAAGTCTAGCTGGTCATTTAGGAAAATATCCAAATTTTTTTCTTTTCATAATTTTTAGGCTCTCTAAAAGATTTAATTTTGTAGATTTATTTTCATTATCTAACATTTTAAAATCGTCATTGAAAGAATGATTTTCTAACATTAAGTGGTTAGCATAAGGAGAATTATTTTGTTTAATATAACTTCTTTTATGTTCATTGAGGCTGGTAGAAAAATATCTTCCTGTTTGTCCAACAAATACTTTTGGACGACCAATAATTATAAATATATATAAAAATAAATATAAATACGACCAATAATTATAAATTCCTGATTTATAAATATTATTTGTTTGACTTTTATTGTTTTTAATAAGACGTCCAAGACTATATATTCTGGATAAATATATAAAAACTTATTTGGTAACTTTTTCTGTATATGTAATTGTTTGGACACTGTATTTTTGATGCTATTGACATGATATATTAAATTAATAGTTTTGTTATAAATATTTGATTAATTATTTTATTTATAATGTTTGGGTCGTATTCGTTATTTACTGTGATCTATTTGATGACATTTAATTCTTTATTATAAATATCGATTGACATTGGGATATTTAATAACCTGTATAAAAATGAATTTAATGCTGCCATTTTTTGTGAATAAGGCTTACAAGATTTTTTGTGTATAACTAAATCTCTATGTGATGGTTTATGAAAAATTGCAAAATTATGTTTATTATCTTTTCTGGCAATTATTAAATCTAAAAAGTAAATATTATTATTTTGTTCTTTTTCAACTATGAATTTAATGTTTTTATATAAAGAATTTAAAGTTAAATACTGATTTAATTGGGCTTCTAAACATTTTTTTGCCATAAATGGAAAGATCATGTATAAGTTTTAATTAAAAAGTTACATCAAATTGAAAATACATTTTTAAACCTAGTTCCGATGACGCACCAACGGTTCCCAAAAAAAAACCTGAACGTATGTGACCACACAATAGTAACGAAGGCCAATATCGCCAATATCGGGTCAGCTCGGAACAATTCGTTTCGAGGCACATAAAACAATGTATCGATCTTAATCATTGTTCTATGAGTTTAACCTATATATTTGACTGCATTTGTTGGTTTGCTAGCGATTTGAAAATATACTTGCTTTTAATAGGTATTTAGGATTTCGGTTCTGTTTTCGACGTTATATTCATATATCTTTACATAAGATATAGAGGCTCAGTTAAGTTCATAATGAAATATTGAAATTAGATTAGGGTTGTTGTTTTTTGCATTCGTTTCTATAAGTTTCATTTATATTATTTAATTCATGTAAGGAAAACAAATTAAGGTGCCAAATTTATAAGAAAGAATATTCCTGCGTGTCCGCAAAGAATCTACATGAAGCAACACAGCCAAGGATAGTAACAAAGAGTAAGTCCTACATCTATGTAGTAGTCCTATATCCTATTTTGTAGGATACGAATAAAAATATTCAAGAAAGCGCGAATAGACAAGAACAAAATTTGATTACCAATTTGGAAGGATGAAAAGTCTTATGAAAGTTTTACAGGATAATCTAATTTGTAGATGGTCGAAGAGTACAGAAATTTGTGTGATCAGATGGATGAACATCAACTAGTTAAATTAAGGACTAGCAAAACAGTTTTCCATGAAATCTAAAACGTCTGAACGAGTATGCTATAAAAGATTTCCACTCAAAAAAATGGTTTAGGTGCCTTTTCTTATTTGGGAAATCTCTAGCTGATCTTGCATTAGAGTTAGTTAGCAGTGAGATGATTTATTTATATTTGTAAATATTATTAAATCACGAGTTTAATGTGATGATTTGTAAAACGTGTAAGGCAAAATTTTAAAATTGAAAATATTGAAAACCGTAATCAAAGCAATAATATAGTAGAGATGGATTTTTTGAAAATATTGTTAGTATAGTTTAGTGTGGTAGTTTGAAGAATCAGTGTGGTTTTAAAATATTGCAAACTTCAATGAAAGCAATCAAACAAATATATATATATATATATATATATATATATATATATATATATATATATATATATATATATATATATATATATATATATATATTATATATATATATATATATATATATATATATATATATATATATATATATATATATATATATATATATATATATATATAATTTTGGGTAGCGATTGTTTTTATTCTGAATTGATTATTAATATAGTTTACATATTATAATCTACTGTAATATATTATTCATATTATAAATAAATTTAACAGAGTAATTTTAACTGAAATAAAATTAGTGATCTAAACAGTATGCATGTGTTTTGTTAATAACTTATAAGCATTATATGTATATCATATACTTTACTCCGAACTTTATGCTCTGGACATACATGTCCTTACCGTGCAAATACCATTTTTGCGGGTAAATTGAACAAAACATACAGCCTTGTCACCGTAACTGTTTCGTGACACCCTACAAATAGTTTAATTATATTTAATAAAAATATTTTGTTTATTACATGTACATGTACATTATTATTATTTTTTTACATTAATGTTTTAGCACCTCGAACTTCAGCTGAGTTAAACCGAACGTCATTTTTGAGAAAATCTGTGACCATAAAAATATCCACGGCAGGTATATTATCAGAATTAGTCTTTATAAACCCTTTGTCACGCATTACTGAACTAAATTAATAATCAATAATATTTTATTTTACACTTAACCAACAATAATTTTGACAGTATATATACATCTGATATTGATTTATCCTATTTTCAAGTCCATAAATATTTTCGCCAGTTTAAGTCCTTTCATAAACAACAAAATAATTCTCATTATGCTAACCACTTTCAATGATGGAGCCATTACCTGTGGTGTCTAAAGCGTCAACCTTACGATACGGCAGTTAATGTGGAGCGAGTTCGATTCACGTAGTAGGCAAAAAAGTTTTTCTAAAATTCTTGTGAATGTTTCTAGGCAAGAGTGTAAAATCTGACAAGGAATCACCCTTCAGTCACGTCAGTTCGAGGCTGAGTATGGCCGGATGCCTTCTGAGAGGTTTTCTACGTTGGTCACTCGTCAGTCGGTAGGTCGGTAGGAGATACTTTCGGTTAAGCACAAAATGAAGGGTTGATAGGCCGAGGGGGGTGCTGGCCTGGGTTTTCGGTAGTTGATGACCGTGGTTTGGAAGCCATGTTAAGCTGTAAGTCCAGTCGCGAAATAGCCTTCTCAGTTGCTGATGCGACTCTAACCCCAAAACTTTACTTTATTATTTTCAATGATAATTTTAAAATGTTACATAATAAAAATTAATCTAAAAAATGACAGCCTAGAAATTCCAAAAAAAAATTTGGATATTTTGCTAAATGGCCAACTAAACTTGAATGGTTCATCGTTGTTAAACTTATATAGCCCTAGACGTTAAAAAATGGATTTCCCCAGTATCATATTTTATGGTATTATTAGGTCCATGGACAGTTTAGATTTGGTTAGTTTAGGTTGTAATTCCTTTTCTTACTGTTACTTTAATATAATATCGGCTACCTTAGTTAAATTTCTTATATATAGGCTGAATAAATCTTTCAATCTAGGGATATTATAACAAACGCTAATTATGCATGAAGCAAATTAAATATGAAAATCTACACTTTGTTCAAAGAAAAAGATGACTGATGTAACACACGATGGGATTTACTTATAGTTTTATCACTTTTATTTATGAAATCTCTGGTTGGAAAGAAATTCACATCAAATGAACAAATAACCTCTGAAACAGAAGACCATTTTGTAAAGTTCCTTCGAAGTCGTACTTTTTGGAGGGCATAAAATAATTGGGACCTTGCCCACCCGTTTTCTTGAATATTTGTCAACTATCTCAATATAATGAAGATGAATAAACGCCTTACCTGGAAAACTAAAGCTAACATAATTATAATGGATAGTCGGCAGAAAATCCAAACTATACCTAAACAACAAAGTGCTAGTTATTCAAATTCACACAACCATTAGCGCGTTTCCACACTCCACATTTGTAAATCAAATTATGTATTTATTGTATTGTTCTTAATGCAGATTGGCAATAAATTGGGATACAAACAATAACAGATTATTTTTTTACTAAGATTTAGTTCATTTTTTTTCATAGCATTTATTATTATTTGCAATTTGTGCTATTAATTTATTACTGTTAGTACAGTATTACTGTACTATTAATTTATATTTGTATTATTAATTAATAAAAAAACGTAAAGGTAAAGTGTTAGGGTTAGAGGCGCATCAGCAACTAGGCTATTTAGCGACTGGACCTACAGCTTAACGAGGGTTCCGAACCACAGTCATTAGCTTCCGACAAACCCAGGTCAGTACCCCCCTCGAGCTATAACTAAAAAATATTTTGAGACAAACCAGTTGTCGAGCTATTTTCGTACATTTTTGTAAGAAGTGAAGCGCTGCTCAGCAAGTGCGTATCCCATCCATCTAAATGACTGGTAATCGGACGGAACCAAGTCTGGTGAGTAAGCCGCATGCGAAAGTATTTGCCAACTAAATGCCTCAATCGTTGCCCAGATTTGCTGTGTGTGATGGTGCCTTATCATAAAGCAGAATCGCTTTGTGTTGCCTTTTTTGATATTCTGGTCGTTTTTCACGCAAAGCTTCATACAAATCGCTCATTTGTTGTCGATAGCGTTCGGTATTAACGGTTTCACCAGGCTTTAGCAGCTCATAATAAATCACACCCTTCTGATCCCTCTAAACACAAAGTATTGTCTTCTGTCCATAGCGATTAGGCCCTGCAGTCGATATCGGTAGTTCACCTGGAGTAATCTATGATTTCTAACGCATAGGATTCTCAAAATATATCCACTTTTCGTCAAAAAACACCATTAGATGGGGAAGTGCCTTTCTTTTGTACCTGGCGAGCAATATTTCGCAAATGGTTTTTCGGTTTTCCTGCTGTCTTTCACTCAATTTATCTGAAATTGATTTTCTCATTTTCTGGATCTTTCCCATGGCTTTCAAACGTATAGAGACAGCTTCACCTGTCATATTTAATTGATGCGCGAGTTGTTGCGTTTGAGTGTCATCCTCATCCAACAATGCTTGTAAATCGCTGTCTTCAAACTTTTTTGGTGGTCTTCCACGTTCTTCATTTCTCACGTCAAAATCGCAACTTTTGATTTTTTAAACCACTCAGGGCACTGCGATTTACCAAGAGCATGTTCACCTTAAGCTTCGATAAGCATTCGATGCGATTCTGCAGCAGTTTTCTTCAAATGGTAACAGAAAATCAATGCTGTCCGCAAAGGGTATTTTCCAGGCACACAATTCGACATGCTCAGCGCTATTGCAAACTATACTATTGTATAAAACTTGTATTGTTATGACTTAAAAATCTTTGTCAGATGTCAACAAGGAAATTGCACCAATGACGCGGTTTGACGGTAACTACATTGACAGCTAGGGCCATTTATTGGCAAACTCCGATTTCATATTTACTGACCTGGTATAATGCTAAACGTAAGAAATCATTTATTAAGCGCGGGAATACGCCTTTAACCAACTCTAAGCTTTTGGTGGAACTGGAAGGAAACAGTTTACTATGAGCAGCTACCTGAAAACCAGAGTATTAGGCCTGAATGATAGTGTTCATAAGTAAGAGCAATAAAGTGCCAACCAGGAAGGACAATGTTAGACCACACGTGACTTTAACCACCAGTGACTTTGACCACCTGATATAAATGTTTAAAACTTCACTGGGGTGTTGTCCATCCACAGTATTCTCTCGACCATGCACTCTCCGAATACAATTTATTTAAATCGCTTAAAAACAGATTAGATGATAAAAACCTTTCTTCCTTGGAAAACTTGAAAAATCACCTATATAAGTTTTTTTGCCAGAAATCTCAGACCGTCTATGAGAGTGCTATTATGCACTAACCGAAGAGATCGAAAAAGATCATCGAACAAAATGCAATGATTATGTAATTCGCATGAAATTAACAAATCATCTCTAAAACAGAGAATTATTTTGCAGAGTTAGTTCGAAGTCGTACTTTTTGAAAGGTATACAATAATTGGAGAATCATTGCGCGTGTCTCGATATAAAAGGAGACTAGCTTGCCTACCTGTTTTCTTGAATATTCATCAACTACCTCAACATGATGAAGGCAAATACTTGGGAACCAGGTTTTTGTTTAAGCGTATCATCTAGAAAACGTGCATTTTAGGAAAAGAAAGCAGCTAGCTCTAAAGCTAAAACAGTTATACTGGATAGTCGGCAGTAAATCCAAGCTATCCCTAAACAACAAAGTTCTGGTTGTTCAAATTCAAACAACCACTAGGGCGTTCAACTATATCAGTTTTTTAGCCAGAAATTGCAGAATGTATATGAGAGCGGGATTATGCACTAACCGAAGAGATCGAGAAAGACCATTCAATAGAAGAAAATTAATAATGTCTGAATGATTGTGGCGTGTTCATATATACACATACAGGTATTTTTGATATTTTTGGAGTTTTAGATAGTGGCGAAAAACCCAAATAAAGGAAAAAAATAGAAGAAAATAAAGTTTCCTTCATTCTTCATCAAAAAAATGGGACGAACATCAAACCAACATTACTTTAACATGAATAGAAAATTACAAGATCATTTTAATTAATGTTATTAACAGCAGTAGTAACATTATATATAATTTATTGCTATAAAATTAAATATAAACTCACACTCAACAGGTACGAGCAAATATGAACAAAATTATTTACATAATTTTAGACTGTATGTTAATTTGAGTACTTTTATGATTTATGAGGTGTTAAAACGTTTTCATATATTTTTGCTTTGGGTAATATAATACATACCTTTTTGTTTTAAAATTTTAAACATTAACAAAAAAGTATGTAAATGGCAAGCGCACCTTACAAAAGCTATGTATTATACAACATAATTATTTTTGGATAATACGAAGATTTTCTCATAAACGTGCAATCTCTTGCTTCGAATATAAATGAATATGCAATTTCGAAAAGGTCACATCTCACATAATTTGACAAATAAGTTTTTTCATATCAATGTGTTCTAAATGCTTCTAGTGTTCTACTGTCGGCGTATGTGGCGCCAAATAATTTCCAAAAAGGTCAAAACTTTAAGACAGTGCCCTTTTCGAATTTATTGCTTAACATAAGACCGATAACCGCCATAATAATTCTCTCTTTTGCCCACGTGATTAAATACCACAAACATATTGCATTAAGCTGAGTCCATATCAATACAAATTTGCGTTGTGCGGGCTGTATGTGTTGCATGTAGTGTGCCTACGCGGCAATATAGACGCTCTGACACACAAAGCCACACACAAATATTTTGTTGTTCACCAGATAATTCAAACAATTTTTTTCAGTAAATTCAACACACCAACAAAATTTTATTGGTGTGGACCCAGCTTTACCCATCATTGATTGCGCTGTCATTTGCTAGTAAACACGTGTCGTTGCGCTTCCAGTTAAAGTTCTGATTCTGACAATGAAATTCCGAAAAAAAAGAAAGGAGGAGCAAGAAATACTGAGAAATATAAACACGTTGTTATAAGAACCGCTAAAATAAAAAGTTTACCTCATGTAAACTACAAAGGGAGGCAAGTACCAGGACGACGAACGCGAGAGACTTGCAGGTAAAAGTTATATCGATTATTTTTTATCCAATATTGATTTATTAATAATAATGAATAGCTGTTAAGAGATGCAGACGTCTGATTAAACTAAAAAAGGAGAATAAAATACCACAACATCTTAGAGGCAAAGCAGTTGGTTCAAGAAGTATGGTTATTCCCGGTAAACATTGCATTGAAATTCACAACTTTATAGAGCCTCATGACAACAAAGAAATTCATTATTCGAACGACGTTGAGAAACAGTATTTGTTATCTTCATTAAATATACAAAAATACATGAAATGTTTCTAAACCTGAAATGAACGGCAAAATTAATTACCAGTTCTTTCGGCAATATTTTAATTTGAATTTTGATTTATCATTTGTTAGACCCCAAATAGATGTGTGCAGTAAGTGTGAAGAATTAAGTGTTAAAATAAAAGATCCCTATTTAAATGACGGTGCTAAAAGTAGAGCAATTGCGGAATTAATTATACACAAGCGACGTGCAAGCAAAATTTTATAAGAAAGTTAAAGAAATTAAAGAAAAATGTACCAATAATGAAACAGTTTTAGGTTTATCCTTCGACTATATGCAACTTTTCCTTTACCTACATTACATATTCAACAATTTTTTTACTATAGACAGCTCTGGGTCTACGAATTCTGCATTCATAATATAAGGACTGTCAAAAGGACATTTTATTCTTATCATGAAGGACAAGCATTGAAAGGTCTTAATGAAGTATCAACGTTCTTAAACTATTACGTCAATAAGTTTATTCCACATTTAATAACAGATCTTCATCTTTTTTGTCATGTTTGTCCCAGACAGAATAAGAACAATACCGTTATAAGATTTTTGATAGCATTATCGGAACATAGAAATATGATAATCCATATATATTTTCCAGTACCCGGCCACTCTTTTAATGATTATGACAGAAATTTTTCAGTCATCAAAAGGAAAATTAGACCTGAAGATCGTGTGTTAACCCACCAACAATATATTGATCTTATAATACAGTCCAGTAACACCGAGAAATTTAACTTTGAAAAAGTAAATACCGAATATATTATTAATTTCAAAAAATGGGCTAAACCAAATTTTAAAGCTAAACCTTTATCAATAAGAAGTTACGGAAAAGATGTACCTAAAAGTGAAAAAGTTACTTTTCAAGTATCAAATTATTATGAGTTTGTTTTTGATCCAAGAAAACCTGGTGAAGCAATCGCAAAAAAATATATAGATCATGACATCTCTACGGACATTTTCGTTCTTTCTTAAGTGAAGGGTACTTGCAGTAACTTACCAAGTCAAGCTGATCAAGCTTATAGTGGCAAAGTATTAATCATCTGAAAATTGCAGATATTGCCAAGTTGAAAGAAACAGTATATATCAGCGGAATTTACAGAATTTTATGACGAAATACTGCAATAGCCAACTACAAACGAAAGAGAAAATAAAAAATTAATTAATTTATTTCGCCCATAACAACCTGATGTTATTGAAGGCAACAATTTACAGTAAATATACTCTATAATAAATACCCTACAATTTGCAACTAAAATTTCTTCTTATAGTACAATTATATTGTTATAAAGCCAACTCTCACAAAGTAAACTTGTGTTGAGAGTTGGAGTAAAATGACACAGTCAGTTATCAATATAACCATTTACATTTCAGAGTTATTACACTATATAATACAATCTGAGAGTCTGCAGAAGAAGATTTTTAAAGAAAGTCTATTAACTATCTTTAATTTGAGTATTATGTTTAATTTTAGATACCTAAAATATAAGTATCACCAAATTTATATGGGTTTTCCTTTAAATTTTGTGTACCATGAATTTCGAAAAGGGTATATCTCATAAATTCAAAATTACTAAATATACATATATAATAATGTTAACGTGTAATTTTCGATTGCTAACTGACCCCAAAATGAAACTCAAAAACACATTTTTTTACATATTATACTTCTTCAGAAAATAAATAGTGTTTTCATATCCTGAAAAATTTTAATATTCAGACATATGCCCTTTTCGAAATAGCATATTCAATTAATTCCTATACTTTTCCTATCATGGAAAAAAGCGATATTCGTGGTTCATAAGTTTATAAGGTTAAATGAGTTTTAATGTGGTTGAACCAGCACTTCTGATAATCCGCGTTCATTACGCCCTTATTTATGGTCAACAACATCTATGATATTGTGTTCGCTGATCGCAGAGTGAAGGTAAGAGAGATTGCTCAGATGATAAATATCTCGAAGGAATGCATACGGAACATACTTCATAATCATTTGGACATGAGAAATCTATTAGAATGATGTCTGCCGAGTTACTGCGAGTCAAAAATCGAATCAGGTAACCACTTCATAGCGATGTTTAGACATGTATAAGCGCAATCCAAAAGAGTTTCTGTAGCGATTCATGACTGTAGATGAAATTTCGACTTATCACAATACCCCAGAAACTAAAGAGCAGTTAAAAGAGTGGGTTTTATCCGGCGAATGTGACCTGTAGAAAGGACAGAGGCTTATATCGGCTGGAAGATCTAGTCCACTGTTTGCTGAAATTTGAAAGACATTGTCTTCATCGACTACACAAAAAACGAAAATACGATCACTGGATTATAGTATGTTGCCTTATTGGTCAAAGTTCATTCAGATTTGTTAAAAAATGCCCTCATTTGGGGAAGAAAAAAATACTGTTTTACAACGGCAATGCCACTTATTTGTCCGAGAAATTGGTCAATAGGGAAATTGGCCAATTTGCGCTACCTACCGCTACCTGACCCCTCAGCCTTTTTTCCTTTCCAAAGATAAAGAAATCACTGGCTAGAAAGATATTCATATCAAATGAAGAAATCACTCCTGAAGCAGGGGACCCATTTTACACACTTCTTTTGAAGTGGTAATTTTTGGAAAGCTTAAAATATTTGACAATTATTGGGTATGTTGTCTACCTTGAAAAATAAATTAATTTTGAGGAAATAGATTTTCAAGAAAGAAATAATATTTCATTTAAAAAGTATCTGACTTTCTATTCCACATTCGTTAATTCCCAGGAGAAAAATTTAAATACTAAACCCATATAGAAATATCCAAAGAGTTGTTAATGTTTGTAGTAAGGTGGGGTAGGTCTTAAACGATAATTCGGCTTAGGGAAATTTAGCCAGCATGCAGCGCTACAAGGTAGAGGAGAGCTCGTTTTATGAGCGCGAGTATTACCGCAACAACAATTTCGCCTCTGTTGCGACCCATAGATTTCGACAACTTTTCAATTTGCACGACGTTCAGCAATGTTCATAAGCAATTGGTTCATAAGTTTGAGGAAACTGGTTCAATGTTATATAAACCTGTCCCGGGCCATCGAAGGTTAGCGAGAACCGATAAAAATATTGATAGAATAAAAACGCCCGAATGCGAACAACCAAACTTATCGACACGACAGTGCGCAGCTACTATAAATGTGAAGAGATCGTCAGTGCTTTGAATCCTTTACAACGATTTACGCATGCACCTGCACAAGATTTAATCAGTGTAAGAATTGAAACCGACGGACCCCGCTGATAGACTTTTATTCGCTAACGAAATGATGAACCGATATCCAGAAGTCGACTTATCTACATTCCACCTTAATGGCCATGTCAATAATCAAAATTGTCGCTACTAGTTTGGAAAAAATATTAAAAAGGAACATGAAAGGTCTCTGCATAGCCCCAAGGTCATAGTTTGAGGTGCAATGTCGGCAACCGGAATCATCGCTCCGGAATCATCGATATGCTTCAAACTTTTTCACTCCTGCTCTTTAATAATTTGAAGGATACACTCAGGACACTTGGTTGCAACAGGACGGAGCCACCTGCCAGACTTCCAATCTCTCTTTGAGCGTCGTTCAGAAGCTTTTTCCGGGAAAATTTATTTCTCCAAAAGGAGACATTCAGTAATCCCCCAAAGCTCGGGCTTGACTTCCTGTAATGTTTTTATGTGAGTATCTTAAAAGTCAAGTATCCTGCAACCGCCCCATCAAGAAGAATATTCGACAAGAAATCGAAGCCATAGATGCAAACACTTGCCGCCGCCTTATGGCTAATTTTGGAGGTTGACTTCAGTAGCGCCATGACAGAAATGGAGCATATTGAGATAATGTAATCTTCTGAACATGAAATTCCAAGGATGTGTGTTAATTTTAAGAATAAATTTGTCAAAATTAATCAACTTGTTTTGTTTTTATTTCATTTAAAAAAATTGACAAGCTGGTATTTAGAAAATTATTCCAGCAAGAATTGAATTGGGACATTTTTATATTTTTGGTCACAAATCAATTACAATATCATCATTAAACATTTTGAAAGGTATCTTTTCTTCAACCTTATTCTATAGTAGCTTTAATGTCACGTGTTAATACTCACCCCATTACATTTTGACTAAAACGAATTCTAGCACAGAAAAAAAGTATGTGGTTATTTATCCTTTCATTTTCACACAGCTTCTAGCAGAAAATATGTTTTATAAAAAAAGGATTAATCCAGTTTCGTAAACAATGTTTTACGCATTGCGTTTCTTTATTATGGTTATTCAGGTCGAACAAAAAAAAACTTTTAGCGGAACAAACATTTTAAATGGTTTCCTTCGTAAATCCGTTAACGTCTAATTAACTCTTAAATGGAAATTTGCTTCATACAATTAATTACTGTTTTATTATTGAATCTTTGATGAATTTTCGCTAAATGCTGGGTCGTTAAAATATTATATTTTGAATGCATTGAAATATGGCGTAGTAGGTATATAACTTGGAGATGATAATTATTTGGAGATGTCTCCATCATCCGAGTTATTTTTGTTCTGTGTATTCTTCTATGAATTCTATGTATAAATCTTCTCTAATTATTTTATTTCTAATTTTGTCCTTCCTTGTAACTCCCTTTACTTTTCAGGTATTTCATCACTAGAGTAGAGCGGGGCTAGTTGATCATGCAAGTTCTGCAATCGAAATATCTCGAAAACTAAGCAACCTAGAATGGTTATGGGAGAGGAATACATAGCGCGACTGTCAATTGCTGTATAGCCCCAGCCCCAAGCCCCATTAGATATTGATTGTAGAAAATCAATTTTTTCTTTAATAAATTAATAACCGTCAATTAATTTGTGCATGTGATTATTCTACAAAAACTTTACTAATTAAAATTAGTTATATTGATAATTGTATTAATGATTATTATTACATTTTAGGATTCGTACATATAAAAGAAAGACCTCAAAAGGTTTACCTAGTAGTCAACAATTGAGTGATGCATCAAAACTGTAGAGGAGCAAAACATGAGTGTAAATGCTGCAACCAAACAACAGGATTAACACGGATGACTAAAGAGATATGTTTGTATTAATTGTAATAGACACAAAGATGATGATGAATAATTTGGGATTATTTATCATCTAGCGATATTCTTGATCTTATAATTAGTTACTACTTTAATTTAATATTTATTTGCGTTATAATTATTTTTAAATATATAATTTTAAATATAAAGGTGTAATAATAATCCAAAGATTGGAAATATTTAATTTTGTTTGAATTTAATATTTTTCCAGAGATATGATAACAATATGAGTATGTAATAATCAAAATAAATAAATATTTGCTTGTTGATTACGATTTTTTTTCATTTAGATCATTCTATACAGTCATCAAGTCGATTTTAGCCATTGCTCAGCTAGCTCCATACCCATGCTCAACTGGCCCCACTAGTGGGGCACGTTGAGCAACTTGGAGCGCTCTCGCATTTCCGACAATAACTTTTAAACTTGTACCCGGATCGTTTTTACACTGCTAGAGAAAAGTAAATTACGAACCTAACAGCATAAGATCCTATTAAATCCGAAGCATATTCTAAAAGTTATGGGAGATCAAGCGAAAAGTTGCTCAACTAGCCCCGCTGTTATATTACTTTTTTCGTGTTCAGTGAACATCCAGGACTCACATCCGTTTCTTAAGATAGGTCTATGTATTGTTTTGTATAAGTCCAGATGGTACGGGAAACGAGAGCACAATGGAAAAGGAAGAGAGAAAGGCAAAAGCTAACCTGGGACAAAGTGGTGGAAAAGATTTTAAAGAAAAAAGGAAAAACGTGGGCAGACAACACAGAATAGAAAGGCCTGGAACAAGTTTATTAAGAACTAGTATTAGATATAAGCATTTTTACACCCTATGGGCTTATAGCAGTGGCGGCTCGTGAGATAAGGCGTTGAGGCGCCGCCCCTGCAGCATTTATCACAGTAAACAATTTTCAGAGCAAAATACCAAAAAAAAAGTAAAAAGGAGGAAAGAGAAAAACCAACCAAAAAAAACCTCAGCAGCACTATTATTTGTATTGCATATTTATTGGTTCTCAAAACCATAAGGCATTGAACATATTTAAGAAACTACATTATAAACACTTAATTCTGTATAAAAAAAAACAGAAAAAAAATTAATAACACAACAAACAGGCCAACAAAAAGAAGAAAAGAGTGGAAGAAAAAAAATTGGATACAAAAGAAGAGGATAGAAATACACAGTCAACATAGTATTGTTAATATAATTTACATGAATTACCGGATAACATAATAAGTACAAACATAAACAGTTAAATTCACCAAAACAGGCTCTTATAATAATTTAATTGAATTTAAATTATTCTTTGTTTCCCCATGAAAATCGTTTAATGAATAATAAGCTTTGCTTAACAAATATCTTTTAATCGCTCTCACAGACTGATCACGTGGCAGATCCCGAACATACTCCAAAACAGTATTATATATCTTCATAATAGTATACTGCACGTTCTTCTGCATATAACTAGAATTACTTCTTTCATTCACGAGATTTGATTTATACCTACTTATATAACCATGCTTTGCGATAGCCTCCCCAAGAAGATCTCTATTATTAAATACAAAAGTGTACGAATCCAAAATAAACATGCCGACAAGTGTCAGAATTCTTTTGCCAATAAAAACATTTCTGCAGCTTTCGTAATGGCTGATGTGAAAACACTTTTATGCCTCTTTTGTGGAGCAAAATTATCCTCTCTAAATCTGGAGAATTTCCTCAGAAAATCAAACCGTAGCTTATACTCGACTAAATATAGGCATGGTAAACTAACATTGCAGCCTCAAAACCGACATTCTGAGCTATGATTCTCAGTGCGTAGCAATACCGAGCCAAGCCTGCAGCAACTTTTTCCACGTACCCTCTCCAATTCAGCTTTCTATCAATCACAAGGCCCAAGAAACACACCTGTTCAGAAACCTGAATTTTAACGTCTTTTTAGGCAAAAGTAAAAGTGTTATTCTTTCTATTGCTGAATACAATGGACTGGGTTTTAGGCACATTTAAGACAAGATCCCCAGTAAAGAAGTATTCATCAAGAATTCGGCACGATCTCCCAACACTCTCGAGCATCAAGTCGGGATCATCTTCGCTAAAAATCAATACTGTGTCATCCGCATAGAGTACCGTGTGCTGTTCTGTAACGTTTGGAAGTTGATTTGTATAAATAATATATTATAGTGGACCCAATATAGAACCTTGAGGAACGCCTTTTGTCACACAAACCTTATCAGACATAATAGCTCTACCGCAAAAATTAGTCTCTACTACCTGTTGGGTTCAGTCCTTTAGATATGATTTTATTAACATGAGTTAATAAAATTTAAAAAAAATCAGAAAAGAAGCAGTTCTGCGAACACCACAAGTCTCAAGTCTTGCACTGAGAGTATCATGATTCACGCTGTCAAATGCCTTTGTTAGATCAAGACACATGGAAATGGTTAACTTTTTATAATTTACTGAATTTAAAACATTTGTGATAGTTTGAAAATCGCCCTAAAGGTAGATTTTCCCTTTCAAAAACCATTAGATATTACTAAATTCTTTTCAAAAAAATCTGACAATCTATGGTAAATCGCCCCTTCAAAGATCTTGCCCGTATTCGAGAGCAAGGATATCGGTCTGTAGTTAATTTCCTCATTTATTTTTCCTTTCTTATAAATTGCTTTTATATGAGCATTTTTTAATACCTTCGGATAAACCACCGTCGAAAAACACAGATTTATTATATAAGATAAAGGTTTAGAGATATAGTGAGCAATCTCTTTAATTATGTGAACAGGTAAGTTATCGTCACCTACAGATTTTTTATTCCTTGAACCTTTAATAATGTTCAATATTTCATCGGGACATGTTGGAGTTAAAAATATAGATTGAAGAATTCTATTCGAAGAAAAATTATTCTTTTTATTGGAATTAACAGTTAGACATGAATTTATAAAGTACGTATTTAAGTTATTTACCGTTTAAAAGAATCTTTAAATTTATTCGAGAAATTTTCCAGTACTGTCTGATTATCGTTGTAATCAGTTATTTTTTTACTAGCTCCCAGGAGGCTCGCACCTTATTGTCAGATTTATTTATAAACTCCCGTTTTGAGATTTGGTTGGCTTGTTTTATTACTAATTTTAATATTTTGCAATATACATTAAATAAGTGATTAGAAATAATTCCATCAATTTTCATCTGATATAGTTCGCGTATGTCTACATGATATTCTAATACACTGTGTAAACCAATTTTTATTAGTACTATTTAAATAACATATTTTTTTCACAAATATCGTATTGAAAATGTAAAAAAAGGTAAAATGTTAGAGTTAGAGGCACATCAGCAACTAGGCTATTTAGCGACTGGCCCTACCTGTTTAACGTGGGTTCCGAACCACGGTCATCAACTTCCGACAAACACAGACCAGCACCCCCGTCGGGCTATGGATCCTTGGTTATGTGCCTACCCATAAGTCTATCAGGAAACCTACCGACTGGCGAGTGACCAACGTAGAACACTTCTCAAAAGGCATCCGGCCTTACCCAGCCTTTCACTGGCGTGACTGAGGGGTAATTCGTTATCGGATTTTACACTCTTGCCTAGAAACATTCACAAACATTTAGGAAGTAAACAGACAGAAGAAAGAAAGAAAAACAACCATCCGAGCGCTGGAATCGACCCAACTACCGCTCCGATGCGGTTTCGGCACAGCAGCGGTAGGCCGCTGCTCTTACCGTCCGCACCAACGCGACCGGCCTTGAAAATGTTTTCAACTAAATACAAAAATGCACTATATGTCTCATCGACCGAAATAGAACTGTATAGAGGTAACTAATCAATTCTTTCAATTTCTCTTTTGAAAAACAATATTTTATTATTTGGGAAAGATCTTTTATAAATAAATTTTTGTTCAGTCCGTAAATCATTTTGCCCTCTAGCCATTAAGTTTGTATCAATTATCTGTACATAATGATCAGAAATAGCCGTATTTTGAACACACCTTGAAAAATCATTCATGTGATTGTAAAATATGTTGTCCAGGAGTGTGGCCGAGATCGCAGTGGCACGAGTCTCATCCGATATGCATGGATGAAGATTGTATGTATAAAACAAATAGCCGCGTGAGTTGGTTACTTTGACTATCATTAAAATTAATATTAAAGTCCCCCGCAAAAACATATCCGAAACAATTTTTATGAATAAATTCCAGTAATTTCTCCATTACTTCTAAAACTACATCGTATGATCCCAATCCCCTTCGATACAAACAGATAATAATAATTTTTAATCGTTCATCGCACATAGCTGATATTTCTACAATACCTTCAACACTCACATCCCGAACCTAGCTGACCTCCTTAAAGTTCCAATCACCACTGGCAAAAATACATACACCTGCATGTTTCATTTCACTTTTAGCATATACCGATACAAGTTTATACGCACTAATATTTACAATATACTTTTTCTTCCTGCATCCAATGTTCACTTAACAATAAAATTTGCGGTTTATTTACCATACTATCCAGGAGGCATTTAATTTCAAGAGTTTTATTTCGTAACGACTGCATGTTCTGATGCATAATAGTAATAAACACTCTTCCTTCATTCCCTCTAGTCAGTCCCTTCGGATCGACTTGCTATTTCGCTTCCTCAGCATATCAGATTTCAGATGATTCTATCTTCCGCAACCACAAGTAGGTTGGACATTTGATGTCAGATACCGCATGTTCGACATTCAGCTTTAAGTGGTGTTTGTTATTGGCCATTATACAATTTATACATTGCACCTTATTACATTCACAATCCTTAATAGAATGATCACGATGGCCACATTGTCCACATGTTTTCTGATTTTTACACTCCTTTGAACTATGGTTATATTGGTTACAATTATAACATCATATCAAACTTATATACTCAAAGCATCGACATGATCTGCATCTCAAAAATAATCGCCCATTTCTTTCATTTTGAATACTTCAAACGTCATGGCGTCACATTCTACAATGGCATAGTATGTTTTCACCATTTTCTTTGCAACAATCAGTTTTATTTGACTCTCCGGTGTTATGATTGGTACATACTGTAGCAACAATTTCTGGACCAAAACTCTCTCGGCATATTCTTCCTCCATTCCAACAATCTTTATTTTAGGATTATTGCTGTTTGAGGCCTTCGTTAGAAAGTTTTTGCAGATTTTAGGTTCCAGATTCGATTGTATTATATTTGCCTCTCCCTCATTGTGGCAGCGAATGATGACACCCCCTTCCTTTATGCCATTTATCGACCGTATACCAACTCCCAACTGTGCTGGATCCAATTGCTGTTTTATTACTCTCTTTGTTTCTTTAAACTCGCATGTGACAATAGGCTTCACTACCACTATTCCCCCTTGTACTGCCCCGGCACAGTTAACCGGTTACACAGTTAATATATATATATATATATATATATATATATATATATATATATATATATATATATATATATATATATATATATATGTATATATTACTGCTTTCTTCAAGTATATATCGGGTCGATGCAAAATTGAAGAAATCTTTTCTTTAATAAAAATTAAATATTTTAAATATAGTAGGTGTCCCTCTGTTTGATGACCTTTCTTGTTTTCACCCGTAACTACAAAATTCTGTGCTCATAGAAATTCTAAAATTTTTGTCTAAGGGACAGATCCAGGTCAGTTTTCAAGTTTTCCAACAAGGACGAAAGGTTGGGAGAATACGGGGGATTGACTAATATTGTCTTGATAGAACTGGTTGATTGCCCACTGTAATCCACTTAGTTCTAAACTGTATTTCTTGGAATTAGTGGTCTGGTTCTTAGGTAGGTAACAGCTCATAAAGGATTTCCTTCCACTCGCAAAAAATGCCTAGCATAAACCTTCTTCGGGAGTAAGCTACCTTTTGACATGATCGCACCATGATTTTACAGCATGATCTCTTACATTTAACATTATTATACACAATTCATTTTTATCACCTACAGACATCCTAATAAAAAAAATAATAAATTTAAGTTTAATTCATGCAGTAAAAAAACATCGATATTGCTATCCATTATTGTTGACTGGTTTATTTAAAGAATTTATCCGATCTTTTGAGTTATTCAATGCTAATCACTTTCAATTAGCGCCAAAATTTTATTGCCAAGATATTTCGCGGGTCATCCAGAATATTGTGCACCATCAAGATTAAAATTGTTTTCACAAAACATTTTGAACCACTTAGGGCACGTGGTATCGTCATCGTCACTCTTACCATACATAGCCCATATCCTCTTTTAGATTTTCGACTCATATAACACTGAATACAAAACTTTATATATAATATTTATAGTTTTCGATTGATTGCGCTGTTGGCTCTTGGTGAAACATAGTAACAATTAAAACACTTCGTATTTGTTCAATATTTTAAAGATATTCTCTGACATGTTTCGGTTTCCGACCATTCTGAAAGAAAGTTATGTATAAACTAAGTTTATACATAACTCTTTGAGAATGGTCGCGAGGCCAAAACATGTCAGAGAATATGTTGAACATATTGTGAAACAAATACCAAGTGTTTTAATTATTATCATTTATAGTTTTATTTTTTTTATCAAAATAGGTGAGTGTGGGTTCATAAAAAGCTGAAATCGGCTGTTAAATTATTTGATGTAATTCCTGTACATATTTTTGGGAATGGTAAGTCGCAGTTGAAATTAACCAGAAGTTGTAACCAAACAAGGTGAATATGCAGTATAGTCGACCACAATGCCACTTTTTTAATATATATATATATAGAAATCGAACACAAGCTTCCGTTTTCTCATGTTATCTTTAAAAATGATATCTGCAGCACATTTAGTAACGTCAGTGATCTCTGCGAGGTGCTTGACCAATACGCAATGAAGATTTTGAAGCATTTCAAGCACAGTGCACTCTCTGGAATCACGAAATCTACAAATCTCATAAAATGTTGCAGTCCACTGTTTCATAAACTTCATAAACCATTTGAACCGTACAATTTCTAAGACGGTTTTAGTAAACTCAAAACAAAATTTGAACTTTGTATTTCGACGTATAAAAAAGGTATTGTTACTACATTCGTCTACCATAACGAATGAATGAGAATCTAACACCTTGACAACACAATGTCTTATTGTGAAACCATGCAGTAAGTTGTTAAATTTTAGAGAGAAATTTCATTATTGGGAAGAAGCATCGTAAATCCTTGTCTTGCTGGAGCCGGAAATAGTGAAGGAAGTAATCAAAAACAAGCGGCAATCCCTGGAAAAATTGATACACGTTTGTAAAATTGTCCACGATTGAGAGAAAATACAACAAGGTGTATCATGAACATACAGAGATTGTTTTTACTTTACACACATTTGTAATTTATAACTGCTAAAAACAATTAGAATTCGAATAACATGTTATTTTATTACTCTAAATTAAACACTTTAATACATTAATTATTTCATTCTAGCACTGAATGTATTTCCACAATTTTAATAATTCAACTATCTGAAGGTGTCCCTAATAATTTGGAAACTGTATGTGAATTTATCATGCATTGACAATGTGTATTGATTCAAATATGATGCTGATGGTTACGTGAAGATTAAACCGTGAATTCAATTTACGTGAAGAGCATGTAATTTTACGTAAAGACTATGTATTTTTCATTAAACAGACAGTGTAATAACATGTGTAACCACCTCAATTGAGGCTTTTTAAATGTATTTTTGCTACTAATACAAAACATAAACAAAGTTAAAACGCAAATGAGGAAAATAATATATATATATATATATATATATATATATATATATATATATATATATATATATATATATATATATATATATATATATATGTATATATATATATATATATATATATATATATATATATATATATATATATATATATATATCTAATATTTTCACGGATGGTAGATGAATGCAATTGACAGACCAGTTGGAATCTTCAGTCGAAGCGGACAACACTTGACAATGCCAAATAAGATTTTAGATCCGGAATGATTTAGAAACATATATATATATATATATATATATATATATATATATATATATATATATATATATATATATATATACACTTTTTTTTCTTTAGGTTGTATTCCAATTAGGTGTGGCTCCAATTTGATGGAAATTCATTATAAATGTTTAATGAAAGACTGTTTTGTCTAGATTTCCACTTTATTAATAATATTTCGCGCGTTTCGCTAACAGTGTAGCTTCTTCAGAACTGGCTATTTTCGATGTTAAAATAGGTATAAATAGAAAAAGTTTCTGAAATAAAAATATACACTTTTTAAGAAATTGACACAGATGATAGTTATTGTTTGTACAAATCCAGTAAAGGGGATTTGTTTTGATCTATTTGGTCATTTAGAAGGGTTTTCGCGACTTTGAAAAGGTTTATTTCTAAACTCTCCAGATAGTTTAGTTTTTGCCTTTGTTATGTACATGTAGCATTTCAAATTCACTATTAAAAAGATGGTTCTCATTTAACAGATGTGAGGCATAGTTCGAATTATGTTTATAACTGAGAAAGCTTCGTTCGTGTTCTTTAATTCTTTTCTTGAAAGATCTGCCTGTTTATCCTATATAAATTTTTGGACACGACCCACAATACAGTTATCTATTTTTTTTGTGATCTATTTTTTTTTTGTTTTTGCTTTACAATTTTCGATACATTTTCCAAGGCTGTTATTGGTTTTAAAAGCTACTTTTGCATTGTTTTTGTATAAGATTTTTTCAATATTTTCTGACAATTTGCCAAAGTATGTTATTAATTTGAATGAATAGTCTTTTTCAAATTTCAGAGACAGACTTTTTGTACAATTTTCTTTTTAGAATGTTATCTATTGTTCTCTCTGAATACCCGTTGTTTAGGGCAATTTGTTTGATCGTGTGTAGTTCCTTAGTGTTTAGTCCCTTTCAAAGCAAAAACAAACAAAAAAGATAACTCAGGGATATATCAACTGTATTGTGGGTTGTGGATATAAACTTATATAGGACAAACAGACAGATCTTTCAAGAAGAGAATTAAAGAATACGAAGAAGCTTTCTCAGTCATTAAGATAATTCAAACTATGCCTCAGATCTGTTAAATAAGAACCATCTTTTTAACAGTGAATTTAAAATACTACACGTACATAACAAAGGTAAAAAACTAAACCATCTGAAGAGTTTAGAAATAAATCGTCTCAAAGATGCAAAAACCCTTCTAAATGACCAAATAGACATGAACAAATCCCCTTTTCTGAATTTGTAAAGACAATAAATAGCATCTACTTAGATTTCTAAAAAATGTATATTTTTATTGAAGAAACTTTTTGTATATATACCTATTTTAACATCGGGAATAGCCAGTTCTGAAGAACAACACGTTACAAGGTGTACAAGGTACATACGTACAAGGTGTTAACGAAACGAGTCAAATATTAATAATAAAGTGGAAATATAGACAAAACAGTCTTTCATTAAACAACCAAATATATGGTAATGGAGGGTAATATTTACACATCTGAAAATGTAAACCATTTTGTATATATGGGAGTGCAAATCAAAGAAAACTGGCGTGAGGATCAGCAACCAAAACTAAGAATTTTAAGAGGAAACCAAAAATATGTAGCCTCGAGTCCATTATCAAAATCGAACTTGGTGTTCAGAAACCCTAAAATAAGTTGATGAAATGTATAAGAGATAATTGAGGAATTTTATTATGATGTCTTCTAGACAACGAGAAGTGCGGGTTCAAATCCTGATGGGTGACATTAATGCTAGAATTGGAAAAGCAATAACTAGAAAAAATGCAACTGACCCATATGAAAGTGGTGGGCGGGAAAATAGAGGTGACAGATTAGTCGATTTTGCTGAAGGACAAGAATTAGGAATTTGTTTTATAAGAAAAAATCAGCAGAAAATGGACCTGCAAATGCCAATCTGGACTCACGAGTGAAATTGACTACATGTCAAACGATAAAACAATATTATAATAAGATATACAGGACAATATTAAAGCCAACAATAAAGTGTGCATCCGAGATATGGGTGTTAAAACAATCTGAGGGAGACCTATCGGATAGATGGGAGAGAAATATAAAGAGCTCTATTTATGTTGGGACAATAACAGAAGATAGTTGAAAAAGGAAAACAAGCAAATAAATAGACGAATTATATTTAGGGATGTAGATTATCATATAGATCGTAAATCACAAAGAATTAGGTGGTTAAGACCCGCAGAAAGATTGTAAGGGGGGAGAATGGTAAAGATACTTCTCTACAGAAAACCAATAGGTAAAAGAAGAAAAGGAAGACCACGAAAACGACAAGTGGACCAAATACAAGAGGATTTGAAAGCGATTAAAATTCGAAACTGGAGAACCAAAGCAACAAATAGAGAAAAATGAAGGAAATTCTCATTAAATACCAAAATGTCTGTAATAGTTATGGAAGAATAAGATTGTAAATATTATTTTATGCCCTAGGTCTCCATGGCTTTTATAGAACATTAATAATTTGATAAGAAATATGATATTAATAAAGAAATAAGATTATAACCCTATTATATTGTAAATAATGCAGTAATAAGTAATAACATAAAATTACCATTAATTTGTTAAAAACTGAGATCAAAAACCACACTTTAAATTAGCGACGTTATCTTTCTAACCAAATGTCGCGATAATTACCTCCAACCGACATGCACAAAACTCGTCTATTATAGAAGAACAGGGAACACCAGTGTTATTTTAAGAAATGCAAGCCGAGCTCTTCTCTGAAAAAAAATAAGGCATTTGGACAGGACAGAAAAGGAATCCTCCCTATTGCAGTCGATGCTAAGCATAAGATCCATCCTATTTTGTGGAATGAAATAGACAAAGTCTCTTTCTGGCGCAGCGAATCGGATTACAATCTAACAACGGAAAATCACAAAAAGAAGTTAACGAATTTAAATCAAACAAATACTGAACGTCCAACAGAAATCCTAGACAATATGAAATTACTTATAAATTTATCTAACCACCACTTATTCACAGATGAAAAATCCATCCTAAGCAAATGCTTCAACTTTACCATTACTCTAAAACATTTACCAATAAAGAAAATAATTTCGAATATTGAACGAACCTTAGACGACAAACAAAAGGATTAGCCAACGCTCCTTTAAAACCCAAACTTTGGAAATGCTACGTAAATGATATCTATATAATATGGCCTCACGGCAACGAACTTCTGGACAACTTCCTAATCCAATTGAACGAAATCCACTCCAGTATACAGTTCACCCTGGAAGTCGAACAAGATAGGAAAGCATCGTTTTTGAATCTCCTCATCACAAGACAACTTTCTGGAACTCTCAAACACACAGTGTATAGAAAGCTACCTAACACTGATCGATGCCTTAAAGTCAAATCGCATCATCACCCTTCTCAAATAAAATCAGTAGCGAATACCTTGATTTCCAAATTCTCCCGACTGACACTACCAGATACACGAAGCGAGGAACTACCAAAAATTTCCACAGCCCTTAGACAAAATGGATATTCAGAAAATTCCGTCATTTATTCAGTTTCCGAAATATTTTGAGATATAAAGAACAATCTCTTGATATTTTTTGAATATTAAAGATACCAATTTGTGGCAAAAAGGCATAATGGACCTGCCACTACATTGGTAAAAAGTTGTTAATGATAATAGTATCAATAAATCATAGACATAAAAATTTACAAACTATTTGGGTTGTTCTTTCGCCTAAAAAAATCCCTACCGACATTCCTGGCAACCTGATATCACAAAGGTTTTATTACAGCAGATAGGTAGCATTGATAAACATTATATATCCAATTTTCAATTCAGAATTACGTTTCATCATTACGTATTGTAATGATGTATGCCGTTTATTTATTCCGCATCAGAGCAAAATGGAGGGAAGTCAATAATACATTTTCTGTGATTATCCTTATTGGCAATGGATATTTATATAAATATTAATAATAAGACACCAGGAAGTTTATGATAACTTGATATATAAAAAAATCTCCACGCACTCCTATTTGTTAAATTTTGTAACGAAAAGCTTGGCTATGAGGTAAAATATATATCAACAAATGAATGAAACCATACACTCCCATATTATCGGCTACAAATCAATTCCGATGTCTTCATTAGACTGGTGGTAAATAAATCTCTCCAAGGATATTGTACATTAATTGGAACTAGCAAACCGTAAACAATCTCTAATGTCCCAATTTTAGAATCTCTACGTCACACGTTTATTAAAACGAATTACACCGCAAAAAAAGAGGTGGATTGTTTCATCTTAACTGTTTTCAAACATTATTTTTAGTCTTTTTTATTTATGGATGGGTATCAGGACAAACCAAAAAAAAAAACTACCGCTTGTGTATCGTAAATATTGTTGTAAAAGTTTATATTTTGTGTATATTGATATAATACATATTAAGTACAGTAATATTTTCGTGTTTAAAAATGATGTTTGATACAAAGGGTTTGATATCCCTTTTGTGGATCAGACCTTGACGTGGTAAAGAGGGCTGGAGCAAGTTAATATAGCTTTGAGCTAAGCCGTCTGAAAATGTCACCCATGGCGGACAGGTCGAAGCAGAGACCTCAGACTAAAATGATCCAAAATGTGTCAGCCGGCAGTTGACCAGAGTGGTAGATTACGGTACATTCCTTCATGATGACGGCGGCAGTTACTATTGTAACCACGACCCTCATTCCGTGGAGACCAAGAGTTTATTACATGCGGCAGCGCGAAGACCTGACCCAAGGCAGAGGGCGCTAAGAATCATCGGTTTAGATCAGGCTGCTTGGACTTTAGACATTGTAATGCTAAATATTCGGACAATGAAAACGGATGCCCGACTGCAAGAGTTGTTGATCGAACATGACAATATACATTCGGATATCATAGGGCTATGTGAAACACCAAGAAAGGGCGAAAAGGTAATCAAACTGGATACAACTAGTTACGTAATCTACACTCAGTACGGAGTACGGAGAATTGACGATTTGGTGGAATTGTGTTCCTTATCAACCGAAAGCTGAAGTATATCTGACCGACTAGCTCAATGCGTCATTCAGCTGAATAAAAAGTTTATGTTTCTAATCATCTAAGCTTATGCACCACCTATAAGCTATAAGGAAATTGAGAAATTTTATGATGATATGGCCCAGCTTCTAGGTAACCCGAAATGCAGGTTCAAAATACTGATGGGTGACATTAATGCTAGAATTAGAATAGCAAGAACTAGTGAAAATGCAACTAGCCTATATGGAAGTGGTGAGTGGGACAATAGAGGTGAGAGATTGGTTGATTTTGCTGAAAGAAAACTACTTTATAATATGAATTCATTTTATAAGAAAAAAATCAGCAGAAAATGGACATGGAAAAGTTCATCTGGACTCACGAGTGAAATTGACTACATGTCATCATGGAATCATGTCAAACAATTAAACAATATTTTGCCATTGAAATGTCCTTAACAACCATTTTAATGTTGGAAGCGATCATAGAATGGTACGGGTTAAGGTTAGGATAAACTGACGGAAAGAACGTGATAGAATGGTAAGTAAGGTCGAAGAAGAGTAAAGTTGATTCTATGAGGCTGTGTCCGACCTCCGAAGCATACAACACACACTGAAGGTTGTAGGATGTTTGTGAGTGTCGATTATAGAGATAGGCAGGATGGTAAGGATTCTGCACTCTGTGGCAGGATCTAGCAATACAGCTGCAGCTGACAAAATCTGAGAGTTTTGTAATATAACCCAAGTAAGCCCAAGGCTATTTTCGAAAGCAACAATCACAAGATCTATTGGGAGCGGACAGTGCTCACTGATCGAAAACTGGATAAAACAGACCCGATATTATTACGGTGGATAAATGATCTAAACATGCTTTATTTATAAATGTGGCCATTCCTAATAACCACAACTTATTAAAGAGGCCAAAAGGAAATTTTGTGTAATTCTAGTGAAATTAATCCGGAAAAAAGAAACTTTTATTTCGTTTGACGTCTCAACAGTCTTTAAAACCCATGTAATTTTTTCTCAATGAATCATCGATATAATTGGGATAGGTAGAAAGAGTAGGAACACAGTATAAGGAGCATTGAACCCCCCAAAGTAACTCTTTTGTCACCATTTCAACATCGGAGATTATGGGGTAATTTCAACTGGCTACACCATTTTATATGATGACCACTTCATTTGGTTTAAAGTTCAGGCGAAAATAACACTTAAAAAAAGTAAATAAACAGTTCCTGGTTAAAAGTTATTTTCACACGCACACACACACACACACACAGATTTGTTTAATCTCGACGTTTCGACTTCCACTTTGAAACCATTATCAAGAGAATCTAGTTGAGTCACAACAAGAAAGGGTTCTTTCACACCCCATTTTGTCAAACGAGGAAAAAACCTTTTCTGGTTGTGAACTCTGGGGACTAGCCAGATTGAGGCCTCGGAACAAATCAACTAGATTCTCTTGATAATGGCTCAAAGTGGAAGCCGATACATTGAGATTTTACAAATCTAAAACGTGGTTCTACCCGAGAACTTAGTAATTTTAGCCTTTCCGAACATATCACTCCTTAAGCCCAAAAACGAAAAAAAACTAAAAAATGTATTTTTCCCAAAAGTGGGAGTCGTTAACCAACTTTCAATTTCTACGAGTTGTTGTATCTTTCCATAGTGTATTGTCATTGTCACAATGTACTCTACATATCAGTCAATGAGTGACATTTACATTTCAAATACTATTGCCGCTATTACGTTTCAAAGTGTCGACACTTTTATTGGACTACCCTTATATTATTAAATATCGGTAATGAAAACAACGTTTACAACATTGAAACACTGTCTTTCTTTAACCCTGTTTTCTCTAAAGCTGTTTAAAAATAAAACTGGCCATAAACTATTCGTTAATCTACTTGATATATAAAAATAACCTTTCTTTGAGCGGTAAAAATCGATTTATTAAAAAAGGAAGGGGTGAATGAAAAAATTAGGCATCCAGGTTTGTCATAAATAAAGTTCATTTAGGAAACTGTACTATGGGAAGAAATTTAACAATTTAATAAATAATGAGTTTTTCAATAAAAGTGTGAACAGTAGTTTCTTAGATGAACCTTATTCAAAACAAACCTGAATGTCTAATTTTTACAGTCACCCTTTCGCACTTAAATAAATCGATTTTACAGCTCAAAAAAGGTTATTTTTATATATTAAGTAGGTCAGAGAAATATTTATTCCCTGTTTTGGTTTTACATAGCTTTAGAAAAAATTGACATAAAGAAAACAGTAGTTCAACGTTATAAACGTTGTATTCATTACCGATCTTCAATTATATGTATGCTTATGATAATGAAATTGTAGTAAAAAATTTAAACCAATAAACAACACATTTTCCACATAGTCTATGACCAGGAACCAAGAAGGCTGAAAAGGATTTTCGGCCATGATAAAAAAGCAGAAAATCAATTACATCAAGGCAATAGTGGTCAGGGGAGGTTTCCAGGTCCTTCCACAAGCCTTAGAGAATTAAATAGAAATTAGAAACTTAATTACAGTTTGCGAAACTGGAAAAAAAAGAAAGCTTCACCAACAGGTTAAAATAAGAGATATGGTACTTCGTCTTCATGCGGGGGATACCCATCGTCACCCCGACAGATAAAATTAAGGACTTTCTACATAGAACAGGATTCCCTTACGAAGAGGTCGGCAGACTGTGAATCTTCAAAGAAAAAACCCCAATGCCGATCACCCAGGTGAGGACAACGAACCAGAAGATCTTCAACGTGGTGAGAAAAGACAGGATAATAGTCAAAATGGAAAAGATAAACAAAATTGACAGACAATGCTTCGGGTGATAACGATCCACAACCGCAAAGCAATTGTGGATTGGCATAGTAGAGAGAAAGGTACTACTCAGCCTACTACATGCATTGAAGCGCCAAACAATATTAAGAAGAAAAAGCTTTTCTAGCTGAACAGGTGAAATGTCTCTGTCAGCCAACCAAGCAAATACGCCGCAATAAATGATCTAAGTATCATCTTTAAACAGATAGCAGAAGTAACTCAAACAATAAACATGAGTCATGGACCAAAACACAAAGCATCGTGGAACGTCAACGTGCTAAAGGAGAAGTAGAAAAATTTCTAGTCGAGTACGAGCCAGACATTCTTGCACTGCAAGAAATCAGAGTTCGGAAATACTTTAGAATCAACTTCCCGAACTACAGATGCTACTCAAAGGACGGACAAAATGCTGCAGCCGGTGGCGTAGCCCTGCTAGATATAAAAACCCTCCGAAAGTTAAGGAAAAGAACAAAGAAAAATAGCATCTGTCAGTATGAAAGATGGACCTATCACGGTCAAAGCTCCCTACCGCTCACCGAGAGGATCACCAAGAAAAGAGGACATAAACGAACTTCTGGAAGGACCACAAGCGAAAATTCTCATTGCAATTCCAGAGAAAGGAATAACAGATTCACCGACACTAGCGGTAGAAGACTGGCGAAATACGTAAAAAAAAGAACGCTGAGATAACAGCGCTCGTAGAGGCTACGTATCAACCAACAAATAGATTACCAAACGTGATGGATAGACGCCTTAATCCACAACATAAACTTGGATATGGAAATCAGGACGATAACAGAACCTCGGACTTCGGACCACAACCTCATCTTAATCGAAATAGAAAATGGGGAAGATATCAAGGACTCCATCGCAACAAAGAAGACAGACTGGGGCAAATTCCAACATTCCAACTCGAAGACATCATCAATGCATAGATCACAACAGTAATTAAAAACAAAGAAAACGACCCAAACTTTTGTCGTTTAATTACTTCTAAAATTCCAAGTTATTTGACATTTTAATTTGACATTTTAATGACTTCGACCAGCCGTTGTTTACAAATTTTATTAGGTCATTAAAATATAAAATTTATAATACGCTTACATCAGCTGATTGAATGTTTATTACTTATTTGTTAAACATTGAACAATTCTTCTAGTGGAGCCTTCGGTGTGAAACACCAAACTCTAAGAAATTTACCGCTAAACATCAAATCACTTGATTTACCTTCTTGACATGCGTTTCGCTAACCATATAATAATCATGAGATGATTTAATCTCCTTAGATTAGAGATTAGCTTCTAGAGATTAACATCATCAGGAGATTGAATCATCTCGTAACAAAAGTTAACGAAAAACGCATCGCGAAGTTAAATAATCTGATTTGGTGTTTATTGGTAAATCTCTTCTAATTTGGTGTTAAAACTCGGTTAATATTAGATTAATTCGTGTAAAAAAACAATTATAGTAAACAATTAAATTATGGCAATTTAGTTGTCAATGTTATTAAATTGTCCGGAAACTGCTTTCGATTCTCACAAATAGATGCTTTTAGTGGAATTGTTATGTATGTAAATGCATTCAAAATGTCAAAAATGCAAAATATTTTTTTGATTTTTTTGCGTTGTATTTATTTAGCGTCGATTGCAAATTGGTAAATCAAAATAAAACAATTTCAAAATATTTAACCTTTTTTAACAAAAGTAAACACGCACATTATAAAAACTATAATTCTGGTCGAGCTTTGGAGATTGGTAGTTTAAGTTTGTCGAAAATAACTATCCATGATTATTTGATAATTTCATTTTGAGTTCTTATTGTAGACTGAAACGGCTAATTCTAATGAGTACGTAAATAGAAACATCTAGAATTGATTATTAGTATTTTTTTTTTAATTTTGGAATCTTTAGTGCTAAATCAAAATTTTCACTCAAATCACACCAAATCGCATTGAAATTACACTACCCGCGTTTTCCTAACCAAAGGACTGCATAGCATTGGCCTTTTATCCTTATTTATGCTAACAGGTATTTCAAATTGAGCGGTTTTTTAAACTTTTAAATAAAACACATATGACGTTGTGAATTTGCTTAGGTTTACTCTCATTTCAGAATACAATAACGTGTTAAAATTGTTGAATTGCCTTATAAAAGTGGGCGTTCAGTAAAAAATGTTTTTAGAAAATTAAATGATATTTACAATTTGCACATTCGTCCATCTGAAAGCACTGTCAATCCAATTGTCAACAGTTTTAAGAAACCGGTTTCGGTGGAAGATAAAAGAAAAGCCAAATGCTATAGTTGTAGTGGTGGTTCACAACAACATATTGATTTGGTACGTAAAAGTGTTGCTGAAGATCCAGAAATTTCTATTAGTCGACTTTCACAACAATTTGAGCTCAGAGAATCCACATGACAGAAGGATTTAGCTCTGAAGGAATATAAGATTCAAATAACACAGGAACTAAAGCCATCAGATCATTCAAAACTTCGTGCATTTGTCAACTGCGTCAAAGAATAGATCATTATTCCCAAAAAATCATCTTTTCAGATGAAGCACATTTTGAAATTGGTGACTATGTTAATAAACAAAATTGCCGCATTTGGGGTGAGGAAAATCCACGATTGATTCACGAAAAATCTTTACATCCTAAATAAGTCACTGTTTGGTGTGCATTATGATCAGGAGGTGTAATTGGACCGTATTTCTTTCAGAATGCTGCTGGTAACGCTGCAACTGTGAATGGTGTTCGATATCGTGAGATGATAACTGAATTTTTGTGAGCTGAATTGAATATTAACCTTTCGGTAGTCGCGCGAAATTTTATGATGTGAATGATCGCGCTGGTGTCGTAGACCATGAGACCAAAACAATTAATAGAATTCAAAAATATCTCATAATTCTGCCTTTTCAAGAATGTACTATACACACTTAATACACAGTTTATTTACTGTAAACAAGAGCTAATTTTCACTAAGATTTTAGGTGTTTATAATAATGATTAATAAATTATCTTGGGTAAATTATTTTAACATATTTTTTCACATTCTATTCGATAAAAAACTATAATAGAATATTTAAACAATAAGTAACAATTTACAATTAAATATCATTAATATTACAATTACTTTATTCTAGAAAATAGATATATAAAAAGTCTTCTCGTAGTCCATATTCTAGTAAATTGGGTGCTAGTTTTCTTGAAACCTGGCATAACAATCACTATAAATTACGTTAACATGTTCCAAACACAGCCTAGTACCACAGCGTTTACAAAAATATTTCGTTTTTTTTGTTCATTCACCAATCACAAAAACTGCATCTTCCGTGTTCTCCAATATTTCATGCTTGAATTTTATTTTCAGGATCTACTACTTCACATACCTCGGCATACAATTGTTCTAGACGTTTTATTTCTTTTTCATAATTCATCTGAGTAAAGTAATGTTTTTTTTATCAACTTGCATTTTATATGACGACTATTTTCAGTTTTCTTATATTTGGGATGAAATTATAGGCTATTTACAAAATCAGCGCGAGTGGTCGCGCATTCTCTGAGAGACCGTATTTGCAAATAAGTGTTAATAACTTTACAATAAATACACCCTTCCATATAACATTCGGTACTAACACTACACAACGACTTTTAAGAAAGTATTGGGAGGGGCAAAGGGATTCTATTTCTATTCTATTCTATTTCTTGGCGTCAGGTTTTTTGGTTAGCCCTTTTGGCTCTTACCAGTTTCTATTGAATTTTCCGGCTTTTCCGGTGTGTGTCAGCGGGCTGACACGGGGTTGGGGGCTTCTATCTAGCCCAGGAGGTTCCGCCTTTTGCAGTGTTATTTGTTTCTGTTACCGACCATATTGGTAATTTATTGAACTTTTGATTTTACTGAAAGTGAAAGATGATTTTCTTTACTGCTACGGAATCGGGTCGCAAGACCCAAAACCGCCCATAAAGACGAGAAATTTCGCGCACTTGTTGGTGTCCGGAGTGGAATGGTTCGATCGTGGATCTTGCATTCTTCCGTCGGCTTGATGTTGAGATTTACTGATGTTGTTGTTGCTGAAGATTAGGATTTATTTGTGTCAGAATCATGTTCATGACTGTCTGGATGTTGGTGGCAAGCTCGCTGTCGCTTGTTGCATTGCTTTTTCCACTTGAGAACCGGAGTTCTGGTTCCCGATCGTTGACTCGGGAGTTGATTTGATGATGGTGTTTTTCACTTGATTCGATTTTTGGTGCTGCGGAGAATGTTTCTTCGTGGCTCATTTGGTGTTGTTTTTCTGTTCATATTCAGAATGGACTTCTCATTGTGAGGTACCGCTACGTGCATAATCGCAATGGGTTTCTTGTCTTTGTTGAATCATCTCATGGCGGTTATCGGGTGAAATCCTTGTAGCAGAAGCTCTGTTCGGACTTCTTCTATTGGCAAGGTTTCTGACACCCCCCTGATGAGGACGTGTAGTTTCCTAACCCTAGTTTCCTAACACTTTTTCGTTGAAAATTTGGATAATGGCTTTTCGATCGGAATCCGTTTTGGGTGTCAAAAGGACTCCGTCGGGCCTCGTTTTTGCTGGTACTTAAGCAATTTTGGTTTTCTTCAGGATGTTCATGACTTCCAGGAATACCGATTTATCTCTCAAGATAATCGGTTTGGGGTTGGCCGTAGCTGCAATTGGTGGTATTGCCTCCACGTTATTCGGTCCTTCAGGTTGAGTAGACGAAGTGGATGGAGGGGATTCGATCGGGCTCGTCCCGGAAGCCGTCGGCCTGCTCTTTTTCTTACATCTTTTCGATTGTGAGGATATCTGTTGGTATCGTTCGTTGGTTGAGACTTGGCCATCTCTTTCTTCGGGAACCGGCGGGATCTCGAAGATTGGTGCTTGACACATTTCGGTTGGTCGTGTATTTTTGCCTTTGGTTTTAGAAGCTATTTCTCGCTCTAGTTCTTTATTTCTGGTACCCAGTTTGAATATTTCTGCTTTCAATTCTTGATTTTCTAACGTCTTTGACTTAATCTCTGAACTTAAATCCTTCTGAGTAAGTTGACATTTTGCTAATTCAGTTTTCACCTTTTCGATTTCTTGTTTGAATTTACTCAGGTCATCACCTGCCGCAGCAGGTTTTGTTTTTGATTTGCCCATAACGAACAATTCACGTTACACAACACTAATCACTAAACGTTTAGCAAACGTTTGGCAAACGATTGCGTAACCTAACCACACTTTTATTGAGATCAAACCTCACTTTATTGCTCTTCACAAGCGATGTGCACTCTATGAAGGCACTGACCAGACTCGGGGCAAAGGGATTTAGAGGCGGGTTTTTTAAATATTAGCAGTTTTCACTGCAACCGGTCTCAAAGTCCGTAACGCGACCACTGGAGAATTAATCAGGAGGATATGTGGTTCCAACAGGATGGCGCTACACCTCACTGTGCTAATGAACTAATTGATTTATTGAAAGAAAAATTCCTGGACGAGTTCTTGCAAGAAACAGTGATGTTAATTGGCCACTAAGATCATGTGATTTCACACCGTTGGGCTATTTTCTTTGGGGTTACGTGAAAAGCCAGATCTATAAAACAATCCTTAATTGATGTCCGAACCAAAAGATCAATTAACTGGAGTCATTGCCAAAATATCATTATGCCAAAATATCATCTAAATATCGACAAGATTGGACGTCTAGGGACCTGCAAGAGGTGGCCATTTAGCAGATATTGTCTTTTATGTGTAACTGTCATACACTATACTTCAATTATCAATAAAAAGTTTTTTTTAAATCGAAGCAACTCCTGTGTTTTATTCAAGAATTTAAAAAACCACTCAATTTCAAAGACGGTTTATTTCTACATTTAGCTATCTATAATGCATCTAATAACCTACTGTCTTTGATATTTCTAAGTAATTATAATGAAAGCTAGTATTTTTGAATCATGACTTATTTACTCAATTTTTGATAGAAACCATTGATGTTTTCCACATTCCTAATATAAGTCTATGTTTACAATATCAATTGGAAAACTAAGAATACAACATTCACACTAACATTTTGTTTTGACGGATTTTTTTCATGATATTTGTGACGGTTTGAGAATGGCTGTCAAATAATGTTGACATGCAGATTTTGTTATGGATAAATACATGCTAAAAGAACGCAGTAAAAAAACGAATTCAATAATTGCAACTCTACGTGAATTTAAGCGATAATTTTCTAATCGTCCTGCGCTTCATAAAACGACAATTTATGGTTTGTTCAAGCGATTTCAAGAATTCGTAACAGTTAGGGATATGCTCCACATAAGAGAAATAAGGACAGTATCAAACGCTGAAAATATTGCACGTGTGGATGTGTGCACTGGGTGCATAATTAGGAATTTCCCCACGTAGTTTAAGCCGACTTTTGAAAAGCGAAAAGAAATTGTTCAAGACCTATTGTCAACAGATAGTAATATGCGATTAGAATAGTGTAATACCATCATAAAAACTTCCATCAAATTTACAATTTTCATGCAAAATTGATAATGAAGCTCATTTTCAGCTAAATGGCAGTAAAGTTAAATGAATAGGCAAAATAACCGTTTCTGATCAAGAGAGAATTCCCGCCATGTCCATTAAACGCCATTACATCCAGTTAAAGTTATAATATGGTGAGCTATTCATACTCAAAACATAAAACTGTTAAAATGGGGCGAAAGATGCATTGTTGCTAATGCCTCACATTTAATTGATCTAATTATATCAAAAATTAATTAACACTAACTTTAAAGACAAAATAAACATATTATAGAAAATAAAATTCTGTTTTGTTTCTTTTAATAGTTATAGCGTGATAATTGTCCCATCCTGAAAAATATCCAGGTAACTCTAACGGTAATAATAGAGTCTTACCAAAAGCAACTTAAAATTATTTAGAAATGTCCAGGATGAAAAGTTATAAGATACGTACGAAAGTATCGAAATAGCTAATTTAGGTTTAAATTTTAAATAAAATAGGTTAAGCTTCAGTTCCAATCACCTGTTGATGATGCTAATTTGATGCTAAAACTTATTCTAGTTTTTAAATATATATTTCACCACCCCCTCCATATAGTCCTGTTACTGCACCGTCAAATTGAATTTACTTGGTTCATTGTGCAGGTAAAATAACTCCTTGTCAGATAAAATATTCAGTTCAAAAATCAATATTGAATCGTACTTAGAAAATACTTTTCGAAAAAAAGCTGAAATATTTTCAAACGTAGAACCATGGCGTTGAATGAACCATAAAAGTAACTATAAAATATGGCCATTTAGATAGATAGTCTACCAAACGCCATATCATAAGAATGCTGGAAGCAATAATATACTTATTACATCACTTATTACATAACTTTTTTTAAACAACTTATACTGTACAACAGAAAAGTGCTAATGTGCCATAAATTTTTCTATATTTTTTTTCCTCTCTATTTATCTGACTTTTAAAAACAAGGTGAAAATTTTCCACCTCTTCAGTCTTGTAAGGATTTTTGTTTTAGTCTTTTTTATGCACTACGTTTGTTAATGATGCTTATTAAGTTCTAAAAAAAACATTGCCTAAAAGGTATTTTCGTGTCGAATTATATCTTGGAGTTTCTCAAACCCTGTTTGACACCCTGTTATAAAGCTTAAAGTATATTTTAGTTGAATTGAACAATATTAATACACTAAACTCGAAGAGATTAACACTAAACACCAAATCACTTTTATAAAACTTCTCAACAGGCGTTTCGCTAACCGTGTTAGCATCATCAGGAGATGATTTAATCAAATTTACATACTAAAATATGTTTTATTTATATGACAACCATACCTAATGAAAAATTACGAACCGTGAAGTTAACTGAGGAGTACATTGATAATTGAAAAGTTAGATTAAATCATCTCCTGTTGATGCTAATATGGTAAACGAAATGCGCTTGTTGAAGTTTTATAAAAGTGATTTGGTGTTTAATGGTAATCTCTTCGAGTTTAGTGATTCATATCGAAGTTTCCAATAGAAGAATTGAATATTAATACAAATGAACAATAATTAACGACAAACTGAATACAAAATAAATGTAGCCAATAAGAGTTTTATATAACTAATAATTGAAATATTAGTATAATTAGAACACGTGTATTTAAACAACTATTGGTAACGTAATTAGTTATGCAACTTAATATACGCAGAGATGCAGATGTCAGAGATACAAAAGTATTAGATCGCAATCCTGATATATACCTAATTTTAAATTTGTAAAAAAAGTGTGTCCTTCCCGTGCGACTAAAGTGTCTGCAGCAATACTGCAGCTAATTCAAAAAATGTATTACACTATAAAAAACTAATTATTGGCAGGCCAGTTAGAACGTTGCAGTATTAAAAATTATATATTACCCATAGTTAAAGAAAATATTAGTTATGATTAGGATTATCCCTATCAAAATGTATATCAGATAAATGATTAATGTACAACTGGTTCGTAGTAGAATACAGTCATACATTATACATATTACCATATTACAACTAAAAATTATTAATTTTCTATCTAAATCTGATTTCTACATTTTGATTCCACGTCGATAAAGTTATGATAATGTACTTACCTTGTATATAATCAACTAGGAACCAATTGGAACTCACATAAAAATATCCGTAAGATCTTGCAGGTGGAAAAAATAATTAAATATTTTTTATGAAGACATTGAGCACTTTTTTATATTTTTTTTTATTATTATCACCACACCACTACAAACTAAAATGAATCAATCTTAACCAAAAATAGACATACACCTAAAATATGTATCGTAATGTCAGTAAATGACAGCTTAACATTTTTTTTATTTGTCGATTCAAAGCCTACTATGTTATTATACACATATTATAATCCTTCTCCCTAATCTAAAAGACAACTATATACAGATGTTAAATATGTTAGAAAAATATTTTAAACTATTCATGTGCATTTCTTTGGCCTCCTAGCAGTTGTTTATGGAATAATTTAATTATTTGCTACGCGCAACGATAATGAAATACAAATCACATCCATTTTTCGTTAGAAATCTGAAAATTATACCGAGACTTTATTGTTTATTTTCGGTGTATTCATTTTTGTTTAATCTTGCATTTGCTAATAATATCGAGATATCACTTAACTAACATCAATTACCTAACAATTAACTACTAAAAAAAGAAACAACTTAGTATCAAGTATGTCAATATTTTTAATTTATAAATCGATTTTAATACTCATTGATAGTTTATTCGATTGATATTATCTAATCTAGTTGTATTTGTAATAAAAAATGGAGATAAATTGCTTATAGAGTTTATAAACACCTTCTATACACAATTTGTACATCAACGACATTTGGAAATAGAAAGATGTATAGTAGTAGAAGTACAAAATGATCCCTTGAACTGCAGAATTGTCTTGTTGAATCGTGCCTATAAGATTCTGGCCAAAACAAATATTATTGAAAATGGTTTTATTGTTTTTCAAAAATATTTTTCGCAATGATCGATATACTTTATGTGTGTCGATACACACGATACACGAACCAATTTTCATGGCACTTTTTATTTCATTCCGATTGAGGTATCTCCAAAACATGCATCAGCCGCTTCTTCTGGAGTCGAAAGTTGTTGACCATGTAGATTATTCTTCACGGACGAGAACAAAAAAAAATCATTGGGTGCTAAATCAGAACTGTACGGTGGCTAACCCATCAATTCGATGTTTTGACTGGTCAAATATTGAGTTGTTCGGTCCGATGTGTGAGACCTCGGGTTATCATGGTGAAGAATAATCCTGCGCAAAAAACTTCTGCCAAACAAATGGTTGTGTACCATTCAAAATTGTACCACTTATCGCAAAAAAACAGACCATTTGCTTCGAACTGCTTCTTGCGCGAACCACTTTTGTTGGGTTTGGTTCATTTTGTAACACCCATACAGTCGACTGCTATTTAATTTCGCGGTCATACCCATAGATCCAAGATTCGTCACCTATGTAGATAATGTCTGAATGATTGTGGCGTGTTCATATATTTTTTCTCCTTTATTTGGGTTTTTCGCCACTGTCTAAAACTCAAAAATACCTGTTCTTATTTAAAGAAAGAATCACTGGGTAAAAACAAAAAACCAACCGGAGACAAATTTCTCAGTGATTCTTTATTGTAATAAATTTGCCTAACGAACAATATTTTTAAAAATATAAAAATGTTATAAAAAATTTACAAACTTTTAACGTTAACGTTTCGGAGGGTAATCTCCCCCCGTTTTCAAAACTGAACTAAAAAATAAATTATATTAATTTGTAACATATAAAGTAACGAGTGAAAGTAAATATATTTTTTGTATGTCAACGATACTTACATTGACAACAATATATTAATATTGTTGTCAATGTAAGTATCGTTGACATATATATATATATATATATATATATATATATATATATATATATATATATATATACATATTTGAAAGTATATATGACTGATTAGCCCAGTGCGCCATTCTTTTTTTTTTTACTTTTAGTCGAGCAGAAGTGTAGATATAAAATCCTTATGGGAGATTTTAATGCCAGAATCGGAAAAGCAAGAACTGGTAAAAATGCAACTGGCCCATTTGGAAATGGTGAGCGGGACAACTGAGGTGACAGGCTGATTACCTTTACTGAAGGATAAGGACCCTATATTATGAATTCGTTTTATAAGAAAAAGATCAGCAGAAAATGGACATAGAAAAGTCCATCTGGACTCGCAAGTGAAATTTATTACATAATGTCAAACGATAAAGCAATATTTTACAAATGTATTGTCCTTAACCATTTTAATGTGGGAAGTGACCATCGAATGGTATGAGCAAAGATTTAGATAAACTGCCGAAAAGAGCACGAAAGAATGACAAGAACAAAAAGGGGCAAAGTGGATTCTGGAAAGCTGCTGGAGAGGGACAGAGATTTTGAAACTGCTTTGTCGAACCGCTTTGCTATGTTGCAAGATCCGGAGGAGATGGAAGTTACAGACCAATATGCAGAAATCGCCAACAATATGCTTGAAACGGCTGCTTCAATAGCACCAGAAGATAAATGTTTCAAAGAGTCAAAATTCGCTGAATCAGATTTTTCTCTGATTCAACGAATTTTGACTCGAAAAATGCTTGACTTGAAAAATGCTGGACAATGAAGAATGTAGACAGTCCTTTTGGCAGGGTCGAGTACGTTAAGCTTTGCAAAACTATAAGAAAACGTATTCGAGAGGAAACACGCCGCTTCAACATGCAGCTAGTGCAAAAAACTCTCTAAAAATTTAGATTTTTACGTCAAAATATGGGAAACGTTAGTGGTGAGAACGGTGAGCGCTTGCACCGGGATATATTGAGTATGGAACGAAGCTGTCAAGGAAGGTGGAGTCCTGTTATGGTTATTATATTATGGAGTCCTGTTATGGCATATTATTGTTGAAAATTAATAAAAGAAACTGTAGATATTAATTATAAAAGAAGAAGCACTTCAACTGTACATTTTTAAAATTATTAAAATATTGTTATTGATATCCACAAAAAACCTGATCTAACTGGGGTATTAAATTATTACCCCTGTGGATGTTTTTAATGCTTTTTCTAATTAGTTTTCTCAAGTTATTTCATGGGTATACAAAAGTTGATAATTTATTGACGAGTGTTATGAGAGAAAAACAACCAAACTGCTGAACAAAATTCGGAAAGTTTTACTATGTGACATTGAAATGGAAAATTAATGGATACCAAAATCTCAATGATTATAAATATCTGTCACGAAAACCTAATATATTTCATAGGCTTTAGGAAAAAATACTCCCATAGACCACCATCTGGAAAAAGTTTTATATAAACTAGAAAGGATTTTTATAAGTAGGATTGTATCGGTAAGAATATTCTCTTAAGAGGTAAGAAGATATCTTAAATTTCGTATAGACTAGAACAAGAAAGAAAAATATAGCAGGATACGGTAGAAGATCGAAGAAAAGATAATTGAAATATTACATTTTTATTAAGGTTATAGTGGCCAACTTTATGTGTTCAGTTATTCATTACAATTTGCAATTTTAATGTGACAATCAATTCTGATTTGTTACCTCCTTTTATTATAAGCTTAAAATACAGACAGGCGAAGAGTCCCTTAAATACTTATTCAAACGATAAAACAGGTTAAACTATTTAAATAATAAAATCCCATGAAAATCGATAATAAACAACAGTTTATTGCTTTGAACTACAAGTTTTTACTTGTAACGTAAAACATAAGAAAAAAGGGTTCTACAAAATTTGTCTTAATTGTTATATCCCAATTATATCATAAAGTTTTTTCAAAAAGCAAATTCTACTTCATTATAACAAATATAATTGAACCATTAAGAAATGTTAAATGAAGAGTGCTTAATGATTGCAAACTTTGTCTTTTGAAGAGCATATAATGTTTAGCATTAATAGTTAGCATTATGTTTTGAAAATAAGGTCGTTCAAATATTCCCCTTGGCTTCGTCTGGTGGAATGCAACATAGAGATCCAATATTCGATTACTCTTTTAGACATATCGTGTGGTATATTTTCAGTGGTGGCAACGCAAAGGATTGTTTGAGATTTATTTCTGTAAACCAGAGATTTTACATAGCGTCATAAAAAACTGTCAACTGGCGTAGGATCACTTGATCTTGGTGGCCAGTTTACATTGTCATTTCGCGAAATGACGTGCCCAGGAAACTTATCTTGTGATAAATCGCTTGTCCGGTAAGATGTGCGACAAGTCGTACCATCTTGTTGGAAGGAAACATTGTTTAAATACACATTTGTCAGTTAACACATTCCTATTGCGTTCACCATTCACAGTAACAGGATGTTCATCATCGCCTTCAAAAAAATAAGGTTTTATCATTCTTCCAGTCCAAAAACCGCACCAAGCAGCGACTTTCTAAGGATGAAAATGTAACTCCTAAATCACCTGAGGATTATTATTGATCCAAATCTTGGAGTTATGTTTGTTCACAAACCCGTTAACCCTCTAACCCGTTAACCAAAAAAAAAATTGGAATAAATCAGCTCATGGCCATAAATCAGACTGATAGTCATCATATCCTCAATTGAGGGACGAATATGATTCAGCTCGCTGCTTTTTCACGTTTACCTAAACGACAACTGTGCCGTCAAAAGGGCAACACCAATACGATAAATTGTATAAAATTCGACCATTTATCAACAAGTTACGTGAAAATTACCTACAGTTTATCTAACCTACTACTACAGCTAATAAGACAATGGCCAAATTCAAAAACCGTATATCCTTCAAGCAATATTTACCCCTAAAACCGCCAAAAAGGGATATAAAATTTGATCCAGAGTTGACATGTCTGGCTATCTCTGCGATTTTGTCATATGCACAGATAAATAAGGAGATAGAGAAACTAAAAAAATTGGTAGCAACTGCTGTAAAAAACTTCCAGAGCCTCTTATTGTAGAGCCTGTGTATTCGTATTGACTCGAACCTAGCAAGGAATATAGACATTTTATAGGCTGTGTCGAGGGTGCTGACATTCTAGTCATGCTACGAGTAATGATACTAAAGTCATTGATAGGAAATCTAGGAAATGGTGGCATAGGCTATTTTGCCATTTCGTCGATGATTCGGTGGTAAATTTGTTTATTTGGTATCGTAGCGCACCGAATAGCAAGACATTTTTTCGACTTAGCATTATTTCTAAGCTTATTGGCGCTACAAATAAAGGTACCCCCGGAAGAAAATGTATTCTAAACGAGAACCGATACAACCCTTATGTGCCTCTGAAGTAAGAGAAAACAATACACTCATGCAACAGTGCAACTAAACATGCCTGTTCATGGTGCATCCAGACGTTGTGCTCGTTCTAGCACTGCATCATAGCCAAATCGCAATAAATCGGCTTGTAACTCATATAATGACATGTAATATTTAAATGTGGGCTAAAATCTAAATTTTGATAGTATGCAAGGGTTTTTTTATTTTTTTATATTATCATATTATATCATAGTGGTTATCATATGAAACTATGTCCTGGAGAAATCCTTACGTTACTTTTAGGCTAAAAATGTCAAGTACTGTTATTATTAGAGACTCTTCATTAATGAAGAAATATGTTTGTTCAAAAGGTTTTTCTTTTATGTCCCAGGGAGGGTTAAGCCAGATGTACGCATCATCGAAAAAAAATATTTTTTTTTTCAAAAGTGGAGGCCCATATCTACGAGTTCTTGAATCATTAATTTTTCCATGGTGAATTGACGCAATATACTTATTAAAGCAGTCTATGAGAACATTTATATTTTAGTTGTTTCTGACACTCTTATTGGAAAGCTCTTTATTTGTTAAATTAAATAATTTTTATTGTTAATATCACAGACTGTAAAATCCTCGAAGAAATAAACTCAAAAATGCCGTCATCTAGTACGAATGCATTCTTCTTAAATCACCAAGTAATTTTTTCTTTTCAGATTAAATAGCTTAAGTGTCGATAAGTGTTGATGCAGGCTTTTGTCTTTACTCGGCCTTGTCGCCGGCCTATCTTAGGAGCTATATTTTGCGTGGCAACTTTTTCCAGCTCAACACTCTGAATAAACCAAAACCACACAACATATTTACACACAAATATATTAAGTTAATAGATGCTATTTCGCTGGACACCTCATTTTCTATTTTTGATTTGCAAGTTAATTCAGAATATGCTCTATTTATGTATTATTTTCAATCAAGCTATCGAAAAATCTAATTTAACATCGCAAGCTATCTAACGCTATCTAAAACGCAGTTATCTTACTGAAAACTAATATAATATTGATATACAAATTCATTATTTTATACACAATATAGAATAAATAGAATTTAATCTACCTACTCGCTTTCATCGTAAAACCTTAGAAGTTTTCAAAGTAATCTATACTAGATAAAATACTGCCTCATATTTCTCCGATGGTAAAGTTTCATAGCTTCGTACCACAGTGCTTCTAATCATAAATTGAATCAATCAATATAGGTTCAGATATACAGATTCCTTTAATAGTCGACGAGAAAACAGTTAACAAATACTGTTATAATATGCCTGTTTAAAATGTTATGATGGGAAGATTATATCAGTGTTAAAACTGAGTATCAATAACAGCAGAAGGAATTTCAATAACTGACCATATAGATGCTGCCTGCTGCTGAGATTCTGGCACTTCTTTTCTTGGATTTATTTTTAAGTATAGGTTTACAGAAATAATCTTAAAACGATTCAGTAACTAATGTACAATATCCGACATGTCATTAGCAAGGCAGAACTATAATTATAGGATAAAAAAACTGCCAATTTTTACACAAGTAAAACCATTTCTAAGGTAGCTAGAGTGGAATATGTGAATGATTATAATAGAAAACGGACCGGAAATGAAAAAATCGTTCCAAGCAATGGCAATTTATGACATCATCACTCCAATTTATGAAAACTGAGTATCAGTTAAATTCGTCGACAAAATATTTAAAAATTAATTTCAATTATTTTTTGGTGAGTGACTACATTGGATTATTTCGTTTTTTATGTCTATGGTAAAAAGTAACAGTACAAGGTAAACACAATGACAAAGCTAAAGTAATTCATTGATTTTTCTACAAAAGAGTGTGACTATGAATAAACACACTGATAATGCTCGGGCAGAAATCAGCTTCCTTCAGTTTCTTTTAAATGTTCAGCTCGACCTTGGCTGATGGTTAAAGCTAGAAACCCGTCTCGGGGGACGCTTGCTGACGTTTGATGACGACGGAAGGAGTGGACAAATTTTGTATGGAACACGGAAGAAAGTTTCTTGTGTTTTAAAGACCTTTTATAAATTAATTTCAGGGTACAGTACCCGGTTATACGAACAGACTTGCTTCAGACTTACGTTTCAATGAAACTAAATTAATGGATCCAAATAATCATTTCAAAACTATCGAAAAACCAGTTTCTAAAAAATTGCTACTGAGAAGACTGATAATTGAGAAGACAGATTTGACGTTAACAATCGTGTGTATGCAAGTGGTAGAGTACGACTTTGTTTGAAGAGAACGATTTAATCGATGTAAAGTAGAAAAAAAATATGCTGTGGTTGAAAATGAAGATGTACAATTCATCATTATAAGTTGAAGATCGATCGATAATCGGAATGTCTTCCGGTACCGAAGATGTCTTTATCATTTTTCAGTCATAAAATCATTGGTATGATAATATCCATATGAATTGTTAGTATGAAACTAACAGTAAAAGTCAAGCCTTTTGAGATAACTGAAATGAAGAGATTCTAAAGAAAACCATAATTACTGCATGCTCTCAATTAAAATCTTTAAATCCAACTGCTTATCTAAATTTAGATCAACAATTTATACCAGTTCGAGGACAAGCACGTTTTAGAATTTATATGAAGGGAAATCTCGACAAATAACTTCTTTTTAACTGTGATAACCTGTATCTTAGTCATATTTTGAAATTAGGTATATGCATTTTAGGTAAAGCCTATTTATAATTACTTACTTTAGGAAAAGAAAGAAATGAAGAAGAATCAAGATTTAAAGGTGGTGTTACTTAAGATACAGCATTTACCGGAAAGTTATGGTATTACTGCTAATAACTTTTCTATTTAGATGGAGTTTAATCGTGGAAAATAAAAAAACCGCTTTGTTGGACTCTGCGTAAATATAATATATTTATCCAAAAAAACTTCTAACAGCGTATCTACTTTTCAGAGACACATATAAGAATTTAGCGTCTGGTAAAGATAACTCCAAAAATAATCTTAAATTAGATAACATAATGCCACTCATACCATAAATAAATAAGCTAAAGGATTTATGATACATTAAACAAATTGGATGCCGATGGCAGTATTCTGCCACCATATATGTTGAAGATTTTTGTATATTATATCTCCTATTAATTATGGGTTCTAGTTTAATCCAACCGGTTAACAAATGGTTCAAATGGCCTTAACATATTTTTATTGGAACTGATTTGGTAAAAGATTATAACAAACACTGTTAAGATCATTATATACATCTAATGTGTGTTGATTTGTTCTTAGGCACTCAATTTTGTACTGCTACATTAATTCATATGTGTTCAATAAACTATACAATAACTATAATTCTGGAGCTCTGCTTTCGCGTAATCAAACAATGGTAACCGACTTCTATTATTTACAATTAGATCGGCCGAAGACAAAAAAAATAAAGAAAAACGGCCAGAATTAGCAAACAGAAGAGGTATCGTGTTTCATCATGACAATGCACGACCACACATTTTAGTTAGGACCCATCAAAAATTGTTGAGCTTCAATTTAAATGTTTTGCCCCATCTACATTGCTCATCGGACATCACACCCGTAGATGGTAGTCCGACCATCTAAAGTGCAACCTCCTGTTAAGCACACCTCTAATAGGGGGACAATTCTCTTAAGCAGATACTTTTTGTCAGTCCCGACTTCATCATATTAATTTCTTATTCATACCTCTCATGGCCGGATACTCCCTTGGACGGACACGGAATTCAATCCCTCTCTTGAACAGATTCGAGAACAAAACTTCAACGTGGCAACACGCGCACAAGACTGGACTTCGTACACGGCACAATATTGCTTTCAAAACCACATCTGGAGACGTTGCGAGTGTAAACCCCGACGATGTAGCTACTTTTTTCACCAAGATTCCCTTGGTTATAAGCAACTATTCATCCAACAATATCTACCATGCAGACAAAATTGGGTTCTTTTATCGTACACTTTCCAATAAAATATTAGATTTGAGACGCGAAAAATGCATTGGGGGCAAACTTTCGAGAGAAAGGTTTACTATACTGTTTTATGTAAACATGAATGGAGAAAAAGTAAGGCCGCTAGTAATAGAAAGAATCGCCAAACCAATGGCTTTAAAACACATCAATCTGAACGATTTAACTGTTACTTGAAAATGTAACAGATAAGCGCAAGGATGAATGGAGAACTAATGACACAATGGTAGGTGAAATTTGATCGCAACTTGAAACGCGAGAAACGAAAAATGTTATTATTTCTAGACAACGCGTGTTCACACCCAAGAGATAAAACTGGAAAATATTGAATTGATTTTTTACCTTCCAATTGCAAGTCTTTATCCCAATTTCTAGACTAGGGCCTTGCAAAGCTTTTTATAGAACATTTAATATTAAGAAACCTTTATGGCCATTAATACTGCTGAATCAGCTCAAGATTTTTCAAAGAAAGTATACGTTTTGGATGCAATTTATTTTATTAAAAATGCATGGAATCTGGTATAAAAGAATACAATTCAAAATTGTTTTTCCAGATCTGTAATTTCGCATAACAACTCTGAAAATGCAATACAAAACGAAGAAGATTCAGATGCTGAAAACGACCTCCCATTGTCACTTGGCTCGAATATACAAAGCTAATGATGATTATGGCATCGGAATAGAAGGCAGTATCGGGAAGTTTTTCACTGTAGATAATTATTTAATATCGGAAAAAGTGTTAACTCGGTATGTCTGGAGGTTCCTATGCGAAAAACAGGGTCTAATGGACCAGATAATGAACACACGCAGGAAAAAGAGGTTATTGATATATATCAGTAGGCAACAATCAAAATGCTTTGCTGCAGCACTTGGTGACCTTGCTTTAGATTTGATATATAAGTTGGATCTCCACTTCCAATCTCCACTTCCTTATATATATATATATATATATATATATATATATATATATATATATATATATATATATATATATACATATATATATATATATAGATATATATATATATATATATATATATATATATATATATATATATATATATATATAGACATATATATATATATATATATATATATATATATATATATATATATATATATATATATATATATATATATATATATATGGTAACATGGGTGAATTTCAAAATCAACATGTTACCATTTCGTACTCCAGTTATAAAGATATCTTGAATGTTCAAGTTAGGAAAGGAGCTAACATAGACCAGGATCACTACTTGACCAGAATAAAACTTAGCTTAAAACCTCGAAATCTTATTCAAAAGAGTCTACTAATCCCAAAGTTTGACCCTCATACGGATATCAAATGGGTGATGGGGTTGGGCATCACACTTGTTCTACATGGATGACCTCAAACTGTACGCTGCAAACGACTGACGACTAACAGGCGAATTGGAATTAGTCACTCATTTTAGTAAGTATAATCAAGATGGAATTTGGCCTTGAAAAATATGCAAAACTCAGTGTCACATTTATAAATAAGCTCAGCAAAGAGGAGTCATATAAATAGTTGGGATTTCAGCAAACCTTCCATATTAAAATGACAGAAATGAAAGCGCACTGCTTAAGCAAATTTAAAGAATGCATAAGAACAATTCTTAAAACTAAACTGAACGCAAAGAACACAGTGTCGGCAATAATAAAGGCAAGGATAAACATACCAAGGAGAAAGGGGGGAAGGGGAACAATTTCAATAGAGATAGCTTACCTGAAGCAGAGAGAAAAATTAATTGAATATTTTCATAGGAATGTTACTATACACCTTTAAACCTCTCAAATACTGAACCACTTCTTTATGACTTATCAATTGAAACGCTTCTTCAAAAATGGGAACAAAAGACTGTACATGGACGCTTGCAACTTTAGAAGAGCAATGATGTAGATGGGGTATGATCAGTGCTCGATCTGATGAATTCTGGCTTAACTCGAGAAACTGAAAGCATGATATCAGCAATACAAGATCAGGTAATAGCCACAAGATCTTATAGTAAACATGTCATGAAGCAAGAAATACCATCAGCGCTCTGTCGTGTATGCAATATGAAGCAGGAGACTTACAGCATATCTGCGGTGGATGCAGTGTCATTGCACCCAAGCAATATTTAGACGGGCATAATAACATTTCCAAAGTTATCCATAACGAGATACGCTATAAATACAATTTAGTAAATCATATTACACCATACTACAAATATCAACCAAGCGCCTGCTTGGAGAACGAAGATATAAAAATTTGCTGGGATACTATGATGGTTACTAATAAGACGGTTAAACATAACAAACCAGACATCTTGTTTATAAATAAAACCATAAAAACGACCTTTGTTATAGACAAAGCTGTCCCTTTAGACAATAACATAAGAAGTGTATACTTGGAAAAGGTGGTAAAATATCAAGATCTAAATCACGAACTTAAACATATTTACGGATTTGGGAGTGTAGAGGTCATACCATTTATTATATCTACAAATGGACTTATTGAAAAACGGTTCTATCATAATTTGGAATATATTCCTCACTCACAAAAAAATCTGTAGGAATCATGCAAAAGGCTGCAATTTTGGGCACCTGCTATATTGTCCGACGTTATTTGTCGCAGTAGTTGAAGTTCTTGAACTCAACAGTTCCGACCTCAGCTTCAATGTACCGATTAATTCGTGATAACAAAAAAAAATTATTATAAAAATAAGAATATTAATATATAACGGATACCTACCGCCCTCCGGAAGTAAATAGTTTTCCCATGGTTAATCGGGACTCGGGAAAAATTTTTTATGACTGAAACATATAATGATATTATACAAGGCGGTAGGGTTTTGCGACAAGAACCCTTCGGAACCGTCGGGAGGATTTGTCCGGGGCTGGTGAGTTTGGAGCGAGTGGCAACTCCCATCTCTATGGCACCACAAGAATGGCAATAAAAAAGGCAACTGAAAAAATCCATCCACAGTTAGAATATAAAAGTCAATTAACACCACAGACTTCAACACAAAGCCAACAAAAAATAGGAGCTAATAATCAGGTACCGGCTAGCTCGCCCTGCATAAGGGGGGCTGTCAGTAGGACCGAACAAAACCTAGCAGACCGTAAAAATCTTATATAAAGAAAAAAATATCTCACCTCAAGAAAATGACATGGATGTCCTTAACTTGAACACAGAGAACCAACCGGTAGTACAAATTCCAATCCTAGCAACGGAAGTACCATCAACTCAAAATAAAGAAACAGCCATGAATGGAAACTTTTCTAACATACGAGAAAGGTTTTACAGTCTCTTGGCCCAATTTACTGGCTAAAATCCACTAAATAGGCCAAAAATACCGATACTGCCCAACATTGCAAAATCCTGCATTACTATAATGCAGGTCAATAAAGTTTTGGAATCGCATTTATAGGCGATAATGAATCTTAGCGACATACATCTTGCGCTGTATTGGGCAGCAGTAACTGTAATCGAGCTTTCAGGTCAAAAAACTTACACCCTCAATGGGACAAGGCGTAATATCCAAAAAGATAAACCTGCCTGGAAAAAGTGCCTTGAAACTGATATCAATGATTTTCGAAAAAAAAACGAAAATAATCGCTAAAAAATCTGACATTGGATTTGAAGATTCAAACTTTCTCGAGAAATTATTAGACGTAAAAGATCAATTTAGACAGAAAGCTAAAACGAAAGGAGCCGGACTAGCCAGATACAATGAGTTAGAAAAACGATAACACCAATGTGCAATGTTTCAAAATAACCAGAAGTTTTATAGAGAATTAGAAGCTCAGGGTAAGCACTCACAACTTGAAAATGTGAATGTATCTACCTTTGAAAAATATTGGAAATCGGTCTGTAAAAGATATGACGGTTATGACAAAATGGCCCCGTGGGTTGCAACTATTCGAAAACAGACTGATGCACTTCCACAAATGGAATTTAACGGTCTTGAAGTGATTGATATCTGCACTGCCATCAAGAAAACTCTAAACTGGAAGACGCCTGGGCCAGATGGACTACACAACTTTTGGATCAAAAACTTCACAGCTGTTTACCAGGTACTTGCTGATGCATTTAAAGAAATAATGGTGAATTCTGATACTTTCCCCAACTTTCTGATAGAGGGAAATACATATTTGTTATATAAAATGGGTGATGCTAACCAACCTATTAAGTATAGACCGATAACATGTCTATCCGTGTTGTATACATTATTCACAGCCCTGCTCAACGGAAAAATCTACCAACATTTTGACTATAATAACATATTTGAAGATGAGCAGAAAGGTTGTATTAGGGCAAGTATGAGATGCAAGGAGCAACTGACAATTGATGCTGTAGTTTTTGCGCAAGCGCGGAAAAAAAGCGCAACTTGAATATGTGCTATGTAGATTACTAGAAGGCTTTCGATAGTGTCCCACGTGACTGGTTATTAGAAGTTTTGAACATCTACAAAATTTGTCCGCAGAATACAAGCTCTTTAAGGTATCTCATGAGTAAATGGAAGACTAATTTATTTCTTCACCAACAGTACATTGGAACAACAAATATCGAGAGAGGAATATTTCAGGGAGATTCCTTTTCCTCTGTTTTGTCTAGCGTTGAATCCGATATCCACATTACTTAACAATAGCAATATTAGCTACAAGGTTGACATGAGAAACTCCAGAAAACTATCTTATTTGCTATACATGGACGACTTAAAACTCTATGGAGAAACAAGAGAGGAACAAAATTCATTAATAAAACCAGTCCAAATATTTAGTAAGAATATCAAAATGTCATTCGGACTCCAGAAATGCTCCACTACCAGCGTACAAAAAGGAATAATAAAAAAACAACATTCAACAGTCTGCGGTATATAAGAACTAGCATCGAAAGACTCATACAAATATTTAGGAATGCTTCAAAACCATAAATTTGATCATAGCCTATTAAAGAAAAAAATTTCCAGTTTGTGCCAAAAACATTTAACAAAACTCCTACTGAAAACACCATACTGAACAGTGGAAACCTCATTAAAGCCATCAATGGTTGGGCGGTGTCAACTCTGACATATTCTTTTGATATTGTTAAATGGTCTGAACCAGATCTGAATAGATTGACACGAAGAACATTGACAAAGTTCTGATATTTACATCCCAATTCGTCCACAGAAATGCTATATATTCCAAGAAAGTTAGGAGATATTGTAAATGTCAAGAATCTTTGTCTCAACCAGGAGAATAGGATGAGTAAGCGGTCAATTAGTTCACATAGCATTCTAATAAAACCGGTTGTTAAGAATGACCAGGGTTTTACCCCGTTGAATCTAAATAGACAAAATCGTGTCGATAGTAGAACAGCACTGAAGGATATCGTTCAAGAATGGAAACAACAGACATTACATGGGAGATATCCTAAATCACTTGAGGATGACTCCATTGACATACATTTGTCTCTAAACTGGTTTACCGATGGACTATTATATCCAGAAACAGAAAGCTTCGCGACAGCTATTCAAGATAAGGTAGTAAGAACAAAAAATAAGGACAAAAAAATATGAAAAACATATACTAAACATTGATGTTGTCGACAAGTGCAGGAAGTGCTGTGGGGTCGGAGAAACAATTGAACATCTTATTGGAGGGTATCCAGTCGTTGTCCCTAATGCTTACCTAGGCAGGCATGATCAGCTGGCGAAAATTATACACCAGCAAATTGCTTTAAAGCACTCGCTATTTGATAATATACCTCCACCATATTACACGCCGTACTTGAGTCAGCCGATACCATTCTTTGCTGGAATAGACCAATTATAACAGATCGGACGGTTGACTATAATAGGCCGGATATTGTTCTAATTAGCAAAAAGCCGACGCGAGCTTTAATAATTGACAATGCGATACCACTCTCTCAGAACATCAGAAAAACTGAAATTGAAAAGGTCACGAAGTATGAAAATCTTGCATTTGATCTGAAAAATCAATGGAAACTCCAGAAAGTGGAGGTGTTGCCTTTCGTTATATCTGCTGAAAGCTTAGAAAGCACAACGTTTTCCAAAAACCAGGAAATTCTCAGTGTTTCAAATTACCACAGTAGGACAACGAGCAGTTCTCTTACAAACTTGCCACATTGTTCGTAAGGTACTAAGCTGAATGGGAGGAGTTGAACTGCTTTCTCATCTTGGCATTGTAAACCCGACCAATATATATATATGTATATATATATATATATATATATATATATATATATATATATATATATATATATATATATATATATATATATATTACTAAATTCACTTTTATACATTTTCTCTCTTGAGCGGACAACTCCTTTAAACAGACACTTTCTTAGGGTCCCGTAAATATTCGCCCAACAGATGTTTTACTGTATTCCGGTCCATCCAATACTGCTTAAACAGAAAATCTTTAGAACGGAAGGAGAATGGAAAACAACTTGTTGATATTTTTTGACAATAAGGATGGTAATCTCTAAAAGTGAGCAACATCAAGAAATTATTAAAACTGAACTTCTATCAGTATAAAATAAACTACAATATACCCGCGTTTCAACCATTAGCACCGTAGCAGAGATTGAGTTTGGAGATTGGGTGTTAGATAAGGCTTACATGGTAGAAATAATATTACATTAAAACAAAAGGGAGGTGCTACTGATACTGTACACAAACCAGTGAAATAATATATGACACCGAGAACAAATCGGTTACCGATAGTTTTATTAAAATTTCATAACTCACACTGTTTACACCAAATCGAATTAAAATCACTCTACGCGCGTTTCTCTAAGTTAGCATCATCAAAAAATGATTAAAATTGAAGCTTAATCTATTTCGTTTACAATTTATATCTAAACTTAGTGCGATGAACCGTACTAAATTCAACAAAGCGTATAAAATTACTCATCTGTTACTAAAGTAAACAAAGGACAAGACGGAATTGGTCCTTTGCTTTTAGATAAACTATTTTTACATTTAGCTATTTCGATACTTTTATAACTAAGTAGTTTGGTAAATATATTGGGAGAAACTCTCGGTGAGCTGTTGCACTCAGTTCTTTTGTTAGTATAGCCATGAGTGAGCAACAGGTTCCACCGTCCGTTGTACAATGGGTTATAATAAAGTTTTTAACCAAGAAAGATGTTAAACGATACTATGGGGACGATACCCTGTCTAAGACCTAAGTGTTTGGTTGGGTTAAAAACTTTAAGATTGGACAAGAAAGTGTGGTAAATATCGACGTCATAATCGACGTCCCAGGTCAAGAGTTACTACTGACAACATTGGTGCAGTTTGCGACCTTATCAAAGGTGACGGATGACTCACTGTACATGAAATCGTTATAAAGGTGGGTATTAGCTTTGGAAGTCTTCAAACAATCATCAGACATCATCTTGGCTTCACTAAACTCTGTGCTAGATGGGTTCGGTTTTGACGAAGGCAAAACTGGAGAATATGTATGGGGCAATATGCATGGAGAATATGCATGGAGAAAATGCATGGAGAGTATGCATGAATTGGGAAGCTCTTGAATACCTTTCTGAGTAATATATCTCAGATTTATCGCCCTGTGATTATTTTTTGTTTATGCCCTTGAAAGCCCTTGGACGGAAATGATTCGATAACGATCAAGTAATTAAAAACTTCGTGCGCAATTGGCTGATGACCCAAACTCAAACTTTCTATAAGCAAGGAATTCACAAGCTTCCAAACATCTGGGAAAAATGTGTAAAGCGTGGAGGAGACTATGTCGAAAAATGATCAATTTATATTTGATTTACCTTTATGTCTTCTTTATTAAATTAAGTTAAATATCTGTACATATATAGAGAAAAGGCATAAAAGTGTATATATATATATATATATATATATATATATATATATATATATATATATATATGCCCACGGTCTTGGGACCGGTTTCTAGTCTTTCAGCTATCATCAGCCGAGCTCCAGACGAACGCAAGGAAAGCAGTTGGGAGAGACGATCGGGGCCAGGCCATGTCAACTGGCGATTTTGATGACGGGTCGTGATAGCACATAACTCAAGCCATCGTTCGGCGGATGCTCGTAGACATAATTAAAATGGCATAACATAATATAAATAATAAATGGCAAAACATAATATAAATGGCGTAAACATAATTATAAATGGCGTTCATTGAATCATATTAATGACAAGAAAAAATAAATAAACAAAAGTAAACAAACCAAATAAATAAAATTTCTCCATTTGTTGATCTGCAACTTGGCGAAATCTAGCATGAATTACTATTCCACTCAACCAACCTATCAATCTTAATCCCTATACAGAAAAAATTCAGCTATAAAATGCCAACTATTTCCTCCCATGTCTCACACATATACTTTAACAAACATTAGTAATACACATCCATCCGGTCACCACCAGAAACTAAAATTCCCATTAAACGATAATTTTAAAAATTATCAGCAAATTTTGTTATAGCTGGGCTGGGGTTGGATCATGTAGAGAGGATGGCAAGCGAGAGTCGGGTTAAAGGTATACTGATGAGAGGCGAAGGAGGGAAGAGAAGAAGAGATTGACCGAGGAAGAAATGGCTGGATGAGGTGATGAATGATTTGAGGAAAACAGAAGTCAGGGTGATGCTTTGGACCGAAAAAGATAGAAAAGAAGAGTGAAAGAACTCGAAACCAAGGCCTGTAGAGCTGAATAATATTATTATTGTCATCCCTGTTGAAATAATAAAAATTCCTTGACTTTGTTAATTGAACTTGTTACTATTAAAATTTTTAAATGTATTTGGAAGTCTATTTATTAACTTAATAGTATTATACAGGGTGATTTATAGAACTATTTATATTTCAGCTACATATTCAGGATCGAAAATAAATATATAAAAATTTCTATAAACATGCGTTATGAAGTGTTACATAGATATAGGGGTAAACATATTTATGGATGTCAAATGTAATTAAAAGTGAGAACATGTACCTTTATGTTTTTTACTGCTAAGCAACCATTGTTTATACCAGTTAATTATTAGTTTGTCATTAGTATATTGTTTTAAAGTTATTTCATTGATTTCATTATACCTTCGTTATTCTCTCATCATGAATATGATGATATATTATTTGTTTGTGGCTTTTATAACGGAAGTTCAAATAGCGCAGTTTCCGAATGTCAGCTTCGTTTACCTAATCGGAGACTGCCAGATAGGATAGTTTTTGGAACACGTTTCTATCAATACTGGAGAATCTAGTATGTTTCAAGATTAAGTGCGAGAATTGAGTCTGAACGGCAATTGAAATTTGATCCTGAACAAGAAGAGGCAATCATTGACATCGTTAAATATGATCCAAGTGTAAGTACAAGGTGGATTGCAGATATTTGCCAAATGATACAATCGTCTGCTTGGAGGACTCTTCACATGAATTTTTTATATCTATTTTATTTACCACCAACACCGGTGCAACATTACCAGGATGGTGATTTTTTATTAAGGATGTAATTTTGTAGTTGGATAAATTCAAATCGGTGATTATGCAAGTATGTTTTGTTCACCGATGAAACGCATTTCATTTGTGATGACCCAAATAATATTCATAATAAACATCGTTAGTCTGATGAAAACTCGCACGCTACGGCTGAACATAATTTTCAAAATCGATTTAGCATTAATGTGTAGTATGGTATGCTAAAAATTAATTCATCGGTCCATTCGTATTCGACGGTCATCTCACAGGTGTTTACCTAAATTTTCTACAGAATCATTTGCAAAACCTGTTAGAAAATGTTCCATTTAATATACCCTGCACACTACCGCTTACAAGTTAGAAATTTCTTAAATAACAACTTCCTAAACCAGTGAATTGGACGAGGTGGTTTACACAATTGGCCAGCTAGATCACCAGACCATAATCCTCTAGATTATTGTCTTTGGGGGTGAGTTAAATATTCCGTATATGCATCTAAAGTAGATAACAGGCATGCGTTACTCGACCGGATAGTAAATGCAGTAGCAGTCATAAGGAACAGATCCCAATCCATTCACAGAGCAACCCGAGCTGTTCATAAGAGACGAGTGTTTGGAAGGAAATGGTGGTATTTTTGAAAACTACAAAACGTAGCCCAATTACTTATTACAAAAGTAATATTAAAAAAATTACATATGCTATTGTATATATATATATATATATATATATATATATATATATATATATATATATATATATATATATATATATATATATATATATATACCCCTTTGTGGATCAGACCTTGACGTGGTAAAGGAATTTGAGTAGGGTAATAAGGCTTTGAGCTATGCCGTCTGGAGTCTATGCTCCTGGGCGGTCACCCCTGGCGAACAGGTCAAGGCAGAGGCATCAGACTAATATGATCCAAAATCTGCCAACCCGCATTGGACCAGCATGGCAGATTGCGGTGCATACCTTCAACATGGTATTTCAATATGACAGTACAACCTCACGACCGTCATTCCCCGGAGACCACGAGGCAACTACCTACGGCAGCGGGAAGACCTGCCCCAAGGCAGAGGGTACTACAAATCACTGGGTTAGATCAAGCTGCCATTAGACTTTTGACATCGCTACGTTTAATATACGGACTATGAAAACGGAGGCCCGATTGCAAGAACTGTTAATCAAACTTCACAACATACATTGGGATATTATTGGGCTCTGTGAAACTCGAAGCAAGGACGACGAGTTAATTAATCTGAAACCAACTGGGCATGTAATCTACACCCGAGGTATGAAGAATGGACGATGTGGGGGAATTGGATTTATCATAAGCCGAAAGATAAAGGACAGTGTAGTCAAATTTGAAAGTACATTTGATCGACTAGCCCAATGCGTAATTTAGTAGAATAAAAAGATCAGGCTTCAAATCGTCTAATCTTATGCACCAACTAGAAGCCATAGGGATGAGGAAATTGAGGAATTGTATGATAATGTGGCCCAGCTTGTAAACAAGGAGAAATTTAGGTACAGAATCCTGATAGGTGATTTTAATGCCAGAATTGAAACAACAAGAACTGGTGAAAATGCAACTGGCCCATATGGAACTGGTGGAAATTGATTACGTCATGACCAACAATAAAACGATATTTTGCAATTGTACTGTTCTTAACAATTTTAATGTTGGAGGTGACATCGAATGGTACGAACAAAAGTTGGGATTAACTGTCGAAGAGAGCACGAAAGAATGGTAATATCAAAGAAGGGCAAAGTGGATTCTAGGAAATTGCTGGAGAGACGGCACTGATTTTGATATTGCTTTGCCAAATCGCTTTGCTGTGTTACAAGATCCGGAGGAGATGGAAATATCAGTTCAATATAAAGAAATCACAAACAATGTGCTTGAAACGGCTGCTTCAATATCACCAGAAGAAAAATATCTCAAACAGACAAAAATCTCCACTGATAGCATTGATTTAATGAAGGACCGACAAACAATGAAAAATGCAGAGTCCTTTTGGCAGGGTCGAGTACGCTGAGCTCTGCAAAACTATAAGAAAATGTATCAGAGAGGACACGCGCCAGTTCAACATGCAGGTAGTGCAAAAAACCCTGGAAGCAAACAAAGGAATTTACAAAGCTAAACAGAACCTGAGAAACAAAAGAACGCAAATTTACACCTTAATGTGTGAGGATGGCACAGTGTGCAGGACTTGTCAGAAAATTTTATTCACATTTATATGAAGATCAGAACCAACCAAAAACAACAATACCTACGGAAGAACAAACGCCAGATATCCTAGTGGAGGAAGTAACAAGTGCTATAGAATCGATGAAAAACGGCAAGGTTCCAGGAAAGAACAGTGAAACTGTCAAAATTCTAAAAGCTGGCGGTCAGATATTACATAAAACACTGGCAAAATTATATTTCCAGTGTTTGCCTCATTTAAATGCCTCAAGGAACATAAAGTTCCTGGTTTGTGGAAGAATGCAGAAGTGATCCTTTTACATAAAAAAGGAGCACAGGAAGGTTTAAGAACTACCGTTCAATAAGCCTCCTTTTAGTAATGTTCAAAGTTTTCACTAAGATAATATCTAAAAGAATATTAAGAAAACTGAATGATGAACAACCAAGAGAGTAAGCAGGATTCAGAAGTGGATTCAGTACAATGGATCATATCCAGGTTGTACAGCAGGTCATAGAAAGGCACAACGAATACACCATGCCACTGTGTTTGGCTTTTATCCACTACGAAAAAGTATTTGACTCCATTTCAAAGCAAGTCATAATGGATGCACTGCTTAGCCAGGGGGTAGACAGGGCATATGTGAACCTATTGGGATCGATATATGTTGGAGCTACTGTGACAATTCACATTGATGATCTTAAAATGGGAGTTAATGTAGAACGAGGTGTATGGTAGGGTGACGCGTTATCGTCTATTATTTTCTCGGTTGGCCTTGAAGAAGTATTCCATAAACTGTATTGGTAACAGGATGGTGTAAAGATCAACGGTGCAAACTTAAACCATCTTAGATTTGCAGATGATATCATTTTCTTTTCACAAGACCCAGAGGAGCTTCAAAGACGCATAGAAAAACGGATTTCAGAGTATTTCAGTGGAGAGGGATGTGAAACGGCATATTAAATGTGGTTGGCCTTGAAAAAGTATTCCATAAACTGGATTGGGAACAGGATGGTGTAAAGATCAACGGTGCAAACTTAAACCATCTTAGATTTGCAGATAATATCGTTTTTTTTTCACAAAACCCAGAGAAGCTGCAAAGACGCATATAAAAGCGGATTTCAGTGGAGGGGGATAATGTCCGGAAGGTGAAACGGCATGTTAAATGTGGATGGCAGGTATTTGGCAGGCTCAATATAGTGTTTAAGAGCAGACTCCCACTTTGCCTGAAAAGAAAATTCTTCGATCAGTGTGTCCTAACGTTATGACATACGGAAGTGAAAGCTGGACACTCACATCGCAATCCATTCAAAAACTTCGGGTAGCGCAGAGGGAATAGAAAGATGTATGTTTGGCATTACAAGACGAGACAGAAAGCCTTGGGCATGGATCAGGGAACAAACGAAAATGTGTGACATGATTGGAAGAGTAAAGCAATTGAAATGGAGATGGGCAGGTCATAAAGCGAGGCGATGGGATGACAGATGGACCAAGGCAACCCTGGAGTAGATACCGCTTAATCCTTACTCCTCTTACGAAGCTCCCACGGACCACCATGTCAACCGATAGCTGAAAAATTGTCATGCGAGAAAGCCTACTATGCATTCGATGAGTTGGTAGGCGATGGATTGCCTCCAAGAACCAACGCTGTTTTGCCCGTAGAATCGACCGTCTGCCAAGCAAATGGAAAGAATTTATTGAAGTAGAGGGTTAATATATTCTAGAATAATAATTTCTATATATTTCCGCTGTATTTTTATATTTCGTTTTTTACGAAATATAAATAAAATATTTTTTAATAAATCTTGTCTAAAAACCTGGGGATAATTACGCTTCAACCCAACAGCAATCAATGTGCAATATGTGCAATAGTATTTGTAATAACTAAGTATATTGAAACCCTCGAATAATGACTAATATGTTTCCTAGCATACAGTTGGTTAAATAAGATTTTAATTCGCCACTTACGACTAAAAGAGATTTACAGATTACCAAGGTCGACATGATTTTTGTTACATTGATAAGAATTATCTTTTTGCATTTTATTTAGGTAGTTATTAAAACACCTTTCCACAGATATGGCCTAGCACGTTCCATTTTCAAGTAGCTGCTTCTCCTTTATATCATGGGCTCATTGAAATAATTTGTATCTGACTTTGAGCTGGACAATGTAGAAATTACCTATAGAGGGGGTATTTCCACAGTATTCTACAAACCTTTAAAGGCAGTTATATTGTTTTCTATAGTTTAGTTTGTTTCTGTCTCGTTTGCAGTACAGTCAAATGTTTAAGTCGATCTTATATAAAATGGTAAGTTTTAGTCGTCGATTTTGCAAAAATCCAGCCGATAAGTTTTGTTAAATATAGGCACAATTTATTTTAAAGTGACAAGCTAGATCTATATCCGAGGAAATCAAATATAAGGAATCTATGTGATTTCCGTTTTCAAGAAAAATTAAATAAAAAGGAATTGGTAGCTTGGAAGGGCTCTGTAAGTGCATTGAAATAATTTTTGAGCAACAAGAAAGATGAAAACTATAAAAACCTCATCGGTGAACTCTTGAAAGCCTATAAAATAATAGGGTGTCGCATATCCTTAAAAATGCATTTTTTACACTCCCATTTGGATTTTTTCCGGAAAATTTGGATGCTGTAAGCGACGAACAAGAAGAGAGGTTTCACCAGGATATCTAGGCGAAAGAAGCAAGATATCAGAGACCCGGGAACCCATCTACGTTGGACGACTACCGCTAGTTTTAAAAAAGAGATGATGCTACTGAACGCAAGAGGAAAAAGTTAAAGTTTTTGTGGGTGTATGACATCTCATATAATATATTTTGTATTCACATAATCCTCAGTAATGTACTTGCATAAATTTAATAAGTTTTACATGTTTATTCACCACCACCACCGAGCCCCTGTAACAAAAAAACTATACGTGTTACAGTAATTACACACAGGTCGGCAAAATAAATTGTTTTGGTTCTGTTCTAATGCTTAAATTCTGATTCTAGACATCGAAAAATACTTAAATTTCCATTTTTGGAGTTTGGTTTTTCCAAGTTTGCTTTTGTCTGATTTACATCGATAAGTAAGTTTTAAGGATTTTAATTGATTTTATGAGCAACAGATGATCAACACTTTGGTCAACCCGATAGCAAATTACATATTAATTGTAAAGAGCAGAGTAGTGAGTGTTTATTTTTCTATCACAGGTATAATAACCGCCCTTGTGTATTACACGTTTATAAGTTAGAAAATGGCGTCAAGATAGTGTAAACAGAATGTTGATTCATTCTCTTTTATTTGAGGTGAATTTATTAAAGTAAGAAGCAAAAACTTTCCTTTGGTAACAATTTTGAAGCTTTGTGAAGATTATGAAGCCTATTTTAACGTTAAAATCGGAAATCAAGGACATATTAATCTTCTATTTTAGTATTTGTTAATTTTTTATGCATAAAACTTAAAGTACACTAGTTGTTTTCGTTATTTCTAGCCTGGTATTGAGGAGAAAAACGACACATGAAGTTTGCAGTGCCAAGACTTTAGAGGGAACCTAGTGATCATGTGTAAGACTGATATTTTTCTGGTAAAAACGCTGAAAATATTTTTATCCTGGTCTTTCTTGTAGAGTCCTGATCAATTGTAGAGCCTAAGAATATATTGATGCCACCGTTACATATAAAATTAGGCTAACGAAGTAATTTGTGAAAGCTCTGGATCCAAATTCTGAAGCTTTTGAATATTTAAAGGGATTTTTTTTCCAAATTTTCTGCAGCTAAAGTTAAATCGGGTATTTTCGTCGGACCACAAATAAAACAAATAATGAGCAGAGATGATTTCACACAATTCCTCAATGCCCATGAAAAACAAGCTTGGGATAATCTTAAAGCAGTTGTTAATGGTTTTCTTGGAAACAACAGAGCTGACAATTATGAAGAATTGATTGAAACTATGCTTGAAACTTTTAAAATTATGGGCTACAGAATGTCCCATAAACTTCATATGCTACATTCTCACCTGGACCAATTTAAAGATAATATGGGTGCCTACTCAGAGGAGCAAGGAGAACGTTTTCACGAAGATGTGATGGACTTTGAACAACGTTACCAAGAGAAGTACAACGAGAATATGATGGGAGATTACATTTAGGGTTTAATACGAAAAAGCCCATACAAACATAAGAGAACCACTAAAAATATTCATTTTTCAACTTTTTGTTATTTAAATTGATTTTTTCTTGGATTTCATAATTCTTGAAGTAAAAAAGACTCTAATGTTCAGCAAAAACTTTTCTAATCGTAATTTAAAATGCGAAAATGCGAAAAATTGTCTTAGTTTCTACAAAAGCAAACTTTGAACAGAAAAATTATTTTTTCCTTTGTTTGTAACGTAGGAGAAATCAAAATTTCACAGGCAGAAACCAGACCCAAAAATTGTGTCGACAGGTGTTAGCTTATCATTGTCGGATTTAGGACTACTATACATTCTACTGTCCATTCGAACTATATATACATTCGAAAAACTTTTTTACAAATTTTTCGTTAAATTTATTAGTCCTACCTATTTTTCTCATTAACTTCATAATAAGTAAAACTAACAATTTTTTTTCTAGTTTCGCGTAGCTAAAGCTATTGTTAAAATCAAATTATTAGACAAAAGGTCCATGTCTCGCTTAACCAATCACAAAGATGAATAAGGTGAAATCAAATCAGCCTACACTAAATAATTTGCTACATCTCCCGACAAAAACCATCGATGGGAAACTGGGCAAGGGTCTGCGGTGGTATAAAGGGGGAAGTATTGGCGCCCACACATATTTAGTGTGAAAAAGGGCTCGGGTAGATCGTGGGGCGACGCGTGCATCTGCCGTCGGATAACTAAAAAGTTTGGCCTGGAAGCGTTGGCGGCCAAGTAACGCTAATTAACCGGAGTGGATGCATGAGCTGTTTTCCAATCGATACTATATTTGTCTGCTAAGCTTTGTTTTATTTAACCTCCAGGTTATTTGATCGAGATATTTCGAATTTTGTAATACGTTGCATTGTGCTAACAAAAACTATAACTCGAATAAATTATCTCGATGGCAACAACACAAAATCAGGATGGTGTGGGGACTGTTATGAATTAATAAGACATGGAATGGGATACTGCAAAATTGTTATTTCGTCTTATCCCCCATGCGGGCATTATAATTTTGACATACATCAATGTGGTTTTATAGATTTTTATGCCTAAGAATTTATGCTGATTAGATGTGAAAAAGTATAAAGGAGGACCAAATCCAAAAGATCAGACTGTTTAACATAGGTGCTTTAATATAAAAAATTGTTAATACATTATATATTTTTACCATACTACACATCATCCAGTTTATTATTAATTCTTCAAAAATATTACTTCTGTCAAAAACACTATTCATGTGAGAGCTGATTGATTTCATGTATATGTATTTAAGGTTTTTTAGACAGACGTTTCGCTAACCAAGCTGGTATCGTTTATCATCGGGGTATAACCAAATTTAAGCAGTACAATGTAGTTTCTATATATTGGAAAAAAAAACATTATGAAAATTTAATTTATAGGACTAAATGAGAAAAGAATTACCATTAAACATCAAATCACTTTTTAAACATCTTGACGTGTGTTTCGCCAACTATGTTAGCATCAGCAGAATATGATTCAATCAGATTAAATCATCTCCTGATGATGCTAACATGGCTAGCGAAACACATGTGGGGAAGGTTAAAAAGTGATTTGGTGTTAAGTGGTAAATCTTTTCGAGTTTAGTGTTTCACACAATAGATAAATTGTTCCTATAGAAACATTGATATTTTATAGGGTTAATTTGAATTACACATACAAGAGATGCAAAGGGCAGAATGATCATCTTAAGGCTTAAGAATCATCAGGCTTAAGAATAAATCTGAAAATGTCAGATCAGGTTAAATAAATTTGCTAATGAAGAGTCTCTGCTTTAGGGGAGATCTGAATGTTGTGGACTACAGAGGATTTCATTAGAAGGGAATACCGCCTGGACAGTGAAACGGTGTATTAATTATGGCTGGAAGGCATTTGGCAGGTTCAATATAAACTTTTTTAAACCATTAAAAAAAAAATCAAGAAAAAATTTTTCTTGAAAAGAAAAGCCTTTGATCCTGTCCTGGCCGTTATGACATACGGAATTGAAACATGAACACTGATATCACAATCAGTTCAAAAACTTCGCGTATCACAGAGGGGAATAAAGAGGTGTATGCTTGGTATTACGAAAAAATATGTGACGCCGTGACGATGTGACAACAGATGCACCAAAGCAATCCTGAGATGGATACCGCTGGATCAAAAATGTCCAAAAAGGAGACCGAAAATACGGTGGACCGGAAACACACGTGTTTGTGCGTACTGTTTCATGGATGGAAAAACATGTATTGGGTTTTTTTCCAGGTACATCCAGTTGTTGAGTTGCTTTCTGCGTATGAAAGGAGAAAGATATCATCTGCAATTGTAAGTTGGTTTAAGTTTGCACCATTAATCTTTACACCATCTTGTTCTCAATCCAGTTTACGGAATACCTCTTCAAGTCTAGTCAAGAAAAGAATAGGCCATATTGCGTCACCCTGTCGTACACCTTGTTTTACATTAATTGTCGCTGTAGCTTCATTATATATCGATCCTAACAGGTTTACATATGCTTTATCTACCCCCAGGCTAAGCAGTGCGTTCATTATGGCATGCTTTGAGATTGAGTCAAATGCTTTTTCGTAGTCGATAAAAGCCAAGCACAGTGGCATGTTCTATTCGTTGTGCCTTTTTACGGCCTGCTGTGCAACCTAGATGTAATCCATTGTACTGAATCCAGTTCTAAATCCTGCTTGTTTTCTTGGCTGTGAGCCATTGTGTTTTTTTTAACTTAACAACTAACTAAACTAACAATTTTACTTACTAACTTTAGTTTACTAACTTGACAACATTAAAACTAGCCTTAACAATTATAATGAAATAAAGGCAATGTCAAATAAGTAAACAGTGGATTCTGGAAAATTGCTGGAGAGGGGCAGCGATTTTGACATTCCTTTGTTGAACCACTTTGCTGTTACAAATTCCGGAGGCGACGGAAATATCAGTTTAATATGAAGAAATTACCAACAATGTGCTTCAAACGGCTGCTTCAATAGCACCAGAAGAGAAGTATCTCAAACAGACAAAAATATCCAGTAATACTATTAATTTAATGAAGAAACGACGGACAAGGCAAAATGTATGGAGTCCAGTTGGCAGGGTCGAGTACGCTGAGCTCTGCAAAAATATAAGAAAACGTATCAGAGAGAACACGCGCCGGTTCAACATGCAGCTACTGCAAAAAACTCTGGAAGAAAACAAAGGAATTAACAAGGCTAAACAAAACAGCACAGTGTGCAGGACGCGTACGCAAATATTAGAGGTTGTTGTTGATTAGTGGAGAAAGTAACAAAGTAATTCTTTTTCATAAAAAGGAACACAGGAAGATTTAAAGAACTACGGTCCAATAAGCCGCCTATCAGTAATGCACAAAGTTTTCACTAAGATAATATCTAAAAGAATATGTATATTTATATATATATATATATATATATATATATATATATATATATATATATATATATATATATATATATATATATATATATATATATATATATATATATATATATATATATATATATATATATATATATATATATATATATATATATATATATATATATATATATATATATATATATATATATATATATATATATATATATATATATATATATATATATATATATATATATATATAGTTACGCGTATTGCAGTAAGTTATAATTCGGGTATAATATATAATTGATAACTATAAATAGACTAGTCCAGTATTTGCATTTTACACCTAAAAATAACCTCTCGATTATTTACGCTATATTTTCTAGTTTCTCCGGTTTTTTAAGCGTAGATACCGGAAAAGCCATTGTAAAAATCAGATTATCGGATCAAATGTGGCGGGATAGACCCATATCCCGCTTGACCAATCACCGGAATTAACAAGACGAAGCCAAATCGGCTTATTGCAAATACCTCGTTACATCTAGTGGCAAAAAGCGTCGACGAGGAACTGGCCAAAGGTCTGCGGCTTATTCAACTTCGGGTTATTTAATCGAGATATTTTGAATTTCGTAATGTGGTACATTGTGCAAATAAAAATGTTACTTCAAAATATAATGTCGTTGATCTGGGGATTACATTATAGCCAATATACCTATTTTAACCTTTTACGTGCTTACTGATAAATCTACAGTGCTTCGTAGGACAACGAACAATAAAAACTAATCAACAAGGGTTGATTTTGAAATGGAAATTAAGAGCTTTCTATTAAGAGTGTCAGAACTTTAAAGCGCAATGGACGCAACACTGAAATGTAAATGTCCCTTGTACAGGGTGTCCCACCACTTATAGAGCAACTGGTTATAGGAGAGATCAAAATAAGAGAATTTAGTCAATAACTGTGTTAGCAAATGTTAGGTATGAAAAAGTTACAGGATGTTGAAAATTAAAATAAATCTTCGAAAAATTGAGATACTTTAAAAATGGTTGAAGATATCTGGTTTAAAGTCGGGGAAAGATGGGTTTTCACAGGAAAGATGGGTTTCACACACAAATCCGACTTTGGTACTAGTTTGAGCCTTGTTGCCAAAGGGCGCTAGTTACCTACTTTGTGGGGAATTATCTCGCTCATATTTTTTTACTCTATAAAGCTGGGACTATTTTGACTTTTGAGAGTTATAATTCCCACGTAAAAAAGGTACCCTTGGTTAATATCAAAATCTTATGACATTTGCGAGATATTCGTGTTCGAATATTCCATTCCAGATCTTGCCGAAGGCTAAAAAATCTGAGTGTCTGAATCTAAAAATTCACAAGTGTGCTTTGAATACGAGGGAAAAAAAACATTAAAATGTCAAAATGACAATGGACTTTATTTACAATAGTTTTTTTTTAATTTACTTCAAGAAGTGTTGAAAGTTTATCTCAATACACTTTCGCAGGCTCTTTGTTAAGTGACGTCTCAGGTTTGAGAAGATATTTTATTCATTTCTAATAACATTGGCCCCTTGTTGATTTTTTTGTAAACGTTTATCTCGTGGTAAAAGGGACGACTTTGCAGCATGGTAAACTAAAGACTTCAAATGACCCACAAATAAACGTCTAACGGATTAATGTCTGGGCTACGAGATGGCCAGAAAACTCACCACTGCGCCCAATCTTGCATGATGTTCGCACTGTAACAGTAAAATGCGGTGGCGCCCCATCTTGCATGAGCCATATGTCTTGTCTTAGGTTTAGAGGTATACCGTCCAAAAGGTCTAATAAATTGCTACTAAAAACTGCACATATTGATTTCCATTCAGTTTTTGTGGAAACTGATTTGTAGAGCCTGAAATTGTCGATAATACCGCACCAAATGTTAATTGAAAATTCGTGCTGGAAATGTCACTCTCTTAGGAGATGTAGATTTTTCAGGGGGTAATAATGATTATTTCGCCAGTTAAAAATTCCGAATCTGATAAAAGTTGCCTCGTCAATAAGCAATATCTTTTTAAGGAATACGAGGTCTTTGTTTTTTTTATGTATTAGATTTTGACAAAATTCTGATTTCGCCGGCAAATCTTGCGGCAGTAAATTTTGAACAGGTGAAAAATGGCAGGGAAAAAATGTTTCTTTATGAAGAACTCTTGAAATGGTAGATTTGCTAATTTCGGTAGATATCTCCAAACGCCTAGTGCTTAGTTCAGAATTTTCCGCGATACGTACCAAAATGTCCCCTGCTGGTTCTACCGTTATACGTTTCGGTCATCTACCACGATTGTTGTAATAAAACGAACCTGTTTCGCCTAACTGATTAAAAATTCTTTGAAAAATTTTCGATCTGGGATGATTCTGGTTGGGCAGAGCTCTTCTGACTGCAACGCGACCATTGTGATTTACTTGAGCATAAATGAAGAACATATCCCTTAAACTACGGTTAGGAAACTGATTAAGTCTAGGCATTTTTTACAAATTATTTAAGACCAACTCAAGATTGGAGAAACTTGTTTCCACCTACGTTTAATAGGAGAAATAGAAAACGATGACAGCCATCGAGAAGTAATAATTTGTACACAACATTTTTGCAATTGACAAGATGTGCAATGGAATATTCGAAAACGAATATCTCGCAAACGACGTGAGATATCGATATTGATCAAGGGCACCTTTTTTACGTGGAAATTATGACTCTTCTCTATTTTGAAGCCAAAATATTCCCAGCTTTATACAGCAAACAATATAAGCGAGCTAATTCCTCAAAGAGTAGGTAGCAAGCGCCCTCTAGGAACTAGGCTCAAGCTAGTACCAATATCGATATCTCACTCCATTTGCGAGATATTCGTGTTCGAATATTCCATTGCAAATCTTGTCGATGGCTGAAAAATCTGCAATTCGCAAAGTGTGTCTTGAATATGAGGGAAAAACTTTAAGATGTCAAAAAGACAACGGAGTTTATTTAAAATAACAATTTTTAAAATTTACTTCAATTGGTGTTGGAAGTGTCCACTGTTTACTTTAAGCGCCTAGCAAGTGCCCTCTAGGAACTAGACTCAAACTAGTAACAAATTTGGATTTGTGGCCTCTGAAAACCCAACTACCCCGATTTTGAACCTGATATCTTCAACCGTTTTAAAATTATCTCAATTTTTTGGAAAATTTAGTTTCACTCTCAACACCCTGTATGTTTTTAATGACTAAGATTTGCCAACACATTTATTGATTAAATCCTCTTATTTTGATTTCTACTATCACCAGTTGATCTATGGCGGATAAGTTACGGGACACACTGTATACTGCTGTATTCAGTACATTGTATCAACTTACATTATGTCAACAATGGAATGGAACACAATACACAAATTGGGCTTTAGAAGAGTTGGAAGGCGTTCCGCCACTTTGGGGGAAAATTTATATTTTCCTACGAAACGAAGTTAAGACTTAATGAGTTTGTGAACAAACATAAGTGTCGGATTTGGGCTCTCCAAAAAATGTTCAAGAGATTCAGGAGTTACTTCTTTATCCTCAGCAAGTTACTGTTAAATAACTGTCACTAAGAAAGATTTAGAATCTTAGTTTTTTTTAAACAATAAAGAAAATTGTATTATGGTAAATGATGAATACTATAGGAATATACAATCAGAATATATTTGCCCTGCACTAATAACTGTGCAAGACAATAGCAAGAACGTTATTTCGCGAAATGACACTGTCACCTGTCCATCAAGATTATGGGATCTCATGCCCTTGAACAATTTTTGTGGGGTTATATTAAATTTTTGGCTCACAGATATGAAACCCGAAAAATTATTGACCTTAAACGAAAAATTCAAGATACCTTTGAAAATATACCACGCAATATGTGTAACAGAGTAATCGAAAATTGGGTCCTCACAAAACATTACACAGGCGAAGCCGGGAGATTTCAACGACATTACTTTCAAAACATAATGTCATTATTCGTTCTTCAAGATAAAAAAAATACCAAATTCTCATTTGTACTTATTGTTATTATTACACTTTACTTATAGATAGCTAAACTAGAAACAATAGAATTGAAGCCAAATTTAAAAAAAGTTCATACCTTAGTTTTATGTTTTTTTTTCTTTTTTTCTAATAGCTATTTCCTTATGAAATTATTTATTCAATTAACTCAAAAAATTAAAATACTCTTACTCTTCGGTCATTATATCAATTAAAATTTTAAATTCAATTATTTCTAGAATAACACCATGTAAACTGATAAGAGTATAAATTATACATCAAACCAATACAGCTCAATGTTGTATATGAATTCTTTCTAATTAACTAAACTGCATGTACTTTTTATGACTGAATAGTATTAACTATACAGGAAGGTCGATAGGCAGTTGATCAATATATACATTAGAATAGTTTTTAATTTAACAGAACAGCAATAAATAATTGTTGATCCGACTAAGTATATGTACTAAGCTATTTATTTTGGCATAGTATTGATACTACAATGAATTATAATATTGAAATATTTTGGCAATAAACACACTTTTTTACAACATGGTCTTGAGCAAATTCAGGAAAAAAAAATAATTGCACAGATACGCCAAAGGAATACCCTCTGTAAAGCAATTACGAAACTAAATAAACATGGAAAAAGCGTATCGAGTTTCCAAATGATATATATATATATATATATATATATATATATATATATATATATATATATATATATATATATATATATATATATATATATATATATATATATATATATATATATATATATATATATATATATATATATATATATATATATATAATAAAATATAATTGAAGTTGTTTTGTTTTGCATAGTTATTTCGAAAACATTTCGTATATTTCTAAACTATCTTCGAAATAAAATTATTAGTTAAATCAAAGAAGATTTAAATTCATTTTCAAAATATAGATTCAACTAAATATTGCTTCAATGATTTAATCGATTTCATTTACAGGTACGTAATCCCAAACTATGTATTTCAGCACTTATGGCAGCTATTGTTTGAGTGAACCCGTGTAAGTTTAGAAGTTGCCTGCCAACAATACTAAAACGTGCTCAATTGGTAAAAAATCCAGAGATCTTGACGGTCAAGGTAAAAGATTACCACTGAAAATTTCTAAGCAGTATTACTTTACTTCTATTACTTGTTGGATTCGAAAATTAGAGCACGAGTATAAAAAGTGAAGAAGAAGAAGAGATGCAATATGCCACGGAGAAGTGTCAATGATACAACATAGGTCGATTAGAAGACGAGATCGTATAGCAGAACTTGACCGCTGATGTCGGTGAAGAGCTGAAATCCCTCTAATATGAACATCTTGCGGTGGATGACATGTGGGATAGGTTAAAACAAGCTGTATCGAAGGGCGTTAAGGGGGTGTACTTTGTTAACGTTGTGCGGAAGGGTTGATTCTATCAAAAATGTTAAAGACTGACAATAACAAATAAAAAAAACGATGCTTATAAGGAGATGCAGTATGAACGAACTAGGGCTGCGGAACTATTTAAACATGCTGGAGGTTATTTAAATTCTACCTGCATCAACTGATTCTCAAAATCAAGACAGAGAAACGCATGACCGAAGAATGAAGTAGGGCTATCATCTGTCCACTTCATAAGAACGGAGACTACCTGGACTGTATAAATTACAGGGGCATCACACTATTAAATGTCTTTTAAAGTTCGTCGAGAAAGAATTTTTAAACTGTCAGACTAGGTTCCGATCGGGCCGATCCACCACTGACCAGATATTTGTATATGTATATATCCTGGAGAAAACTCTCGAATTTCATGTTCATGTTTATTAATTTCAAGGCAACGTAGGACATCTTAATTAGAACGGAACTGTGCCAGGCCATAAACGACTTTGCAGTTTCCAGAAAACTTATAAGTTTTTAGGATCATTAGAGTTCAAAACACTATGTCAAATGAATTTAAGTCATATAATCGTCTAAGACAGGGTGAGGACTGGCCTGTCTTTTTTTTATCATGGCACTGGAGTCACATTTCACATATCGGCCACCACATTTTATAAATCGGAGTAATTGCTTGCATATGCCGATGATGTGAACATAAATTGCGGCTGTATCTAGGGAATCAGGCCTCCTTCGAAGCTGCAAAAACTATAGGTTTGTATATCCATGAAAACCAATTTAATGGTATCCTCTACAAGATAACGCATTCGATATATTGGCCAAAACTTCTCAGTAGGTGACTACCACTTCAAAGCCTCACGTTAGTTTTCCTACTTCGGATCTACAATCAACTTTGAAAACATTAAATGTGATTATATAAAATGATGTATCTTACTGGCAAACATATAATATTTCGGCTTGCGTAAACACTTTAAACGTTGCAACTTAACTCGGAGTACGAAAATCCGACTGTACATTGAACTTACTCAATTTGTTGAATGTGGGAGTGTTTGCGGAGATGGAGACGATCCACGTAGTATACGACCCCCATTCCCGCTTTGGAGGAGGAGACGTAGTGAGTAGCATCAAACTCGGACTACTGTCTGGCAAAGAACAGAATACCGTCTATGAGGCCAGATGATAGAAAAAAAACTGGGAAGATCTGAGCTCAGATGGGAGGATAGTGTCAAATGCGCTGTCACAAACATCGACCTACCAAATTGGAAAACAGTCGCAGCTGATAAGGTGCCTATAGAAGAAGAAAATCAACAGCCGAGGCCCACAGTGGGATGTTGAGCTAAAGATGATGATGTCATTTTACTTCAATTCATCATATATTCTATAATTTCCTATATATACCTCTCTATGGAAAACTGGGTGTTAATCCTTTCTATTTAAAATGTTCCTCCGGCCGTGGTCTTCAGGTGGGTTAGTTAATGATCCCGGGTTCGAATCTTGATTCGGGTATGGGTATTTGTACAATCTACGTAACTTGTTAAAAACTAGGGAATAGACGCTGTATGGCCAGAGCAGCCCGATCGTTATGCATGCCCATAAAAAATCATAATTATTGCTAAACACAACTCCATTTTTTTATGTTTTTCAGACATAATCTCGGCTGCAACACTCCGGGAGTAAACCACTAGTATGCCACTGTTCTAGTGGCGGTAAAAAGTATTCCAAAATAAAGAGTATAAAACGGTGATACAAAGATTCTATAGCTCTTCTTCAATGACGTGTACCCATAGCAGACCTGTTTTGGGTTTCTTGAAATCAAACCCGATGACACAGTATTATTATGTGTGGGCTCATATTGAGTGTAGGGGTAACTTTATCAAATGACTATCCTGTCTCCAATATCCTGATTATTTTACTTCCGATAGGATTCCGGGTATAGAATACTGAAGGATAATAAACAGATTAAAGTCCTTTAAATTTCAAAGAAAACATAGTAATATGTTTACTAGTAATACTTTTTTAATAGTAATAATTTTATTAACATCCATAAATAATTACAATCTGTCCTGCCTTGAAGATTCAGTAAATTATTTGACAATAACGACAGACATGACACAGTAAGCAAAAGTCCATTGGCCTCTCCTTTTAACTAAATCTAAAATTAATGACTAAATAAAATTATAACTTAAAATGCTTTTGATAAATTCAATGGATTGCATTTTTTAGTCTATTCAGCACGCGGTGTTGATACCGCATTTACAGTAAACCAGTCGAAAGTTCATTTTTCTTTGTATTTTACACTAAATTTCTTTCCCGCTGTTTCCACATGAAGGTCACGATATATGATTTCGTTAATAACGTACCACGGGGTGTCAACAATAGAACGAAGAACTTTGGACTGAGATTTCTATACGATGTTATGTTGAAATCACCTGCACATACCCAGAATTAAATTTCATACGTCCATATGAATTTTAGCATTACTTTATAAATTACTTATAAAGAAGTTTGTTCTCAAAAGAGATATTCGATTTTCTTCCATCATCTAATAGTGTTGAGAATTGTAAACCAAGTTGTTTCATATTGTCATTATGTGATATTCCATCAATATATAAACCTACATATTTCGCAAGACTGCTTTTCGGGAAATCTTTGTTGTTTAATTTAACAGTGGGGCAAGTTTCATGTCCTATAGTTAGTATGATATGGCTCGATTTGCCTTCATTAAATTTAATTCACCAATATTTAAATCCACTCCAGTATTTTATGTGGAAGTCGTTAGATGACTTAGGAATAAATAAATGGGTCTTTGTAAAATGCTAAAATAGTAGTACCATCAGCTAGCGTACATAGGGAGGTGACTGATGTCACTGAGGAAATAGCAATATATAGCATATGCCAATCTTATCAAACGCTTATGAAACATCCAGAAACATAGCCAAATAGTTTCGAAGCCGTGTCTGATCTTTTTTACAAGCCTATGATTTTGTGCTATTGTTGAATGCTATTTTTTAAATTGCTGAAATGAGCATTGTAATCGCTAATTGTTGAAATTAGGATTCCTTCGTCCATTTGAAGGCCAAGTAAAAATAGTTTTTCAAATAACTTACGATAGCATGGAAAGTAAACTACTTGAGCGATATGAACTCACATCTTCAACTAGTTTACTTGCCTTAGAAATCAGTATTATTTGTGCTACCTTCCATTGCGATGGTAACTATACTGAGTAACTAGATGATAACTAATATAAGGATTGCATTGTAAAGTATGGTAAGATACGATGGCAGTGTGTTGTAATTCTATTATTATGTTTCCTGTGATTAAGTCATAACCAAGGGAATTTTTTAAATATATTTTATTTCTGATTAATATTATGTGGGTAAAATCAGCATAGATAGAAATGGTATCATTTTATCCTCCTTGATTTAATAAACATTCCAACAAATACAATTTCATTATTTCGAAATATTCTAGATATTCAGTATAATTGGTAATAAAAAGGTGTATTTATAAATATATTATAATTTTATATACTCCATTACTATAAACCTAACTCTGAGCAACAAAATAAATAAAAAAACACGAACGCTGTCATAATTAAAAACTGGAAAAGACCGGTGATGAAACTGTTTCCAATATTCCTGAAAGTATAGTACACGCAATATATTTCGTCATATATTCAGCTAGTAAACTAAAAAACGTACGTATTAATGTCCGTGTTTACTACGAGTGTCACGCTCGATAAATTTTATTGATACAGTTTGGATTTCGATTTTTCAATAATTTTCAGTAAAGATTTGCGCTTTTCTCAAAAACAGTTTCAATATTAATCACTATGATCAAAATTAAGAAAAAATACAGGCGATTTAAGATTTCATTATATTCATAAACGTTTAATATAATTCTTAGACATTGAATGTTATTATTGGTATATTCTCCTAATGTGATGACAATTTGTGAATTTTTCACAAAGTAAACAAGCTTTGCTCAAAATTGCTTGGTTAAAATCAATTTTAAAGAAAAACCAATTAATGTAATTACTGGACGAAATAATTCCTTGAATTCAGTTATTACTCACTCCAGCCTTAATAATAATTTTAAGCTAAATATTTTGAGATAATGACATGATCTTGATATTGATCAAAAATCTTTTATAAATTTAAAGAGATTTTTAAACTACTCTAAAAAAATGTCATAAATGGAAAGATCATATATACATTTTATAAAAAAACTATTTTTATTTTTTTCGTTATTATTAAAAAGTTATATCAAATTAATTGAACATAATTTATTACGTAGTACCGATGACACGCCGACAGTTCCCAAATACCCCAGGCGCGTATGAGGTAATAAGGTTATGTCTCCTCAATATTGCAGACAGCTGATACGAGTGTTTTAGTCTTTAATCAATTTGTGCTTGTTATTATTATGAGTGTATTTTTAAATTTATTGAAAATGTCAAATTCAAAAAGTTATCGTGCCTATTTGGTACCATTTTGTACGAATACTACAAAAAGAACTCCCGAAAAAATGTTTTTAATTGTCACAATATGTTAAATGTCAAAATCAATGGTTCCAAGCAGTACGACATACTAATCCTAAAACAACATCAATTTTTTTTCCGCTGTGAAGATCAGTTCTATGTAAGTATTTTATTATAATAATATATTTAATATTGATTCATATAAACATATAAATATAATACATAGAGTTAGAACTACGAAATGTTTTTAAAGAAACTAACTCCAAATCGAACCAATAGAAATAGATAATAATAATTGCGTCCACATAAGACAAAATAATATTATTCATAATATTATATCAATTTTTTTTATGTTTGAGTATTTATTATCTGCTGAAGCTGCACAATTGTGACATTGAGTGTCTTGATATTTTCTTTGTTTTTCATTAATCATTCAGGTAACTTCATAAACTTTACTCCGAACTTCATATTCTGAATATACACGTCTTTTCACCGAGTAAATATCATTTTTGTGGTTAAGTCCAACATAACCTATAGCCTTGTCAACGTAACTTTCACGTGACACCCTACAAATAATTTAAGTATATTTAATAGAAATATTTTATTTCTTATTCATATTTACATTATTATTATTAAAAAACCCACAAGTGATGCTTTAGCACCTCGAACTTCAGCTAAATTAAACCGAATGTAATTTTTGAGAAAATGTGTGACCATAAAAATATCCACAAAAGATATATTATCGGAATTGGCCTTTATGAACGCTTTGTCACACATTACTGAATTAAATTACTAAACAACAATGTTTTTTTGCACTACAAAACTTTTTGCAGTGAAAACACTTATACATAATTACGTCACAAACATGGTAACCAATGGTGCCGTTTTCATAGTCACGTGATTTAGTTTTAAATTTTATAAATTTATATTCATCTATAATTATTTGTAATTTTTTTTTTAGTTTTTTGCATCGATTATCAATATTATTTATCATAAAGTTTTTTTTTACTTATCGTTTTGTCGACAAGTTACAAATGAGTTGCTATGCGTTGTCAGACTCCCCGATTATTAAAGAACATCATTGCAGTAAGAAAAGATTCGAATTTATCTATTCCACATCATTCTCAGGAACTCAACCTTTCTCAGATAACTACGAGGAGTTCAACTGAATCAGCAACTATAGCCAACTGATTATCATCTGCATTGAACATTCGCGAATTGGGCTCTAAAGCAGTCGGAAGGCGACCACCAATTTGGGGAAAAATAATCTTTTCAGATGAAGTACATTTCTGGCTTAATGGGTTTGTGAACAAACACTGCTGTAGTATTTGGGCCATTGAAGTGATGTAGGAATTATATCTTCATCCTCAGAAAGTCCCTGTATTAGGCTGAAGGAGTTTATTTTTTGAAGTATAATAGCTAATATAATTTCTTCGGCTTAAACTGATAAATGTGGAGCAATGTTTTCTTTCAACAAGACCGTGCGACTTCACACATTTTGCCAGATAATCATTTATTGCTAATAAAGTTTCACGGATGCGTTATTTAGCGAAATGGTAATGTCAACTGGCTATCAAGATCATGCGATCTTACACCCTTAGATTATTTTTTGTAAGGTTATGTTAAATCTTTGGTTTACAACAAAACATTCAGGCCATCATTAAAAATATACCACGTGCTATGTGTGAAAGCGTAATTGAAAAGTTAATCGTCCATCGCATGCCATCGGATAAAGTCGATAATTATTTAATTCATACTTAATGTTCTGACACACTTCCTTGTTATTTCCTTGTATTAACTGGTGTTTTATAAACTATGATGTAATGCATAATTATAGATAATGTAAAGTAACTTCTTAAAAATGGTTAATCACTAGGGTTAAGATCTAGTAACCACGATAGCCACGCAACTGGTCCTCCACAACCTACGCACTTATTAGGAAAAATTATATCTATGAACTCTCGCACTTCACGCCTAAAATGGGCTGACGCTCCAGCTATTTAAAACCGCATGTTGTGCATGTTGTTCTTGTAGTTTACGCCCGTTAAATGATCCGGCAAGATAAATAGCTCAATAAGAATGTCGTTGATAATTGCCGCCCACACATTGGCCAAAAATCTATGTTGAAAATTTTTTTGCCTAGAAGCATGAGGATTATCAACTGATCAAAAATAAGTATTGTGGGAATTGTGAATTCCATTTCTAGTAAATAAAGGCTCGTCCATAACCAAAATGTTTCCGGTAAAGTTTTGATTCGTCTCACGTTGGTGTAAGAGCCACTCGCAGAACTGAACTCTGTTAGGGTGGTCTTGTGGCTCTAAAGGTTGAACTCGTTGCACATAAAATAGGTACAAATGATTTTCCCGCAATGTTGTAAAAACTATTTCTTTGGCTCAATTCAACTTGCCGTGCTATTTCTCGAGTACTTGTTGGGCCTTCCTAAACAAAACGAAGCTCTTTGGCTTCCTTTTGTCTGGCTCTTTGCCCAACCCGGATAAATGATTTCATGAATGGGTGAAACCGAAAAGGTAAACGTTCAGCACATAGCTGAGATGCAGCATTGGAATTTTGAAGGCACTCTCCATAAATTTACAGCATGACAACTAATTTACTATTCTTATACACGTGGGCCATTTTCTAAAAATCATAGTAGCAATCTATGTTAAAACTGGCAATAAAATACAAAATAAGAAAATATAAGGAATGCATGATTCATAAAGAAACGCTAAAAAATAGTTGTCTTAGGTTCGTTTTGAATTTGCAGGCGATCAATTTTTTTTTTTTTTTAAATTAATTTAAGGACCGGACTTAAGTTTTTAACAATTTATTAAAGGGTGCAGCTGCAAAATGGAATGGAATTAGAAAAAAATATATTTTATCGAATTTTATGCGTGGTTAAAAAAAGTCTCAGCTTATGAAAAAGTAACATGATTTGTATCTGGACATCCGTAATTAGTATCCGCTAGAGGTCATAAAGTTATCAAAAACATCTCTTATGCGTCGATTACTGTTATCTTTAGAACAGAGGTTTTAAAGAGTTAAAAAGATATCTGAAATATACCATTTTAGGGAGATTTTAGATTTTAGCTATATTTAAGATCTCACAATGATATCGAAAAACTGATCTCGAGAAAAAGTTATCCAAAAGATATCTTTTTCTGAGCCCTGAAAGACAACTTTCTTTATATAACATAATGATGTCGTTAAGACATTCATGCGGAGCGGGTTGGTTATCCCGTGTTAGCTGATGTAAAAAAAATTACCGGATTATCATTATTCGCCAGTTTAAAGTTCTGACACACTTCCTTGTTCTTTCCTAGACTGACTTGCATTTAAAAAAACTATGTTTTTCATGTAACTCCATAAAAATGGAGATAACCAGGGAGAAAATTCAGCTAGCACGGGATACTCGAGAAGCTATCGTTGCATTTCACACTCGTGAAAACATTCGTCAGTAAATATATATATATATATATATATATATATATATATATATATATATATATATATATATATATATATATATATATATATATATATATATATATATATATATATTACCGATTGCCGAGAATTGACCTGAAAATTATAGTAAAAATCTGTTAGAATGTTAAAACTTACCTTCGAAAATCTCGACTCCAACAGGCATAAATAACAGGATTCATGCTTGAGTTGATCCATCCCAGCCACGTCACCACAGCCAGAACAATTTTTTCATGCCAAATACACTGCAGGCAAAATCCAGACAGTAAATTCACTACGAAAAATGGTAACCAGCACACTATAAACACGCCCATGACAATACCCAGTGTTTTAGCGGCTTTTTTCTCCTTAGCAAACTTGGCCAGCTTTCTACTTAGCGAAAAGTTCTTACTGTGGGCACCGAGACGTGTAGAGGGTATTCTGTTAAGCCCGTTATTAGCTAAAGCAGTTAGAGGTTCGTCTTCCTGGGTACTGTACAAGTTCCGAGTGTCATTTTGAGGGGTTTTTCCAGTTCCGCCGCGATGAATACGAAGAGTGAGTTCTAGTTCTCCGGCTCCAATCAAGATCTGTTTTGTTCCAAGTCTCAGGCTTTTAGTTTGAGCGACTGCAGCGCGGTAAATTCTATAATAAGTGAATACCATCACGAACAGTGGTAGATAAAATGAAATTGTAGAGGAAAATATGAGATAGCCAAGGTGTTCAGTAAAAGGGCATTTGTATTTGGGTATCGGTTCCGTTCGAACAGCCCGCCACCATACGATAGCAGGAAATGAAATGGCACTGGAGCACACCCACACTGCTGCAATCAGAACTACTGATCTCAATCTGGTCATGCGCATTGGGTAAGCGATAGGATCCGTTATAGCCCAATATCGATCTAAACTAATTACACACAAATTCAAAATGGACGCAGTCGAAAATAATACATCCAGTGACCGCCAGATGTCACACCAATCCGGTCCGAAAAACCACGTATGTCCTAGCACTTCATAGAGGGCGCTAAACGGCATCACGACCAAGCCCACCAAACAGTCAGCTACTGCGAGCGATGTGATAAAATAATTTGTCGGGGTGTGCAGGTACCGTTCGCGAATTACCGCCATTATCACTAGCATGTTACCGAAAACAGTACATAAAGAGAACAGTAACAGTAGCGATACAACTACTGCTCGATCCTGGATGAGATCCGACCATTTATCCCATCCCTCGACATCCAATTCGGTGAAATTCAACGTTATGTTGTCGTAGGTCCAGTTGAACCAGTCGGCCTCCAGGTAGAGGTCGCTGCGATTCATATTGGATCTCGTAGAACTCAGTGAGCATTTCTGAAAAAGAAAAAAAAAACATGTCATTTCTGATTAAAAATATATTGTTGTGGTAGTAACAGTAACTACCTCTTGTTAAATTCTCTTTCTCCCAGCAAAGAGATTTTATTTTATTTCGAATTTACTAAACATTTTTTATATGGTGGAAAGTTTCACAATTGACCCATGTATTTGAATATTATTAATATTCTCCACGAACCCACTGTACAATTTTTCTTGCATACCGGGCACCTAAATGGGGCCTGAGACTGGTTATGAATGAGTTTCATTTAACTGCTGCTTTATATCCGACTTGGACGATATATATGGTCAAGATCCTTGGCCAATCCTTCAATTGCTTTCGAACGTTCAACTCGAGCACCACTAATGACGGCTTAGGACCAAAAACTAATATCGGAAATCGCTTGTTGACGTTCGATGATGACTGAAGGGCTAGTAAAATTTTACGTAGAGCACGGAACAAAGGAATTTCTTGTTTTTGAATATTTTTAATATTCTCCTCGAGCCCACTGTACACTTTTTTATTTTGAAAATAATATCACTTAATGCCTGTTTCTAGCTGTTTTACAAATGAACAATGTTTAACTAAACTCTTTGATAATAACCGTATAACTTAATATCGTGTTCGAAAAACCATGGTCTGTTCATTCCTTCAGACAATCGATCACATCAAATATCAATTTTATGAGGCTGTAAAGCTATTTCCTTTATCTCTCTTATATTCCTTTCACAGTATAAATCGTAATTTTGTTTCACTACTTAATAGTAGTGAAACAGAATTCAATAGATGAAAAATACAAATAAGTTAATACATTCATGTACTAAGAAATTGTACTAAGAAATTGTACTAAGAACTGTACTAAGAAATTGTATTAACAAAGACTTCTTAAATCACATCACAAAAGGAATCCGTTTCACATTACACTCCGCAAGTTCTGTTCGTCATCAATTAAATTAATGAAGTATTAATAATACGAGGAGAGGGTTAAAAGTAAGATATTTTTTAATTGAAATATTAAAAAAAAAAGAAAATTCCTTTATTTTTTAATGTTACCTACCTTTAGCTCGATATACTCCACTCAACGATTTTACAACTTTCTATATCTTCCAAAAAGTACATATTGTCGAACTCTGCAAAATATCTCTGTGTTTCGACGATAATTCTTTCTCTCGACAAAATTGTGTTTAATGATTATTATGAGTCTGATTTCACAACGGATATAGACAACTAAATTTAAAAACTCTCAACCCTTATGACAAATTATTGATGATGAGAATATTGGGATAATAGAATCATTGGACCATTTTCCTTGAAATATGATGCTAGAAATGCGATTAGTGTAAATAGTAAACAATTCACATTTAATGTGAATTTAATGTGAATTTCTCTCTGGTCAGCAATTCCTTCATGTTTGGAAAGAGAAGAAAGTTGGGGAGAGCCCGGTCCAGAGAACTGAAATTTTGCTGTTCCAAAGGCAGATGAATGGGCAGGCACACTGTCATGGTGAACTAACAATTTTCTCTTCGCCAGATGCGGCCTTTTTCATCAGCTCTTTGTGAAATTTTACCTATAATGAAGCACTAATAGTATACTGCGATCTTTCTCTTTATAGCCGATAAAGGTAATGCCATGAGAACCCCAGAAAACAATGGCGATTATCCTTCCGGCTGATGGAAATGCCTTTGGCTTCTTCGGGGCATATCTACAGCGTTAAATTCCAGTTTTTTGACTGTTCCTTCATTTTTTGAGTAATGATACATCTAACTTTCACCAATTGTCATTAGTCGTCGGATAGGGCTTATACATGTCTAAATACCACTGTGGCCTAGTCATTCAATTTTTTGGTCAGCAGTAAGCAAACGACGCACTCATCACGCTGATAACATTGTATTGCCCCAATGTTCCTGTTGATGTTCCGTATGCGTTCGTCCGAGATAATTATCTTCTTAGCTATCTCTAACCTTCACTCAGCCAACACGATATTATACATTTTTTTCACCATATCCAAACGTCAGTCCGTTTTTGTTTCTTGGATGTATTTAGTATTCTTCGAGAGCCCATGCAACCTATGCAACTTTAAGTATATATTTATTATATGGTAATAATACTAAGGTACCTAAGGTATTAATTATTAAGGTACCTAGGCAGAGCCTGGGAGGGTTACGGGCGGTTTCATGTCATCTGACTGTTGAGGACTTTCACCGCAGAACGTTCGCCTCTATCAGAATTGATATTTTGCGGCCCCTTGCGCGTTTTTTATGTGTAATCATTTAGAATCTCTATTTATGTTGTTTTCCCAACACTTGTCATGTCAAGACAAGTCTTCATATGGCAGAGTTGCAAAAGTAAGGCCCACGACAACAGCTTATAACAGCAATAAGTAATGGTGATTCCACTTCCAAACGCAAAAAAAAAACATTTTAGCATGAATTGATGTGAAGCTTTGTTTACAGTAATATTCCTTAGTAATATTCCTCTTCTGAAACTTACAAATCCTACATTCAAAAATTTTAAGGATAACATTATTTGGATTTCAGCTAACAAAACTACCGATAGTTGTGGCCGTTACATTGTGAATTTAATTGTCGATGCATTAAAACTAGAGCTTTCTTATTCCTATTTGGTGACCTGCAAAAAACTTTAAAAAGCAAGTCATTCTACGATTGCTAGATGTGTGAATGACGGTATTAAAAAAATACTTCCTGAATCTTCTGCATATGAAAGAGTGTGTATAATTGTCGCAGATGCCGCTCTCTTTATGATCAAGGCAGCCAAAGCCCTCCAAAATATTTTATCCCAATTTGATACATGTGACGTGCTTTGCTCGACTCGCTGAAGAAATACGATCCACGTTTGGGAATGTAAATAAACTGATTTCATCAACAAAGAAAGTTATTCTTAAGGCACCTGCTGGCAATAAGGCCTATAAAGAAAAACAGTTAAATGTGTCTTTACTTCCCGAACCAGTGGTAACTCGATAGAAAACGTGGATTGAAGCTGTACTGTTTTTCCGTCAACATTTCGAGACCATCAAAGATGCTATGGTAGTTTGTCAGTCCAAGAAAGCATTTAACGATTCTAGTATAAAAAACATAGCTGTGATTAGCACTCATTTTTCCCACATAGCTGTGAGTATTAAAAACTTTAAAGCTCAAGGTTTGACGTTGACTGAATCTATTCAGTTAATTAATAAAATCTGCCAAATAAACTCCGCATTGCCAGAGCTATTATCGCGTAAACTTGAAGAAACGTTTGAAAACAATTTGAACAATAACCCAGGCTTTCAACCCTTGTGTAATTCTACTAATGGGACGAGTGAACTTTTGTCAGAAACAATATGAGCTAACATAGCACCCAAATTCAAATACTGCCCAATTACCTCAGGGGATGTGGAACGGTCCTTTTCCAGTTATAAAAATATTTTGAGTGATTAAAGACATAATTTTACTACCGAACATTTGGAACAGTACCTGATTGTTTACGTTTACAAGAGTAACGAGATGTTAAATAATTGTTAATTATCGTCGATAAGTTGTTGAATAGAATATCTGTTATCGATAATTTATCGATGTGTGATGATATGATATTAATATGTTATTCAACATATTACTAGGCTGCAGGGAGTAAGTATCTAATAAACTCGTAAGTCTGTGAATATCTAGAATAAAGGAGGAGCAAATTATGTTGTGTTTTTCTGAATCTCATCTATTTTTGAACGCCCCCTTTTGAACGGAATCCTGCCGGACATTCGCTCATTGTTTTGTTCTCAGTTTTTGTTCTTTCAAATTCCTATATAATTTGTAATTTATCCTAGCTAACAATAATCTCTTCATATTTAAATTTTAAAAACGACTAACATTTTCTATTTAAAATTCTAATACAAACTCTTCGAGACAAGCGAAAGGAAAACCATCAAATACCCAAACCCTCCGACTTTCCCCGCATTCTTAGGTCCAATTCAAATGCCGGCAAATTCAGACGAGATTTGTTCGCCGAGATTGAGAAGTTTTTGGAATTTGTGCGTTCGTACATCATCAAACGGTTTTGTCTGAAGTCGGTCAGATTTTTGTATCCTTCATATATCGCTGATAGAAGACGCATTTAGGGATACTGTAACCATTCATGCGTTGAATTTGGGTAACATGTTAGAAACTTTGTTTTATAAATATACATAAACGATAAATCAAAACGTGTTTAATGCAAATCTTATAAATTCTAACACTAAATCACTTAAATGAATTGCTAAATAACATGTGTATTTACACTTTTATTTATTTTAGGTTGGTCTCAAGGTGAAAATAGGAGTATGAAATTCGTATTACTGAGAATTTGGCGAGAACCGAAAGACCACGTTAATGACTTGCTAATGCTATTTTTGCGTAATTAATTCAGGCAAACGACAAAGTGGCAAGAATGCGAAATCAATCGAATATCCCTACCTTGCTTCCTCTTCTGCTGCAATTTTACACACCTCCCAATTCCCAATACCTGAACCTCTAAAGAAATTATCTCAGTCAACTTTATTTCAAAGTTTAAATAAAAATATTGAAGATGAAGATTTTTTTAGGTTACAGGAACAATTAAAACCCCTCTTATTGCCGCAGAAGACTTTAATAACTTAATAAGAGAAACGACAAAGTGGCAAGAATGCGAAATCAATCAAATATCCTGAACTTGCTTCCTCTTCTGCTCCAATTTTACATACCTCATAATTCCCAATACCTGAACCTCCAAAGAAATTATCTCAGTCAACTTTATATCAAAGTTTAAATAAAAATGTTGAAGATGAAGAATTTTTAAGGTTACAGGAACAATTAAAATCCCTCTTATTACCGCAGAAAACTTTAATGACTTAATAAGAGACTTGAATTTGTCGAAAAGTAAAGTAGAAATTTTGAGTTCTCGTTTGAAACAACATTATTTGCTTGTTGATGTCAAAATAACTAAACCCGCATTAGATGTTTTCTACGTTTTTCACAAAAGAAGATGGACTTTGCTTGTGTAATGATATAAAAGGTTTATTTGAAGAAATTGAGTTATCTTGTATTCCTAGCGAATGGCATTTATTCATCGACTGCGCTACGAAAAGCCTGAAAGCCGTTTTATTACACAACGGAAATAATTTTCCATCTTTTCCGATCGTTTATTCTGTACATCTCAAAGAAAACTATAAAAAAAACTATAAACTACAGAGCAGAATATCCGTGTTATCTCTGTTTGTGGAATCTGAGCGAATGGTCAGCATTCGCTCAGCAGTATGTTGGGCGATCATTGCCGATAAGAACGGAATTTCATCGGTCGTTAAGAGTTAAGAAGAACATCTGTGTATTTGTGACGATTTATTTCCAAACATTCTAGTAGATTCAGTTTGGTAGCCTTATTTTCTATGTGTAAGATTTTAAAATCATTATTAAATGTATGTCTTTCTTTAATAAGATGTTCCGCGTATTGAGTCCATGTTGAGTCCATTTTATTATTTAGATAGCTGCGCTTGTGTTCTGCCATTCTGAGTTTAAATGATCTACCTGTTTGCCCTTACTTGATTAGTACCTACAATTTTTCAAAATATAATTTATTTCTTTGTCACCCATCCGAATGAGCTACAGTGTAGCGAAACAATTTATATTTTAGAGAAGAATATAAGTGGAAATTAGACAACTTTGTTTTATTTATACAATTTAGTATGAATTTGCATCATGATGCCTCAGTCATCATCACCTTGAATTTTATCAATTTCAGAAGATACCAAAATTTAAAATTATCAAATTGCCTGAAAAATATACTATTATCAACTTTGATGATATTCTCCAGGTTATATACAAATAGTGCTAAAAATTCGTGTATATCTGAATAGTTTACCATACATATTGAGTAAACTTTTCCTGTTTTAACGTGCTTACTGTCAACCCTCGCTTTTGTCATACAAAATATAGAAGAGCCACGCGCTTCAGTCCATTAGGAACTAGGAAAAGTAGGAAATATAAAGGACCGGATTCAATTTTCTTTGTTTATTATCGTAAGTCCGACACACAGACGGGTATTGTGGAATATATGGGAACTACGCTGAATATAAATGAATGTAAATACCATCTCGAAGGAATTTCATGAAAAAATTGTTTTGAATTTATTATGTGACACGTTTCTAGCTGGCTTTTCCATTGATGCCCTAAGTGAAAACATTTTTTGTAGCTAAGCATTTATACCATTATACCAAAAAAAAATGTGGTTTTAGAAAATGTATCCATTAGAAAAAGATTTAGAAATATAATAAAATGGAGTAATAGAGTAAAAAATAAGATACTTCTTCATTTAGTTTTCTTTTGATACTCTTCGAAAACTGATAAGTTCGATATTTCTGCTATTATGGAAAATATGCAGATCTGTAAATATACAGATAAAAGTTCTAAATAGGAGTTCAAAAGTATCAAAATTGAAATGTATCCGTACGCTACTATTCAAACGTTCAGGCTCTTTCCCATATTAGTGGGTGCATTGTCAGCCACCAAGTTCACCAAAACCGAAAAATACAGACAAAAACGCCCGCGCTTGAATAAGACGTCAAAAACTAACCCACAGCCACCAGCACTAGACACCAACAGAATGGTCCACACTCTATCCGGTTACGCTCTATCTGAAAACGAAAAATCCCTCCTTAATAAAGATTTTAATTTTGCAATGATACCAAAGAATATTCCAAAAGTTAGGATTAACTGTCGAAGAGAACGCGAAAGAATGGTAAGATCAAAGAAGGGCAAAGTGGATTCTGGGAAACTGCTGGAGAGAAGAAGCGATTTTGAGATTGCTTTGTCAAACCGGTTTGCTATGTTACAAGATCCTGAGACAGAGGAACTATCAGTTCAATATGAAGAAATCGCCAACAATGTGCTTCAAACGGCTGCTTCAATATCACCAGAAGAAAAATGTCTCAAACAGAGAAAAATCAACATGCAGCTAGTGTAAAAAACCCTGGAAGAAAACAGAGGAATTAACAAGGCTAAACAGAAGCTGAGAAACAAAAGAACGCAAATATATGCCTTAAGGCATGAAGATGGCCAGTATGCAGGGCGCATACGCAAATGCTAGAGGTTGTCAGAAAATTGTATTCCCAGTTATATGAAGATCAGAATCAAAGACAACCATACCCACGGAAGAACAAATGCCGGATATTCTAGTGGAGGAAGCAACAAATGCTATAGAATCGATGAAAACGGCAAGGCTCCAAGAAAGGACAGTCTAACTGTCGCACTGCAGGCCATAGAAAGGCACAACGAATACACCATGCCACTGTGCTTAGCTTTTATCGACTAAGAAAATGCATTTGACTCCATCTTAAAGAATTCAATAATAGATGCACTGCTTAGTGCATCTATTATTGAATTCTTAGCTGTGCTTAGTACTTAGCCCAGGGGTAGATAAAGCATATGTAAACCTATTAGGATCGATATATGATGGAGCTACAGCCAAAATTTACCTTGATGATCTTGAAGTGGGAATTAATGTAGAACGAGTTGTACGGCAAGGTGAGGCAATATTCCTATTCTTTTCTCAGCTGGCCTTGAAGAAGTATTCCGTAAATTGGATTGAGAACAAGATGGTGTAAAGATCAATGGTGCAAACTTAAACCATCTTAGATTAACAGATGATATCGTTCTCAATTCACAAGGCCCAGAGGAGCTGCAAAGACGCATACAAGAACTGAAAGGGCTGGCGAACCATTTGGCTTGAAAATAAGCCTGAAAAAGAGTCAGGTTATGGTCAATAACTTCGCTCAGGACAGAATTTCAGTTTTAGGAAGGAATTTGGAGATTGTGGACAGCTTTATATATCTTAGGCAGAGGATTTCAATGGAGGGGAATACCGCCCGGGAAGTGGAACGGCGTGTTAAATGTGGCTAGCAGGCATTTGGCAGGCTCACCATTATGTTTTACAACAGACTTCCCACTTTGCCCGAAAAGAAAAGGCTTCGATCAGTGCGTTGTACCAGTTATGATAAATGGAAGCGAAACCTGGACACTCACATCCCAATCAATTCAAAAACTTCGGGTAGCACAGAGGGGAATGGAAAGATGTATGTTTGGCATTACAAGACGAGGCAGGAAGTTCTGCGCATGGATCAGCGAACAAACGAAAGTCTGTGACATCATTGGAGAAGTAAAGCGATTGAAATGGGGATGTTAAGTTCGATTAACAGTTCTTGCAATCGGGCCTCCGTTTTCATAGTCCGTATATTTAGCGTTGCAATGTCAAAAGTCCAATGGCAGCCTAATCTTCCCGCTGCCGTATATTGAAATACCATGTTGAAGGTATAGACCGTAATCTGCCACACTGGTCCAATGGGGGTTGGCAGATTTTGGATCATGTTAGTCTGAGGCCACTGCCTTGACCTGTCCGCCAGGGGTGATCCTCCCAGGAGCTTAGATTCCAAACGGCATAGCTCAAAATTTCATTGCCCTACTCAAACCCCTTTACTTTATATATATATATATAGATGCCTGTATTAATTACTTTGCAAGATGAAGAGTTTTATCGTCTTGGAAAAACTACAGGAATTCATGCACAGTTATTTAGCAGGAACTAATTTACTATTTGCAAGGAAAAGTTTAGTAGCAAGTTTTTTTTGAGTAGCAGTGGGAGCAATGTCTTTATCTGGCGTACAAAGGTTCCAAGAATGTAACTATACTTGAAAATGTTCCACTAAGGGATGTTTTGCAGATCATCGGGCAAACTATGCAATTCAAAATGCCATAGAAATTTATCATGTACTAACAAATAAGCTTTTCTAAATTTACTATAAACATAAGAGATATTACTATGCCGGTAGCTTACTAATTTTATATCAGTTATATGTAGAATATAATACCTAATGCGTTAAATAAAAAATATACTTTTGTAGTTTTTTTTCAGTTTTCAATACCAATATAATCGCCAAGGTCAACTAGAACCTTTTTACAAATATAAACATGCTTTTGCCAATATGAACTGGAAAATCCTAAGATTGATCGTTGTGCATAAGTTCGAAATTATATAAATTATAGAATTTTTTTATAGTTTTACTACATCATTTATTAGCAAAACATCTTCACCCATACTCCACGTTGGGTTTGGTCCTTCAGTCACTGCCAGTACGTTACCAAATATCCCCTAAAATTGGTTTCTGGCTTTATAGACTTCGTCAGGTACCCTCAAGCTGAACGACGGTGAACGAGCCACAGACCGTATAAATCGATTTGTTCGGAATGCGGCGATGATCACAATAAGCCTAACCACATCCTACGATGGACGCTCGCAGTATATTACCTCGCGAATCATGGTGTCTGCTAACCTAGGATACAGGATAAACGAAATTTCAAGATGGGCCTGTGTAAGAAAATACTTATAAGCAGAGAATTTTCACCCATACTCCAACTGGCAAGGCAAACAACGTGGAAAGCTACTTGAAAGGTCGAAATATGTAGACACCGAATTAATTTGTATATACAATATATTTAGTAGAAAGAGCGATGTTAAGACAAAAAGAATAATAGCGCCGTATTCAATTCATTTTATTCAACTCATTTAATTAAACGATCCTATGAATCGCAATATGTGTTTAAGATTTTATCAAATCTGAAACGATGCGACCCTTTAGTGATTTACATAACCTTTCATTAAATGTAAAACGGAATATTTTACTAGAACGACCCGTTGTTATATAAATAATGTTTAGATATAACAATATCTGTCAGAAGCAGTCCCCTAGTGCCTGGGACTAACTAAACTGTTTTTTTGTATGTCTCCGAATTATGTCGTAGACAAAGGATATAAAACGAAATTTATGTAATTCGGTGTTGACTCATTAGGGGCACATTTAAACGTACGTAACATTCGTAAATGAAATAATGTCTAAAAATAATTTATTATTAACCCTTTTAATTTCTTCAGCCAGAACAAATTTCCTAGGAGGCTGAATGCTTTACTAATATAATTATATTTTTAAACTAAATATAATATTCGAACTAAAAAATGCCAAAACTTCTAGTGTAAGGATTTTTTACATTTAAACCGATTGATTCGCGATATATTTCCTTCTTTATTATATTCTATCCTGTGTTATCTATTAAATACCTTCCAACTTTATTTTTTTACTTTTTGCCCCTTCCTTAATCCCTTGAATCCATCTTTTTCTTGGCCTTCCTCCATAATTATTTCCCGTTGCTTTCGTTTCGTACATCGCCATCATGCGCCTGTTATCTGGCGCATGATAGACATCTTTCACTTTTTCACATTGAACGGTTTTTTTAATTCTTGAATAAAACTGAGATGGCGTCGTGAATTTGTCTAGGCCTAGTCTCATTTCAAAAGTGTAATGTATGACTATCTATCTGTAGAAATGGAGTCGTCCACAATACAACAACGCGTTGAAATTGTTAAATTATTTAATGTTGAATTAAAATGAGCGTTTAGTGAAAAATGTGAGTGAAGTGAATAGTCCAACTAAAAGTCTAGTTGGACTCTTCACTCGAAGCGAACAACGTAACATATCATCATCATCAACATTCAGCCATTGTCGATCCACTGCAGGATGAAGGCCTCCCAGCATGCTTCCAACTCACACGGTCCTGAACTTTCCTCTGCCATTCGGGTCTAATATACTTGATGATGTCATCGATTGATCGTGTTTTAAGTCTTCTTCGTGGACGCTTATAATGAAGCGGTATCCATCCCAGAATTGCTTTGGTCCATCTGTCGTCACATCGCCTAGGTATATGGCCTGCCCACCTCCATATCAATTCCTTCTAAAATAGATATTCTTCGATTTTCAGCAAATTTGTTGAACATAACCTGACTCATTTTCAGGTATGTTTTCAAGCCCAGGTATGTTTTCAAGCCAAATGGTTCTCCAGCTCATTGCAGCTTTTATATGTGTCTTTGCAGTTCATCTGCGTCTTGTGATAGGAGAACGATATCATCTGCAAATCTAAGGTGGCTTAAGTATGCATCATTTATTTTTTTCCATCCTATTCCCAATCCAGACTACGAAACACTTCTTCGAAACAGGCTGAAAAAAGAACAGGCGATATTGAGTCACCCTGCCCCTTTCTATATTGATTTTAAATACAAAATTATCCATGTGAACTGTCGCTGTAGCTTCGTCATACATGGTCTCGATAGGTTGACATATGCTTTGTCTATCCCTTAGTTAAACAATACATCCATTATAGCATGCTTTAATATTGAGTCAAACGTCCTTTTATAATCAATAAAAGTCAAGGACTTGACTGCTAGCTTTTAACATTTCAATAGTTATACTGCCCTTTCGTTGAGCCTTTCCATTCTTCATCGCTTCTATAACATTTGTCACTTCATCCAACAGGATATCTAGCATTTACTCTTCCGCGGGCATTGCTCTCTTTGACTGGTTCTGATCTTCATATAACTTTCAATAAAATCTTCGGATAACGTCTAGCATTTCCATTCATTCGCTACACACTCTACAATCATCACGCATTAAGGCAAACATTTGTGTCATTTTATTTTCAGCTTGTGTTTTGCTTCGTTTATTTCCTTGTTTTCTTCTAAAGTTTTTTGCACCAGTTACATGTTGAACCAACGCATTTTCTCTCGAATATATTTTCTTACAGTTTTGAAAAGTTCAACGTACTCGACTCTGCGAAAAAGACTGTCTGCACTTCTCATTGTAGGCCGTTTTTTCATTAAATTAATGGTCTTATAGAAGATTTTTGACTATTTGAAACCTTTTTTTGCAGCAGCTGTTTCAAGCACATTGTCGATGATTTTTTCATGCTGATCTGTTATTTCCGTCTCCTCGGGTCTTGTAATACAGCGAAGTGATTCGATAAAGCAATCTCAAAATCGCTGCCTCTCTGAAGCAGCTTCCTAGAATCCACTTTGCTCTTTTTCAATCTCATCATTCTTGTAAGGTCTTTTCGACAGTTTATCTTAACGTTTGCTCATATCATTCTATGGTCTACATCATTCATTCTCCGTACCCCGAGTGTAAAGTACGTGGCCAGTTGTTTTTAGCTTAATTAGCTCCTCGCCCTTTCTTCGTATTTCACATAGCCCTATAATGTCCCAATGTATACTCCCAAGCTCAATCAACAGATCTTGCAGCCGTTCATGCGTTTTTATTGTCCGAATATTAATAGTTGTAATGTCCAAAGTCCAGTGGCAGCCTGATCTAACTCGGTGATTCTTAGTACCCTCTGCCGTAGGGCAAGTCTTCCCGCTGCCGTAGGTAGACACCCCTTGGCCTCCGGGGAATGAAGGCTGTGTTTAAAATTGTAAAGCCATGTTGGGGATGGATCGTAATCTGCCGCGCTGGTTGGCAGATTTTGGATCATGTTAGTCTGAGGTCTCCGCCTTGACCTGTCCGCCATTAGAAAGCTATGGAAGTCCACCCTTGCTCCACGTCGTACTTTGCCATTCTTTCATCCGCCATCCAAAGCGCCAGCAAGCGTCTCCCAAGACCGGTTTCTGGCCTTAAGCCTTCATCAGTTAAGCTCAAGCTGGACACCTGAAAAGCGGATAAAGGAACGACTTTGATGGATGAAGGCGGATATGATGGAATATGGCGGATGAAGGAATAGCAAAGCCCGACCTGGAGCACGGGTGAACTACCTTAGCTTTTTAATACTTTTCTCCACGGGTCCAGTTTACAATTTTTCGATCATATATATATATATATATATATATATATATATATATATATATATATATATATATATATATATATATACATATATATATATATATATATATATATATATATATATATATATATATATACATGTATATATATATATATATATATATATATATATATATATATATATATATATATATATATATATATATATATATACATTAAAAGAAAATACGGCCGTATTTAGCAATTTAAATTAACCCAGTAAACGAAAAATATAGAGAAAATGACTTAATTAAAATTTCTTTGCCTTTTAATTGGGGTTTTTTTTTATAACCACAATGCCAGTTTATCATTTTTATTGGTTTCCCTAGGAATAAATTACGAACTAATTAAAAGCGGAAGATGTGAAATTTCGAAGTCGGCTTGTTCATTACGAAATTGCTTGATTCTCGTCCTATTTTGTTATTAACTTGGTGGCACTGAAATAACCCTGGAAAGCATATAAAAATAAGCAAAACATGGTGGAGTATAGAGCTTTTCAACAATTGTTTATTTTCATTATTCACAATTAGGCAATAGTTGTTTAAATTCGTTCCAAAGATGAGTAGTAGCTATTAATATTTTGAAAATATTATTAGTGAACTGACCGCCACTTGCCATTTACTTATAGAGAACCTTTATTTGAAATTTTCAATCACGTTTTTACATGACTGTAGTTCAATTTCGCCAACAATACCTCTTACCATATATTATATGTACATCAGCTATTGAATAATTTGAAACTTATTATAAGCCTCTCGTTATACAAGGGTCTTCCTTTTTCTCGGTACAAAGTCTGTACAAGTTCTGTCAAGTCTGTGTCAAGTCTGGTTAAATGGCGTGCTACGAAGCCTCAGATGCGCACGCTTAATTGCTTTTTTATGGTGATCGAATAAACTGTACAAATTTTTAACATATTCTGAGAAATGTAAAATATTGATTGTTCCAGTTGTTAAAGGTCCAGTTGTTACAAAGAGCAGCAGTAAAACTGGTGTTTAACCATCTTATCGCAGACACCTCCCGGCAACGGGCGTTGGCACCGAAAAAAGCATATCACTACCTTTCGCTACAGTGTTCTGAACCGGTTATTCATCTAACAGCCTGATGATGCCTGATGAGGCTGATCAAACATCGGTATCAGGATAAAGAGGAGTCTTCACTGGCTTTACAGCTTGTGTCCCTCCACTTGATTTTCAGCAGAACAAATTGGGCTGCTAAATTTAAACGTGGTCGTACACACATTTGAATTAAAAATACAAAACAATTATTTATCATATCAAAATTATTTATTTTTACTTATAATATGCCAATTCCTTATCAATACACCGCTGGGCACGTTCAACCGATGCTAGCATAGATTTTTATGTCGTTTTTCGGAATCGACACAATGACCCTCGTCCCGACTTTTTGGACTTTCACGGTCATTTTGAATTTTGAGAATAGTAAATAGTCACACGGAGATAAATCAAGCAAATGCGAAGGATGCTAAAGCACACAGAATTGTTTTTTTTCGCCGAAAATTCACGAACAGCTATGATCCTGTGAGATAGTGCATTATCGTGCCACAAAAACCAACTTACAGATGGTCGAGATTCCATCCTCACTCAAATCATTGTCTTCCACAAAACGCTTCATAACACCCAGATAATATTTACCAGAGACTTTTTGACCCTGTGGAACGAATTCCACAAGTACAGGGAGCAGAGGAAATGCATGTTTTTCCCCTAAGCATAACATCGTTTATTTTTAAGATCATTGTTGTTGCAATTACAGCTAAATGAAGTAATAATAGTGCACTTTTAAATTAATGGCGAAAAATAATGTCAATCAAGTGTCGCCCTTCTTCGCGATCGCACACCTGCAATCTCTTGAAATTTGTGCATCACTCTAGAAATCATTTCTTCTGGTACTCTTGCTATTTCGCAAATTCGAATTGCATTGACGAATAGCAAAATTCAGTTCCTGTATCTTACATGGTTTGTTAGCATACATTTTAGACTTAAGGTAATCCCATTAAGTTTGGAGACGTGGGGGTCAAGAAACAACGCCGAAATGGGAAATCACATGTTGAGGAAACATATGTCCAATACATTCCATTGATACTCTCGCCGTGTGAGATGTGGTACCATCTTGCTGAAACCAGAGTTCTCCCATGTTTACTTGTCATCGTTGAAGTTGTTGAAACAGAAAATTTTGTAATATGCCAACATAACGTATCGGAGTCACTGCTACTGTTCTTTCCTCCTCTTCAATGAAGTAAGAACCAACGATTACTAATTTGGAAAATTCCGCACTACTCTGTCTCTTTTTCAATATGGAGAGATTTTTGATACAGCTCTTGTTGATTATCTGTGGTCCTATAGCTACAGTTCTGCTTGTTTACACATTCATTTAAATAAAAATTTGTTTTGTCGGTCATCATTATTACGGCATCAACGTCATCAGCAAAAATGGCGCGCATTCTCGCACAAAACTCTGCGCTGTGCAAAATTCCTTTCGGTCAGCCGTTGCACATTCATTATTTTTTAGGGATGAAAAGCAGAATGTGTTGTAGCAATCGAACTGACATAGCCCGAGTTAAAGCTTGACGCCTAGTAGAACGCTGAGGCCTATCAAAAAACCGCCGTTCTCACTGTTTCAATATCATATGGAGTCCGAACGGCATGAGGAAGGCCAGGTGGTTTTCTCTTTATGACAAATCCGGTAGTTCGAAATGCTTCAACCCACCGGAGTATGGGGTTTCGATATGAAATTGGCTATCGGCTTTCAACGTTGAATTGTTTACGGAAAATGCGTTGCACGGTAAAAACTGCTCGACGACAAACACATAATATTCCAAGGTCCACGATGCCACGCCTAAAACTGTATTACCTGAGCTATACGTTAGCGACGTGGCGACGTCGTCATCCCTCCCTTAATACAAAATACTAGCCGTTCAAAAAACATTTCCTTTATCACCGCGCCATTCTGTATAATACCTTTAGAGTCATTTTGCAGAGTCAGTAATACCTTTAGAGTAAAAACCAATCAACATTGTCTTCTCTCATGACTTTTGGAAACTCAATTGCTTCGATTTCGGAGAGTCTGAGTACTGCCATGTAGCACTTTCGCTGGATCATCTAGATATCCAACTATAATGCCTACTGCGCTGAGACATAAAGAGATCATTACATAAAGAGATAGATACATTTAGTTACACTCCTGTTTGTTGTTAGTTACACTCCTTACTACCTGTTTGTGTGGAGCTATGTTGATCTATTTATAATATACTGTAAATATTTGTGAGAACTACTTGTGACTCGTATTGTATTGCCATGTATAAAGCCATAAGTTATATAAATAAATAAATCAGCAGTTACAATAGATTGCAAGAATGTGTAGTTTTAACATGGTCCTCATTTAAACTGGGGGGAAAAAATCGACCATAGACTTTCCGTTTGTTTAGCGCCTTTGTCAAAATTTCATGGATTATGTCTTTAATCGTATTTAATTTCTACACTATCCATCTCACAGAAAAATTCGCATCGTAGGTGATTACTTCACGCATTTTTTCCACCATCTCATTGCGATCTTTGTTTTTTGGCTGGTCCGGATTTGGGTCGTCTTCCAACGCATCACAACTGCCCTGGAATCGCGTACACCACTCGATCGCACATGTACGGGATAAACAATCATTATCATAAACTTTTTTTATCAATTTAAATGTTTCTCTAAAAGTTTTACCGAACTTGAAATGAAGATGACAAACGCTGAATGAATTGAAGATTATAAACGCTCAAGACGTGCAAAAACCGAAACAATTAACAAAATCGTCACAAATAACCATTATCTACTATTAAATGATCGCCCTACGAAAGTACGCAAACTTGATGACAATATCATTTTAATAATCTGTGTCCAGGACATTTAAACGATATATAAGGTGATTTGGACGTGAAAACTTTCTGCTCGATAGGTGATGCATTTATTAACAGTCGATAATAGACGTCTTCGAATGAATACTTCTCAAAATCTTTAGACTTATTTAAGAGGATGCAATTATGCACCACGTCATTGAATAGACGTTTATGGAGACTTGTCCACATTTTCAACGCTTTGCACTGTTATTAGACCTCTGATGTGAATTTCCGAATTGAAATTGCTTGAACAAACAATTAGTTGTCGTTTTATGAGTTACCAAATAATTAAGATATTTTCACCTAATTTCACGTTAAGTTCCAATAATTGATTCTGGAACTGTTGTACATTACAACAATTTTATGGGTTTTTTAACCGTTAAGGTGTATTTATCCGTCCATAATAAAATGTACCCGTCTGCACTATATATCAGCCAAACCTAAACTGTCATAAATAACACGAAAAAAAATTGCGTCAAACTAAAATAGTAGCGCGATCCTTGCCAAATTCTTTATTTTGCTAATTAGAACAAACTTCTTATTGAAATATCAACATCTTCAACCTAATATCTACCTACTAAATTTCTTCAACATTCTAACCAAGTTTAATCTCATCAAGCAAATTTATACTAAAATTAATATGTTATACATGATATTTTAAAAAGCGAGATATAATATAAAAAATAGAGTTTAAAAAAAAAACGAAAAAATACGCTTGATGGTAAACCGAAAATAATTTTTAGTATAAGAATAAAGTGATGAACGATAAAATTAATGTGTCATTGTGGTGGGGTGCTCGATATCAGTTGTTACATTACACACAAAATAACAAAATATTGCAGGTATTAAGAAAGCAAAATATATCCGAAATGAACTCATTTCAGTAAATATTTGTATTTTCCTCAAAAATGAAATTCAGTAATGATAATCAAGAACCGTAAATTAAACAGGCAAAATGAAAATCGTTGAGAAAATATTTCCCTAAATATTTTGTTTTAAATTCTAATTTGGAAATTGTTAAAATCCCGACGCCTACTTATTATTATTATTATTAGACTATCAAAAAGAAAATTAGAAATTAATTGAAGACTGAAAATTGGCTTGTTGATTTTTGAAATATTCAATCCTTTCTCCATTTTTCGTTCTTTGATTAATGGCCTCTCGTTAAGGGCGTTAAAATTTTAGAGAGATGGCTTTGAAAATCCTCTTTCCTAAAAATAATGAGTTCCATAAGTTCCCGTCATTTCTATAATTCGTTGGTTTTTATTACATTTTTATTTTGTTTGGCCAAGTGTTTATACGCAGTCGAAAGCCCTTTTCTTTTTCTACAAAAAAAACTCGATTTTAATTAAATTTCAGACTTTTGAAATGGAAACTATAGGCGGTAAAAACATAATTTCTGACACTTGCTATATTTGGGAAAATCGCCGCAACAAAGATACTCAAAATCTCGCCCGACACTGAGCAATACGTGGCTGTAAACATCGATTCTTGTATAGAATCATCACGGGAGACAGAAATTGGTGTATATGTGTGAATATGAAGTAAATAAAGTAGTATTTTTTTAGAGAGTAGAGTTTAGCAAAATCTCCATCCCAACAAGACTATGATCTACCTTTGGTGGTACTGGGAGGGTCTAGAGTACTGGGAAATACTGGAGAAGACGGTCGACAAGGAATGATAGCTCGCCTAGCTATACCGTGTAAATGAGGTTTTTTAACTGAAACGACCCTATCGACAAGGCTAAGACATCTTGCTCCACGACAATGCATGACCTCACACAGCAAACTTCGGTCAAGAAGGCCCTGAAGAGAATCGTGTGGTGACTTCATGAGATCATTTTCTTTTGGTTTGCCGCTTGTAAGTAAGTTCCGGCGCTTCTCTACATACAAACAAGCCGTAATTCGCAAGCATTACTTCATTTCAACGGTCTTGATTATTTTTGTTCCATCGCAGAAATATTCTGATAAAATCTTTCTCCATATTCTTGACTAGGAGGGAAAATCAAGGTCATTGGATTTGTAAAGCTTGTTGGGTTCTTCTTCTTTCACACTGTCTTCATTTTCTACTTCAAGCTCACAATTTTGGAGTGGAGTAGAAACTGGTAAACAATCTGAATGTGAAATCGGTCGAATAGCCAACGAATTTGAGTACTGAACTGTTTCCGTTTTCTTCACTGACAATCCTGTTTTTATAGGCGGAGTCAAGCAGTTATCTGTATGGTTTGTAGGCTCCCACTAAACAATAGGCACAACAAAGGCCACAGATTGTTTGTTATATTTCAGCCATTCTAGTAGTATAACGAAACCAGAGTTGTATATGTAAAGCCCATGACTTATCCTACCCCTGATGTGAAGCCCTGACCCCCTACCTTCATACCATAATAATGGTGCATGCAGGGAATGCAGACAGACAAAAGGCGTCAGATTGTGTTTCTGTGACGAAAATGTTATTTCACCACAAATGTAATAACAATTATTTACTAAATTTACATATTTTCGAGGCACTTTTAGCACTTGAAAACCAGAAATTCTGCACTAATTACAACAGAAACAATATGAAACTCATAGTCACTGCTACAGTAATTATGTTTATAACCTACAAACAGCTGGAGAACATTGTGTTTTGTCCTTTGAATATAAAACTAACAGTAAGGAGCCTTACCTATCTTAATTCATGTATAATTGGAGACGGAAACGGCCATATTGAAACACCACAGATGACTCATTGTTTTGGAATTTTGGTAGTTGGTGTCAACAATTTAGAAGTTTAGTAGTAGATTTGTGCAATTTTAGTGTATTTTAATCAATACTAAGTGCCGAATAAGTGTACTGGAATACTCTTTTTGCGCATTCTAGTGTAAATACATATTAATATTTATTATATTGACAATAAAAGCATTAATATCGGAAGTAAGGTAAACACATAAAATATGGTTAGTTGTGCGTCTTGTAGTTGTTCCCTGACACGAAAAAATCAAAATTCAGGAGTAACATTAACAATTGTAAATTTGTCAAGTATTTAGAAATAAAAACGTATTTTGTTTCAATGACCTTTTAAGGTTATGAAGTAAACATATTGCCTGGTATACATAGGCGTAGTCAAATTGATTTAGGTAAAATAGTTTAATTATAATGTTATTCAAGATAGTGATTATTTATTTAGAACTTAATTTTTTAACATATGTTCTAAACGGTTTAGTTTTCTGAGATACTGGGCCTTAAAAATTCAGATAATTTTTTAGTTTTCGTTTGATACATATAAAACATGTTACTTTACTCATATAATCTATAAAATATAACTAATCATACGTTACCTTTTTCTATAATCCTTTTCAGAAATTATTATACTAATAAATATAAACGTTACTTCCATTGTGATGTGGATTTCATGTTATTAACCCAGTTCATCTTTTTTCAAGATTTCCCAAAGATTCCTAATAGAAGAACACAGGGTAATTTTATTAAAAAGCCTGACTTTATTCCAAACCGCAGTCGATTTTTATGTTCCCATCATTTTCCTGAGGACTGTTTTGATCGAGCATGTAAGGTAAAAGTGAGAGTACTATCAAATGATGTTCCAAGAATTGAATTGGACTGTTTAAAATATGTAATTTTGTTATTTTATCATTTTGATAAACATCTTTCATAGCATTTACTTTTGAAATATACTTTTTTTTTCGTTGTTGTGAAAAATGAGTTTATTCTCGAGTTTATATCTAACACTTTAGTTTATTTAGTACACTACAAGAATTAATAATATTTACACTACAAGAATTAATAATATTTGCAAAAACGGTGTACTACATGAAAACATTTGTAGAACATATACAACGTTAATTTTGTTTAAGGGACATTAAACACTGAACAACTAAATACAGAAAGGATATATGTATTTCAATAATAAATAATTAAGTGAATATTACGATTCTTTTTAATAATGCGCTAATTTAAATATAAACATTAACTCGGTATAAGATGCAACTGATTACCTAACCAATTTTTGAAAATGATATGATTTTATGACAGAAGATTCCAATTTCTTGATAACTTTTTGTCGTATTGTGCCCATAAAAGACACTTTACTCTTTACATAAAAGACTCTTTACTTAAAAAATAGACTTTTTTGAATTAATTTAAATGTTTACAGTAACGATACTTATACAATAATTTATTATTTTAAATTACTGTAAACTTTTATCAGTTTCTTGTTTTTATTCATACTGCTCTACGCCACTGCCAAACCGGAAACCGTAGTCGGCCATATGCAGCTAACATTCCGGTCCCACTTATAGGATCATATGCTCCTTCCTGTAGTTTTATATTCAAAGGTTTTGTCAGTTGACAGGGATGACAACTCCCAAAAACAAAATTTCCCCCAAACTGAAAATGCAGATTATAAAAAAATATATTTCACTGAATCACCAAAACCAGAACCAATCGGTCATTTTTATGGTGATTTTTGATTTCAGCAGGTAGAAATATATGAGAACCAGCTATTTTTGAGCCCGAAATATTTACGTTGTTGGTCAGTGTTCTCACCTGTTGCTGTCAAACCAAATTAAATTGTTATAATTGTTGGATCTTTCAACAAAACTTTTATATTAAAAATGGCGCGAACTTATGAAACAGTGTACAATATGCATTCGCCATTAAGGCAAATTAGAAAAGTAATTATTGTACGAGGTGTGTAAATAAAGTAATGAAAATGATTTTTTTATAATTTTATCTTCAAATAGTCAGTTACGACTTTTTCAATGTCCCCCAATGTCCCAAAACGGTTTCCTTTGAAATTAATTTTCAATCTGAGGAAAAGGAGAAAGTTGCAAGGACTCGAATCTAGTGAATAAGGGCCGAAAAGTCGCTGTGTGAAAGGTCTATTGACGTAATGCAGCACCCAGGTGTTCCTGACATTTAGTCTCACACGAATGAACGTATTGTAAAATAATTCAAGAACATCTAGGGAAAAATGCTAGTTTACTGTTTGGCCTCGAGACACAAATTCCCTTGTGCAAAAAACAAATCGGAAACTTGACAAAACAGTGTTTCCATAGGCTTATTGAAGTTTTCCAAAAGATTCCGCCCCACTGTACTCAGGTCTGAAACAAAACTTAATAGCGCACCGTTGTCATTCATTTTTAGATCGTAAGTACTAAACAAATCTGGTTCACTAAAAGAATTGATGTAGATCAACAAGTGACTTAGGGAGTTGAGACTCACGGTGAAGACGCATTAGATGTTGTCCTTTCTCCCATTGAAAGGGAAAGCGAACAGTTTTTTTCTGATTGAACGCGTCATCAGTGTCGTTTTTTTATTTACATACCTCGTATGATGCAACTAATATATTTCTAGAAAAAAACTTTCTTCGGGTTTCTTTTTGGACCACCCGAATATATGGTTTGAGCTGAATAAAACAAAATCAAAAATTTATTAAAAATCAATGACAAATAGTATTTTCGATTTAACAAAAACATTTGTGTGTAAGCTAATTTTCATGGCAGTTAAACACGTACCATTTTGGATATATTACCCAAAAATAGATTACAAATTAGACTGCTGTTATTTTTAGCATATTAAATAAATCTGAATATAATATAACCAGAATTCAAAATTAAGTTAATAAATAAAAAAAAATCACCGGATCTATTTTAAGAGTTTTTCTTCGATTTTCACTAATTTCTCCATTTTATTAGATTTCTCAACAAATCGAAGCAGAAAATTGTGTCCAACGATTTTTGTCTCTGGACTTATTGTTTAATAATGGCCGATTAAGTATTAGAGACATTGTAGAAATGATCAGATTTCTAACAAAATAATTCTTGATTTTTTAATTAAGATATTCGTCAATTTTTCGCCAAAAATTAAACAAAAACCCTTCCACAAGCTACATATTTACCAGATATGGCTCTTTGTGACTTTATTTTGTCCCTAAATTAAAAAAACGCTTGCGGCGAGACAGGATTATTTTGAAGGAGACAAAATATATTTGGATGGATAAATAAATACTTACTTGAATATTTTTACTTTACAGAATAAAAAAAAAGGAAAATTAATAAAGATAATATAAGAAAATAATGTATAATTAAAAAAGAAAGAGTAAATTTCACCTATAATCTAGAATTAAATTAGTAATAACAAATAATATAAAAACATAATTAACTTTTTGTAGTGAATATGCCTTGATTTCACACTTTTTGGCAAAAACATTTTTGATTTAAATCTTTAGAACTACGAACATAGAATTTTTAATAATACTTAAATATTAATTAAAACCTCTAAATATTATTTATTTCTGGTGGTTATTAATGATAAATATTTTAAACTTTAAGGATGTATCGAAAGTATCGGATGTATCTTTACTCAATCCTTAACCCGTTGTGAAAATTTCAAATCGATTGACTAAACCTTTCAAAAGTTACTGCAATTTTAAATTATCGTAATTTTATTCGTCAGCTTATGGAGATTCACTAACAAAATAAGTTAAGCACGTTACAAATATGCAAAACTGTTTAGAACCAATTTTGCACAGTTTTATTAACATTCATTTTCAGTACTTTTGCCCTCAATACATTGTTAAAATGATTCCCTTTTTCACTTTATCCGGGATTCGTGTTGTTTTATCAGAACCTGCTAATTTTGTCTTTATTGCTGCTCCTGTTATCCAAAATGAGAAAATGTTACGAGTTGGTCCACATAGCATCAAATGCCAATACAACAACGAAAGATCATCTGCGTTTCAAGAGACTTATTCGTGGCTTGGGAAATTGATTCAATGATGAAAAGATGCTTCGGAAACGCATCATGAAAGATGATATATGCGCCTAGAGTATCACATGAAGTAAGTTAACAGTAATATCATGTGCATTACAATTTGCACATATTACAATATATGCATTGTATGTGTTCGTGACTTTCGTAAAATCAAATGAAAGTCACGAACAAGTCTAGTTGAAATTAATATTCTGAATTATTTAATCTGAATAATAACTGGAGTTAAAAAAATTGGTATTTTTGTTATCATTTAATTTAAACTCGAAGAGAAAGAATCACTAAGAACCGCTAAGAATCAAATCACTTTTTTCAATTCTCGACGTGCGTTTCGTTAACCAGCATCGTTATAAAATATTTCAATCTAATTCTAAAACCAAACTATGTTCTATTTATATGAAAACCATACATATTGAAGCGCGTAAAAATCCAAAACTGTGAAGTTAATCAAGCGTTATATTCATAATTCAAAAAGTTGACTGAATGGAATTTCTTCTACCCGAGTTCGTGGTTTTCTTAAATTTTTTTTATTTAAATACTTTCATATGCATTCAAAGCCCTGCTATTATTTACATTTTTAACAAGTTTTTAGTTACTAATATTTATATTAGAGTCATGCTCGAGTGCATGTTGGTATTATCATGAATTTGTTTTTGTTCTGTCCCTTCTGAAAAGTCAAAGATTCTTTTAATAATCTCCTAATCTTATAATTTGTAATTAATCTATTTTTATTTGGGGTACCAACCTAATCAACTTCAATTCTTTGTAATAACTACATTGGCTCTTATTATATAGAACTGGAAAATAATAATAGATTGCCTTTTTTGGTGAGTAGTATGTTTTTGTATGCTTTAGTGAGTAGAAATAATAAGTAAGATTTTAATATCTTTAGAAAAAACACTACCACTTTGGGCCTAACGCTTCAAATCATAGCGGCCATAACAAAAATGGCTACTTTAAACTTTATGATATATAGTCTAATTAATTTTCCTTTAAACCAAGATAAATAAATAATTAAAATTGATTAAGGAAGTAGCCGAAGTGAATGGTTATAAGAACAGTGTAAGTAGACTAATTAAAAAACATAAAGAAATTATTGAAATAATCTTCTACTTTTCAAAAGGAACAGAACAAAACAAATTCATGGTAACACCCTTTCATGCCCAATTAACACGAGGTCTCAGCAAAACTTTTAAAAACAAGGACAGTATGGCAGAAAAATAGGACCTATTCCATTTAATCAACTTTCTGATTTATTAATCTAATGCTTGCTAAATGCTTAAGTTCGCAGTTCATGATTTACACCCGCTTTATTAGGCGAGGTTGTTATATAAATAGAATACAGTTTAGTTTTAGAATTAGCTTGAATCACGTTCTGATAATGTTAACATGGTTAGCGAAACGCGCATCCAGAAGAAAAGCTGATTTGGTGTTAAGTGGTATTTTTCTTCTAGTTTAACGTTTCAGACCGAATGGTCCAATAGATGAATTGAGCTATTTAATTTAGTAAATGACTATTAGCAGTTTTTTTTTTGATAAAATTTATCATTTTTATTATGTAAATGTTGATAAAATTTATATGAATTTAAAAAATATGCTTAAAGGTACTCTCAAGACAATTTAAAAATCATGTGCATCCCGTCCAGGTTTCATTACATTTTAGTACACTAATTTCTAAACATGCTTTATTATCAAGGGAACATTCAAACACTGGAATCCCTAGCCCCTTATTAACATTCAGAACCTTAGTAAAAGATTTTCAGCAAAATGATAATCGACAAGTTTTTAATAAGAAAAAACTTTTTATTTAAGAATTATTAAGACTATATAATTATAACAGGCAGAATTCAATATTTTTAATAGTACGTTATCAATCATACACCAGCGGCATTTGAACCACTTCATAACAGTTATTTTGCAATGATCATCAAAAAACAACGATTGAATGAAAAATAAAATTGAAAAAGAAACAGATTATCCCAGCTGGACGCACAAAAAGTTGCAAGTCTGTTCAGTTCAGTTTTTGTTCCTCAATTTCTTTCCAAATTCTTCCTCTCAAGCACCCTCTCGATATGTATCCTTTTTTTTTCTATGTGGTGTCAATGTTAGAATTTTTTTGTATCCTGTTTTTCGGCATTTTATGGACCTACAATGTAGTTGTTTATTGTTTCTCTTCATGATCGTCTTCAGAAGACATTAATTTGGGAGGCTACACAGCCGTAATAATTATACTTTTTACGATAGTGTTATAAGAGGTGCGTAAATAAATTTATTTTTTATTTAATTGATATTATATATTATATTATAACATATACTTATATGACGATTTTCAAAGTAGTTTCCTTGTAAAGCCACACAGCGCTGGAGATGGTTTGTCTACTCTTCATAGTAGTACTGGAACTTAGATACTGCAATCGCCTTCAGATGATCAGGTAGAGACATTCCAATATTCTCGAATGTCCTGAAATAGTATAATTAGAGGTAAAGTATCAATCTTTGTAAAATGAAACGGTGACAAGGATTCAGGTCTGGTGAATAAGGGGGTTGAGAAACTACAGTGATAATTTTACTTGTCAAAAACTCGTTAATTGAAATCGCTGTGAGGTAATGCAGTGAGGTTGCATTGTCGTGATGCAGTACCCAGGTGTTCTTGATGTTCGGTCTCATAAAAATGACTTCTTCAAAGCCTTCTAAAAACTTCTCGGTAAAATCTAGGTTTATCGTTTGGCACCGAGGTAAATATTCGTAATGGTTGATCCTCTGGCTATTAATCTTTAAGTGCCCACGTGCTATTTGAGTTACATAAATACCGATGTGAGATTTGACAGTTCACCTTAGTTTAATATCAAATATGACAGTGTTTTTTTATAAACTTTGCTTCTACGTAATGTCTACGTAATTTCTATGTAATGTAAACAAATTAAAAACGTTTGCGCATTTATTATTAATTATAAGCATTAAAATCACGCTTGACTGATTTTATAGAAAAAAAAATCTTTCACTTAATCTACACAGTTTTTAATCATCCTTCAGAAAACTTTGACAAAAACAAATTTTACATGGTTAAATAATATTTTAAACTACCAAAAAAAAAAAAAGAGTACCAATAACTGTTATCTATAAAATCACAAGTCATCAAGTTAGGAACTTTCAGTTATAAACAGTACTTGTAAAGAGGCTTGCTGCATTGAAGGCACACATGTTTCTTACAAGTGTCACATTTGTATGCAGTATTGCGTTTTAGTCCTGAGGGGCAGATATGACACAATTTTCTGAGCTGATTACCTCACCCCCCACTTCAATATCTTCCCTTTGATTTTCCGGTACATCTAGTCCAAGGACTATTTTTATCGACGAACGCAATTCTCGTGGTAGACATGTATTACCTCTCTCGTGGTAGACGTGGTACCATCAGTAACCATTGTAAACAACAGTTCACACTCCTCATTATAAATATATATTTTTTACCAATATAAGAATTTGGATAATCTATCAAACAATAAAGTGATTGGACTTAAATAGAGCTGATTATTCAGAAGTATCAGGAAAGCATTTAGTTCAATTTACATTTCTGTATCATGCAATTATGTTTCAGCTTTGAAAGGTTCCCTGTATTTTTGCAACTCCACACTAGTCCAAGTAAGCATCTCCTGAATTATTGAATCATCAACAAATTTATGCCATATGTTGTAAGGTTCTTTCGGATAAGGGTTCGAAGAGGTTTGAAGATGATACTGCTGACGCTGTTACGTTGTACCAAAGTGTTTGTCTCTGGTGTTGTCTCCATTTGAATCGGTTCTTCTGGAAGTAACATCGCTATCGATGTTTGGCCTTGTTGGGCTCGATTTCTTGCCCCTCGAATGTTATATCTTCATTTTCTGATGCTTCCTGTATGAAGTCTGTATTATAATCACTCCACACTACACCAAAATTTGAGCCAATAACTTCAGAATCAAACTCGCAACCGTCTTCTAACCATCCCACCCAAATTTTTTCATGCTGTCTAGAATGAGACCGTTTTTCAATTCTCGTTCTAACGACAGGAACTCTGTTATTATTATTTGAAGTTGCCTGTTTTATGCCTGAAGAGCCTGACTGATTTATTGTGATGTTAGACCCAATATTAAAGAGAAAAAAATATAATCTGAAAAAAAATCTAAAATGAATTGAATCTAAAAAAAGTTACATAAGTACCTACGAGTGGTCTGGTAGATCACTCGCGATCTTATAACAGCCATATGTTACCGAAAACCCGCGCGCCAACAGTATAACTCTCCATGAACGCTGCCGGGCGACTGCTGAGGAGGTCAAGACAAACGTACGATAATACTACAGCGCTAACATAGGTAGGTTGAAGTGTCTGTCAGACCACACATGAATATTTAAAGGTTAAATAAGCAAATTAGCATGTTTTTGATCTTTGATTTGCCGATTCTGGCATTTTTTGGCCCTGGTGAGTTTGTATTTTGCAATTCGTGGCTTTTCTGCTTCGCTTGCGGGTCGTATTGAAAAATCCAAGACACATGTTATGACACAGCTCCATCACTCTGGAACTCGCATTCAAGAATACTCGAGTTTTTTTTGCTTATTTTTGCCTACAAACGATGCGGATAAATATAGTATAGTTATTTTTTTTGTAGTGTCAGTAATTATGCAGGAAAAACAATAGGTATTGTTCAAGGTAGCAAATATTGATAATAATACGAAAAATAGGAATTAAATTAGTACTAAATTATTTGTAGTTTATTGTAGTCACAAGAAATTTTATTCTTTTACTCTATTCATGTAAATAAATATCCGATAAAATCGAAAATAACGACGTCGAAGAAAAAAACAACCCTAACCCAGAAACAACAAATGAAATAAATGTTTGTAGTAGTACGCGTATATATGTAGTGACTGTTAAATGCTTGTTATAACTGCAAACAAAAGAATCAACTATCAAACGATATATAAACTATAAATGATTCTGACATTCAGTCTTGTTCAACTCTTGTTGAAAGGGATATTGTTACACTTCTGAAGATTATATTATTTCCCTAAAGAATTAAGTCATGTAAATATATATATATATATATATATATATATATATATATATATATATATATATATATATATATATATATACTAGTTCAAGGAGATACAAACGGTTTAATTTCTTACTTTGGCTTTAACCTTTTTAATCAGAAAAATTTTTTGATTAGTTGATTCTTTTGTTTGTAGTTATAACAACAGTTTAACAATCACTACAAATATAAGCGTACTACTACAAACATTTATATCATCCGTAGTTTCTGAGTTAGGGTCATTTTTTTCCGACAACTTCGTTATTTTCAATTTTATACGATATTTATTTACATGAATAGAGTAAAAAAAATGTGACTACAATAAACTACAAACAATTTAGCACTAATTTCATTCCTATTTTTCGTATTATTGTAACATTGCTCATTATTTATTATTCACGTATAGGCCGTGGTGGACCACGCGAAATACAATTAGAGGCGTTTTTTGTCGTTAGCCTTCCTTTGTGCCCATACTAATTCCATTCTTTCGCTATGAGCTTTTTTCCTTTCGCCAGACCAAGTTGTTCCAGTCTTCCTACATTTTTCCTTCTGGCCAACCTCCCGAACGTTAACCTTGTGTCTGAAACAGCCTCTATCCTGAATTTCACATTGTGTAATATTTGCTGATCTTAGATCCTCTTTAATTGAAGCAATCCATTTAATTATTTCTACTTTAGCTCTACTCCTAGTTAATCTACTCGGATTCATCCGTTTTATGTGTCCGTAAAATCTAAGTCTTCTTTTTCTCATATCGCTATGTATATCAGTGTATTGTTTGATTTCTTGGTTTTCTCGAAGTCGGTATGTTGTGCCATTTATTTGTTTGGGGCCTAAGATTTTTCTTATGATTTTTCTTTTCTTCTTTTCAATGTCCTCGATGTCTCTCTTTCTATTCATAATGAGCGTTTCTGCCCCATATAGACATTCTGATTTAATAAGTGTGTTGTAATGTCTCAATTTCGTGTTTTTAGATATGCATTGTTTGTTGTAAATATTTTGTGTAAGTCTTAATGCCATTTCCATTTTTTGACATCTACCCTTATTGGCTGTTTTTCCAACCCATTTTCCATGATTATTTCACCCAAATATTTGAACTGAGAGACTCGTCTGATGTTACCATATTTTGTTTTTAGAAATGGTGTTCTTAGTCTGCTGCAGGTATGTATTGTGTCTTTTCAAAGGAAATTTGGAGTCCTACCTTTTCTGCTTTTTCTTTTAGGATTTCAATCTGTTTTTGTGCCGTTAATATATCTTGAGTCAAAATTGCTAGATCATCAGCAAACGCCAGATAATCTATTTTGATGTTGGTTCTCCCCAGTTTAATAGGCTGGTCAATATTCAGGGCCGACTTTTTGTCACGCCACTCCTGTATTACTTTTTCTAGAACACAGTTAAATAAGAGTGGCGAGAGTCCATCCCCTTGTCTCACTCCAGTTTAAATTTCGAAGGGCTCTGATATGTGACCAATGAATTTAACTTTTGACCTTGTGTTTGTTAATGTTGCTTTAATAATTGCCAGCGTTTTCAGATCTAGTCCTTGTTCTTTCAAAATTTGGAATAAAGATTCGCGGTCAATAGAATCATATGCTTTTTTGAAATCCACAAATGTACAGACGATCTGCCCGGTCGAAAACCTGCTTGATATTCACCAATTTTAGATTCTAACTGCCCCTGTGCTCGGTCTAGTAGACATTGAGATAGAATCTTGTAACAAACTGGGAGAAGAGATATCCCTCTGTAGTTGTTTACTTCCGTTCTATCTCCTTTCTTGTGTAGTGGATGGATTAGAGCATCTTTCCAATCTTCCGGAATCCGTTCGGTTCGCCAAACTTCTTGTAGAATTTTGGTTATTTCCTTGATTGTACCTGGGCCAGCGGATTTCAAAATTTCAGCAGTGATTCCATCTTCACCAGAAGCTTTGTTATTGTTAAGTCACATGGTTTGCCTAATTATTTCATCTTCATTCGGTGGTAATGAATCTGAGTTTGTTTGTTTAGGGTTTAGTGTTGGTAATTTGTTTAAGGGCTCAGGACAGTTTAGTAGTTGTTCAAAATATTTCGCAAGTTCTTCGCAATTGTCTTGGTTATTTAGAACTAATTGTCCATTTTCCTTTCGGAAGCAAAGACTTTGGGGTTGATAGCGTGTTAAGTTAGTTTTAAATGTTTTGTAAAAGTTTCGGGTGTTATTTTTTTGGAAATCTTTTTCTATTTCATTAAGTTCATTCTCTTGTAAGCTTTTCTCTTTTCTTACTTCCAAAAAGATGTAATAATTTATTACTTTTTTTTTACTGTTCCAATCTTTGAATGCTTTACTTCGGCTTAATACTGCTTGCTCGCAAACTTCATCCCATCATGGATGTTTTCTACGTTTTTGTAAAGGGGCCAACGTCAAGGCTGTTTTAGTAATTTTTTGTTTCAATTCTTGCCAGTTCTGTGCTGGTTGTTTAGCAAGCTCTGCTGTTAGGGTTGGTTTTATTTTCGTAGGGTCGAACTTTGGTATTAACAGTCTCTTTTGAATAAGTTTTTGAGGTTTTAAGCTAAGTTTGATTCTAGTCAAGTAGTGATCCGTGTCTATGTTAGCTCCTTTTCTGATTTGAACATTCAAAATCTCTTTATAATTGGGGTACGAAATGGCAACATGGTCAATTTGAAATTCACCCATGTACGTGTTTGAGCACCTTCAGGTCTTTTGTTATTTTCTTCTTAAAATGGGTAGACATTATTTTTAGGTTAAACTGCGAACATAGTTCAACCAATCTTCTACCATTATGGTTAGTCCATTTATGAGCAGGAAAACAGCCGAATGATTTCCTGTACTTTCTTTCTTTTCCTAGTTGGGCGTTGAAATCACCTAATAAGATTTTTACATGGTTAGAGGGAAATTTAGAGATGGTCTTTTCCAGAATTTCCCAGGACTTATTTACTTTTTCAGGATTAGATTTATTTTCTTCGTTAACTGGGAGGTGTGCATTGATTAATGTATAGTTTTTGTTAGCCCACTTGAGGGATAGGGTCATAAGTCGATTATTTACTGGCTGGACATTAGTTATAGAACCAAGAATGTTTCTTGAGATAGCGAAAGCAACACCGAGATGTGGTTAATTTTTGAGTATTCTTTTGTTCGTTTTACTTTTAAAAAGTCTGTAGTTGCCGAATTCCAAGGTGTTATCATCTATCAATCTGGTTTCTTGCAAAGCTAAAATTTGGATTTTCTGCTGATTCAATGTTCGCCCCAATTCGTGTAGTTCTCCTCAACGCAGGAGAAAATTGATATTTACCGTTCCAAAGAAAGTTTTTGTTTTCAGTTTCAGACGTTGGCCAGAGATATCCGACTCCCTCTGAAAGATTTTGCGTTTAAGCCTGAACGCCCCAGAATCCGAAAGTCCGGTTGTACGAGCAAAGCTGGCAGAGGATTGTCTACCTCCTGGGGTAATTTTGTAATTACTAGAACGCTTCATCTTGTACTTTGAATTAAAAATTTGAACCATGACGGTTCAGAGGTTAAGACTGGAGGAGCTAGTTCCAGAATTTAAATATCAGCCGCACCACTGGTGAACAGATGCTGATCACTCAACCGCTTGTTACAAGTCAGACGCTAAATGGATTTAGTTTTTTTTGCCTTGGTTCGGGTAACATTACATACTTATTATTATCAGATTACTGCCTTGAACAATATCTACGACTAATATTTGGTTTTTCTAGTGATACTTATATTTAGTTAGATAGTTTATTTTACGTCACTGAGTTTTTACTTTTTTCAAATTTAAATATACCAAGAAAATTTGTATAGTGAACTCATTTTCTTGTTTGTAAACAAATGGTAACAATGAACGAAGGTTTTGGTTGTTATTATTTACAGATTACCTAAAACAGGTACGCATTCATCAGTATCAAAGTATCATTAGATAGTGAATGCGTGAATTCGCAAAAAAAATATTTTACGAATCTATAGTTAGGTGGTTTTCATTGATGCACTAAAATCCACCTTCGTGTAAAACCAGAACTGTCCCTATATTTTTGGTTCAAAGATATATTTTAACTCTTGTTCAGTCAATGTATTTACCCGATCTAGGTCCTTGTGACTACTTTCTCCCCCAGAACCTTAAAATTCCAATTTTTATTTTCCTTCTGTATAAACGTGTTGTATAAACGTACTTAAATATATTTCTTGTAGCCTTACAGAAAATATCTCTCCTTAAAGTATCGATTTTTTAAATTAGCAATCTTTTGGTCTGTTCTGCAATTTAAGGTTTTAATTCAAATATCATATATACATAATAATCATATAATTGGCTAATATATTATTAATATCTGATTAAGTTTATAAAATGTGATGATTGTTCTCCAAAAGTACTTCTATGAGCCTCGAATGCAAAAAGAAAGAAAAACAAATGAAAGAACGATTACATTTTTGGAAGTAAGTATCGCGCATTGTGGAAGCAGGAACCAAAAGAGAAACAAAAACAATTAGCGTAATTTTCATGACGCCTTCGCAATACAGATATAAATAATGTGACGTTTGTCGTTGTAAATTTCGCGCAAAATGCCACTGAAAAATGGCATCAGTAATTTGTGAGAGGATTTTGTTATTGTCGCTAGTCGCCGAGGCTTTCCCCTAGTTTTCCATAATTATGTAAAATTTATTTACGTTTGTTTGGAAACCTGCATTTTCCAAATATTTTGTAGTTTTATTTTAATAATAGAATTCCTATACAAATATTATAAATTAAAAGTTGATATTGTTTCGCCTAGTAAAACTTATTATTTAGTTTGCCTATCTAATAATAATGCATCATGTAAATAAAAAAGTTCATCTGATATTAATTTTTCTACTGGAACCTTTGATGTGAAACACTAAACTATTATTCCTGATTTTTTTATATTGAATTATTTTATCATATAGATTACTCAAGACTTCACCTATTATATGGTTTGTGGACTGGACTATCTACTTTCTCAATGTATTTTTTTGCCGTTTGATGCCCAATTAAGACGAGGGCTAGAAGAAAATTTAAATAATAATGGGACTTTGGGAGCTTATGAAAACAATCAAATAGCAGAATGTAACAAAACCATGAACCGGTGTAAAGGACCTATTCCATTCAGTCAACATTTTGAATTATTAATGTAACGCTTGGTTAAATTCACGGTTCATGATTTCTACACGCTTTATTAGATACGGTTGTCATATAAATATAAGTACGTTAGGCCCGAGGGTGGTTCACGACTTATCCTTTCCAATACAACAGTTTTTTGCATCTCTACAAAATTCTGTATCTGTATATATTTTTTATTTGCTAAAGAGCAAATGTAAAAAAATCACAAAATGCACATAAACTTTCAAGTATCTGTGTTATTGTTTTATTTAATTTCAAATATAAAAATATAAAATTTTCTTATGGAAATAAGGCCTTGGATGGTTATATATTTCCTCAATTCCCCCATATAGGATAAATCGGGGCTAGTTGAGCAACTTTTTGCTTGATCTCCCATAACCTTAAGAATATGCATCGGATTTAATTGATTCTTACTCTGTTAGGCTCGTAATTTACTCTTCTCCAAAATGTCTAGCGGTGTAAAAACGATCCGAGTATAAGTTTAAAAGTTATTGTCGGAAATGCGAGAGCGCTCTAAGTTGCTCAACGTGCCCCACTAGTGGGGCTAGTTGAGCATGGATATGAGGCTAGTTGAGCAATGGCTAAAATGGACTTGATGACTGTATAGAATGAGCTGAATATAAAATAATTGTAATTAATAAGCAAATATTTATTTATTATGATTATTACATGCTCATTTTGTTATCATATCTCTGGAAAAATAAAATTAAAGTCAAACAAAATTAAATTTTTCCAATCTTTGCATTATTATTACACTTTTTATATTTAAAATTATATATTTAAGAATAATTATAAATTAAATTTTAATTATTATTAAAAGTAATAACTAATTATGACATCAAGAAGTCTCTATCACAATGAATACAAATATAGGTTAGACCAACGTTTGGCACACATTTAATATGGGACCATTGTTTGCAAATCTGACACTGAATCCAGTTTTCTCCAGGCATGCTCTCAGAAAATTCAAAATTTTTGGTTCCTAGCCAAAAATTTTGTGAGCCACTCCTTGCCTGCCATTTTGTTTTGGGTCTAGGTGGCTGGCATTTAAACCTCAAATTTAACTGCACACTCGTAAGCAAGACGACGGACATCTTTAGGCGTATACCCATAGAAAATCGACCCCATTTGGGGCAGATATTTCTTCAAGGAAATTTCTTGTTCTTGGGAAAATACTTGCCTTGGGGTTTTATAATCCATGGATGGCGCACAACCTTCATACTTTAGTTTAAATACATATCTCTTTAAAGTCATCCTGTTAATCTAAACTTGAAGAGATTTACCACTAAACACCAAATAACTATTTTTGAACTGCTCGACGCACGTTTCGTTAACCATGTTAGCATCATCAGAAGATGATTTAACCTTAATCTAAAGATGATTTAATCTAAGATTAAATCATCTCCTGATCATGCTAACATGCTTAGCGAAACGTGCGTCGAGCAGTTAAAAAAAAGTGATTTGGTGTTTAGGGGTAAATCTCTTCAAGTTTAGTGTTTCACACCAAAGGTTCCAATAGAAGAATTGATCATCCGGTTAATATCAAATTGTTTGGCTGCAGCATTTAAAACTCATTTTTTCCTCCTCTATAGCTTTTGCTGCTTCACTCAATTGTTGACTAGTAGCTAAATCTTTTGAGATCTTTCTTTTATATGCACGCATCCTAAAATGTAATAATAATTATTAATACAGTTATCAATATAAATAATTTTAATTAGTAAACTTTGTGTAGAATCATCACATGCACAAAGTAATTGATGGTTATTAATTTATTAAAAATATTTGATTTTACAATGAACATCTAGTGGGGTTAGTTGAGCAAGCATTGAACGCCCTTTACTCAACTAGTCCCAGTTGAGGCAACAAAATATAAATTAGGTTATAAAAAAATCATAAGAGTTACAAATAAATAACCATCTATAATCGAAAGAACAATACTTAAGTGATTTTTAAATACTTACGTGGTCCTTATTAAGTGTTTTTATACGAGTATAGTAGAAAAATTATGATAACCTGTAATATTTTTTTTAGGCCGAAGAAAAATAAAACGTTCTCTTATTTTATCGGAGCACCGGAGAGCAATTGACAGTCGCGCTATGTATTCCCCTCCCATAATCATTTTTTTCACCATTTATACTTTTGTTGTAGGTTGCTTAGTTGCCGAGATATTTTGATTGCATAACTTGCCCCTATGATCAACTAGCCCCGCTCTACCCTACGAATAAAATCCCATTTAGGTGCGAAAAGAAAAATATCAAGAAGAAAAGAAACTAATTATTATAGAACATATTAACGAGCTTTTTGTTAAACGGTCTCTTCCTATATTCCATAATATGAGTATTTTAAATGTTACCAAAATAGTTTGAATTAGACCAATATACCGTTATATTTTGTATCATTATACAAGGTGTTTTCAAAGTTGAGTCATTTATTTTAACAGATTGTAGAACTCGCAAAAATAAGTAATTTTACCAAAATCATTTATATAAAAGTTGCAAAATAAAGAAGTTATAAACAGTTACAAAATTTAAGAACAGACTTAACTTTTTGATATTCTCGACCACTGCGTTTTAGAACTCGCAAATAGAAGCCAATTTAGCCAAAATCATTTATATAAAAGTTGCATAATAAGAAAAACAAAAATGTTACAAAAATTGTTCAAAATTGTCACCAGTTGTTCGGTTAGTACAAAATCTTGCTCGGCGTACCCATACTACACCCGTCAAAAATAAAATTCCGGTGTCCACGAATAACATCACCAGCATTTTCGATGCGCCGTTGTAGTTCTCCGCAGTATTTACTTATCCATCATAATAAACTAACTTTTTTAAATAGCCCCACAGAAAAAAACCCTAGGGCGTTAAATCCAGAAAGCGTGCAGGCCAAGAAATGGTTACAGTGCGCCCTATCCATCTTTTTGAAAATTCATGATTTAAATGTAAGTGAATTTCTCGTCTAATATGTGGCGGAGCTCCATCATATAGAAAACACATATTCTGTTTAACATTTAAAGGAACATCTTGTAAATTGTGGCAAATTGTTTTGAAGAAAGTTTAAATCATTTTCACCTGTCAGTCGACCTGGAAGACAGAAAGGCCCAATAAGCATGCCAGTTACTACGCCAACCCAAACATTTACTGAAAATCTGTGCTGAAAATGGGTTGTTTTCATACCATGCGGATTTTTTACTGCCCAAACATTGTTGTTGTGGAAGTTATTTCCTCCATTTCTTATAAATGTGACGTCATCGGCAACCAACACAAATTTGTTAAAATTTTCTTTTTTGTCGAACCGTTGTAAAAGCCACTGACAAGATTCAACTCTCCTAGGATAATCTTCGAGTTGTAACGCTTGTACCCGCCGATAATAATAGGGATAAAAGTGTTCTTGTCTTATAGTCTTCTAAACTTTACTATGACCAACTTCAACTTAACCTGCTATAGCATACCTATAGACCTAGTTTTCTACAATTCTACAACTTCCTCCTTCTTCTCTTCCTCCCTTCGCGTAGCAGAGGTCTTCTAGCATGACTTCCTCGTTGTGGCTTTAAGTACCATGTGTCGTGAAGTCTTGTAACTAAATTTACAAAGATCCGCGGTGCCGAATGATTTCGTAAAGGAAACCTTTCTGGGTACAAACGACATGCTGCGGTTGCATTTTGTTAACACTCTCCGTAAATTAATATTATGTCCACTAGTTCATTGTTTTCATAAACGTGTGGCATTTTAATCGTAGAAAGTACTCAAAAATTAAACACTAACTATTAAGGAACTATTACCACTGGCCAAATCGAACATCGCACTCAAAAGAAATACCGTACAAGTATACAAAAAAAACTAGTCATACCCAGTATCAGCAGTAAACAAATAAATCAATTCTTCTATTGGAACCTTTGGTGTGAAACACTAACCTCAAAGAGATTTACCACTAAACACCGAATCACTCTTTTAAAGCTCTCGACGCACGTTTCGCTAACCATGTTAGCATCAATAGGAGATGATTTAATATGTATTAAATCATCTCCTGATGATGCTAACATGGTTAGCGAAACGTGCGTTGAGGGCTTTAAAAAAGTGATTCGGTGTTTAGTGGCAAATCTCTTTGAGTTTAGTAAACAAATACTTTATGTGTTTACAACGCAGTGGTCGAGAATATAAAAAAATCAGGTCTCGTTTCAAATTTTGTAACTGTTAATAACTTCTTTATTTTGGAACTTTTATATATATATATATATATGATTTATGGTAAAATTAGTTATTTTTTCGAGTTCTACAACCTGTTAAAATAAATGAGCGAAGTTTAAACACACTCTGTATAGAGTATGTGTAACAGAAAATATTTATGGTTTGAGATTTTACCAAAAAGTGATGTTTTCTTACAATGATGCCTGCTAACTTACGATATATTTTTATAACCATGTATTATATTCTCCACGCATCCAAAGTAAAAGATCCTTTTTATATTTCAATTATTAAAAATCGTTGCTCAGGGATCATGAAAAACTATTATGTTTCTTCTTTTGCGCTTCCAAGGTAGTCGTTATTAAGAATATAAAATATTAAATAAAACTATAGATCGATAAAAATTGACAAATTCTATTGAATATTTGCTGGAATATTAAGGGAATGGAAGACTTGATCAGTTGGGAGCATGGAAGCAATGTAGGTAAATAATCGAAATTAGCTATATTTTTATATTCCATATAAACATATATTGATGACAAACGATTTAGATGCATTCGAAAACATTTTTTCTAATCTTATTAACAGCCACGTTACATATTTTCTTGCCAGAAAAATAAATTCCCCTTTATCCTTCTAGCAGTCGCGCTAAGTTATGGAATCAGTCAGTGGTCGCTGCAGACTCCTACTCCACCAATAGAGAACGTCGTATTTTTACTACGTAGTGATTAAGACAGACAATCATATAACAAAAAAACACCTATTAAACTTAAATTATTGTATTACCTACTTATTTAATAACATAAAAATATATCTAATACATTGTTTTTTAAAATGACATGCAAAACTTCTAATACAAACATTTAAGTTAAACAGTTAAACAGTTAAAAAGGAACATAAACATAACTTGAAAGTAGTATAATAGCCATTGTAAAATTAAGTTTCAGCATGCTCTATTTCAAAACACTCTGGAAAATTATTAAAGCGTGTTCCAAACATACATAAGTGTGACATTTACACATAGCACATCGACCTCTTTAATTTGCTGGACGTTTCCGAGACCCGACTTCTAGTTCAAGAATCTCCCTCGTTCTTAGTTTTATCGATCTTAGTATATTCGATACAGTAAAGCAAATTCTTATGTAATCACGTTTTAATTCAAAAAATAGTTTCCGCAAAAATTATCTCTGTAGATTTTTTTATCTACGTCATTCACCTTGTAAATAACTAGATAATTTATACCTGCAACGTTTAACATTGAGTTTTTACTCGATGTTAAACGTTGGTCATCTTCAAGTTACCATTGAGATTACCATTCAGATCAAGATTACCATTGGCCACCTTCGAGTGGCACGAGCACAATTATATGCAGCGCAAAGTTTGTCCACCGTATCTACTCCTCCTTTAGTTGGAATGTTAGCTACTATGTCTGGTTTCTTTTTTTTTCACTATCAATAGTATCATGATGGTGCAAACTTGACATAAGCAAAACAATTTTACCTTTTTTCTTGGAACATAAGATAAGACCAAGCAATTCTCGTGAAAGGCAAACATTGATGACTTTTCAGGCCGATTTACTGGGCGGGTAAATTCAAAAAGAAGCTCTGTTTTATTTTTCCTAACTGTTTCTACGAGAATCATCCTGAAAGGCTCCTTTTTTCGCCGGTTTTCTATCAACTTAAACTGGCAAACCAATTATCAGTAGTTACGTTCCTTCCACTTCCTCTTATGCGTTCACACATCCTTTCCACAATAGTATCTGGGACATTATTTACCTCCCAAGGACCCACAGGCTGTTTGCCAACATATACTTCCAAGTTACAAGTATAAAAAACTTTGTGGTCACTAAGGGCATACATTTTTATTCAGTTTCAGAAAACTCAGATGATTTAAATAAAAAAAAATAACTAAACTACCGCTTGTCCCTTATCACAAGATAGCCCGCTTGGCTTTATTTTTAACAACGAGAAAAAGTTCAACCTCGATTGTCCAGATGGACACTTACTAAGCAAGTAAGTGTCCATCTGATGAATAGTCATCTGGTCAATCGTAGTTTAAGTGAATTACTTAGAACTCCAAAACATGCCTAAACGTCAAAAGAAATTATCAAAAGTGCATTAACGAAAAAAAAAACGAATATTTTGAAAGACAATAAAGCCTGTTGACCGGGAGATTGATATCTGTTGCCATCCGGTGACTCGGGAAACGAAATGCAGCTTTGCTTGTTGCTGTTAGTATTTGGATGGATGGCCCACCAGAGACCAGGTTGGCGTAGGACATTTCATTAGGCAGAGTAGAAAATCCGACAAGGATTTTTCCGTCAGTCACGCCAGTTCGAGGTAGGGTAAGACCGAATACCATCTGAGAGGTATTCTAAGTTGGTCACTCGCTAATCGATAGGCTTCTCGAGAGATTTACGCTTAAGCATAAATCCAATGGTTGATAGCCGAGGGGGGTGCTAACTGGGGTTATCAGTAGTCGATGAGCATGGTTCGGAAACCACTTTAAGCTGCAATTCTAATGCAAAATAACGCCCAGTGCGTTGATGCATCTCTAATTTAAATAAATACATATTTCAGCATCGAAAATATTTATTTCTGATGAAGTTGCAGAGTTAGTGAAACCGACACACATTAAACTGGAAATTATGCCAAATTTCCACACAAAAATTTTTAAACAAAATATTAAATTTCATTTATATTTTCTATTGTTAGATGTTATTGTCAGGAACCAAAAAAATAAATACGACATTAAAATATTAAAAACATACGAAAACGCTAAGACGGACAATCAAGGTAAAATGAAGGAGGAGTTTGAGAAACCAGGGACTTATACAGCATTAGCAAAGTCAGTAGACGATGGACGGACACCAATATAAACTGTATTAGAAAAATTTCCGGTGAAGACAATTGGGATTCGAAAGAAAGTGAAAAATAAAAAAAAATGGTACGACGATGAATAAAAAAAATGCGACGGAGAATAGAAACTTTGTCCGACTGAAGTGCATTAAAAAATCCATAACATCGCAAAAAGAAGAATAAGAGAGACTGAGAAGGGAGGCCAAAAGTGTAGGAAAGAGAAAAAATCGGTACTTTTAAAAACGCAAATAGAGCAGATACAAGAAGTGGTTCAAAAATATTTTGAAGCACTGTTAAACTGAACCACCAGAGATGATAGATGAGGATGACAGATATGATGACAGGAACCAACATATGAATGCAACGCAGCCATTGGCAGCAGTACAATCGAGGAGGAAGAAAGTTTAATAAAACTCCCGGCCTAGATCACATTTTCTCAGAACTACCGAAACTTGGAGGCGAGGAATTATCTCAAATCATTCATCAATTAATATTTAACATCTGGAATGATGAGCAGATGCCTGAAGGGTGGCAGCAGGCGGTAATATGCCCGGTTCATAATAAAGAAGATAAACTGAAATGCGAGAACTATCATGCCTTGAACTATATGATATATGATTATATAATTGCTTTGCACAACTTATTCTGGCAAACTATGTTCTGGCAAACATACGAGGTATAGTTTTAAATGAGATCCGTTTTTTAGTAAGAAGAAACATTCTATAAACATTTGTCATACCGTTCAACAAATTTTTTAAATTCCGACGTCAAAGAAAATTGCGGCCTGTGAAGAAGCCTAATCTATGACTGCAGTTTCAACTTCTTCGTCGTTGTTGAACCGTTGACCACCAAGGAACTTCTTTAAGTACCGAAACAAGTGAAAATCACTTGGTGTAAGGCCTGGACTGTAAGGTGGATGATCCAATTCTTCCCATCCCTAAGACCTGATTAGACCTTATGTTTGTGCAGAAACATATAAGCCACGCCGCTTACTTTGTATGGCATGCAGGAGTTTTCTCAAGGTAATACAATACGCATCAGAATTGATTGTTGAGCTTCTCGGTATAAAATCCAGTAACAAAATGCCTTTGCTGTCCCAAAAGACAGTTGCCGTGATCTTTTGTGCTGAAATTGTCTGTTTGGTTTTCACTCTGGTTGGCGACGATGTGTGTTGCCATTCCATTGACTGTTGCTTGGACTAAGGAGTCATGTGAGACATTTCCATGTGAGTCATGTGAGACACAAGTCTCATTTCCTGTAACTATGTGGTCTAATAATTCATCTCCTGAAATTGAAACTCCGGTGGAAATTCACTAATAACTCTGAAATCATGAAGCGCCGGTTCTCTCGCATTTGTTGTCCACATCATGAACCAAATCTTCAGAAATCATAGAAGGTCGGCCAGGGCGTGGCTCATCATGCACATTAACCCGACTGTCCTTGAACAGCCTCGCCCACTCTCGAACTTTACTCTCACTCAACATTATCACCGTAAACCTCATAAATCTGACGACGAATTTCCGCTGTTGCCAAGTTTCTTGCACTCAAGAATCGAATTATTTCACAGTCGGAGCGACTCAATTTTCTTTAACATAAACTTCTACAGCTCAGCTGTTGTGAAGTTTCGTTGTTCAAGTTGTGAAGGAATTTACGTTTTTGAGAACCAAACTTGTCGAAAATAACATCACAGGAGATATCAGAAATCGTATTATGAAGGATAACATGTTACTCATTCCCTGTATTCTGTCCCAAGGTCTATGGTTATTCAGAGAAATACAAAAGGTATGATCTGTGCAACATTCATTCGGCCAGTAGTCACTGATGGCTGCAAGACGTGGACCTTCACAAATAAAATAGAAGAGATGCTTGCTGTATTTGAAAGATGAGTATTGATCGCAGATATGAATCAGATTGATATGATAGCAGAAATGATAGCGGATTGATATGATAGCAGAAATGATAACGGATTGATATTAATTTTTGCTAGGAATGACAATGGAACTTGGTGGATCAAGCATTAATTTGAACTTAAATAATTGTATAAATATCTGGATATTGCAGAGTATGTGAGGGTTCAGCATCTCAAATGGGTATGACACGTAGCGAGAATATCAGAAAACCAAATACAAAGGAAAATAGGTAGCTATAGACAAGCAATACTAGAATTGTTTTATTTAGTGGTTTCCATATTATTTGAAATGTTGTGCGGAAAAGTTGTTCGTTTCAGACGCATACATTTTCTAACGTATTTGTAGTGATAGAATAAAGTAAAAAAATCTTGAAATTCCAGTTGATATAAAGTACATTACTTGGGTTTAACCGATACATCTATACAAAAAAGGCTATATCTATACTCCACTATAGTCTACACGATGTTTTGGGTATGAAAAGCTTTCCACTTGTTTGTTACAAGTTTGTGTTTGCTACAAGTCTACAAAAGGTGTATCCGAGTGAACACTATTTAGGGGTGTTTAGAGGTATTTGAAAGCGAATCTGCTAACTTTCTTCGACGTTTTATAGCAGTAGATAATATGCGGGTTCAACATTATATGCGAAAGAAGAAACCGTACTCCAAACCGTGGGTGGGAGTAGGAAAAGTCATGACTACGATTTTCCGAGATTTTCGTGATGTGATGCTCATAGAGTACCTGGTAAGAAACAGAACCATCACATAGGAATATTATGCTTCACTACTAGACCAAAATTAAGCCGCGCTATTCAAAGTAGAAATATACATTCAAAAGAAAGTGTTTTTTTCACTACATACCTCGCATTGTTGCTGCAAAACTCCATGATCCGCGCTTCAGAGTGTTTACGAGAAGAGGAAGATGATGTTACTGTGTTTTTTCTTTCAAATAAAAATGCCATTTTGTTACTTAAATATTTATTATCGACGATTTAACAAATTAACAATTATTATCATCTGAAGAACTGCGCTCCTCATTTTGACTGCTCCTATATGCTGCGCATCCTGCTAACCAATACTAGAATTGCTATATTTAGTGGTTTCCACATTATTTGAAATGTTGTGCGAAAAAGTTGTTGGTTAGGTTTGGTCGGTCAAACGGGTCGGCAAAAACGGTCGGGCAAAAATATTTGCAACGGTCACGTTGCAAATATTTTTGCATTCTTTAAATGTACTAAACACGTACTAAATGCTTTATTTTGGGTTCTTTTATAAACTCTTGATATTCATTTGAAGTCAAAGTGATTGCTGCCACAATTAGAGGATTTTCTTTATATTGGGTCTCGATTTTTTGGAGCTTTTTCCTCAGTTCATTATAATGATTCTCTAGAGTTATAGCGTTTATGGTCTGAAGTAGGTTGTTTTTCTTATTCCAGTAATAAGGAATTTTTTTTTGATCCAAACTCATCACGTATTTTTTCAACAATGTTATAAACGCATAGCTAAGAGTCTGTTTTTCGTTGATTTCTTGCATATTTAAAAAGACAATTGTTTTCAAACAGTAACTGGATATGCAGGAATGATTTAAAGATGATCTCATTTTTTTCAATAATCTTAGGGCTGGTTTCAATTTCTGTTTACTCTTAATGAGCTCCCGTTCCTGTGCTTGAAATGAAGGTCTCCACAGTCTGTTAGGATTCAGAGGCTCATTCGGATGTTTAGGAACTAAGAAAAACTCCCAAATACCTTTGTTTAGGACGGGATTCTGAGTATAACCTCCCTGTGGCCAATCAACCTGACCAAATTTAAAAGATGGTACCAGATCCACGTCCACTGGTCCAGAATACCCTGGTAATCGTAAAGTTAGAGCTGGCCCAGATTCTGAATGGTAATTTATATCAACTATTCCAGGTTCTTTTATACAATTTAGGGCTTTCGTTAAAAGACCTTTTACCCAATATAAAACCAAATCTGTTTGCAAATAGTCATCTTTGATGTACTTGTCGAGCTCCGAGCAAAAACCCTTCTTAATTTTGAACCAGAACCATCCAGGTTTAGTACTATTATTTAGGGCGACACACCCGCATCCTTTTCTACCGCAGCTGTCGCATTGTTTTGGAAGAACGAGTACCATGTCTATATCGAATTCGTCCGGTTTTTCTACTTTTAACCCGTCGTAGTAACTGCCTCCGAAAAAAAACCGTTCGAATAATTTACGAAAGAGTGGATCTAATTCCTTCATTTTCACTTTTAGTTTATCCAAAGTTGCATTCAAAATGTTGGTATTAAACATCCTTTCTTTATTATCTATGGACACATATTTGGTGTTAATCAGTTGCAGTACTTCTTCCATTCCTGCGTAATTGGCCTTCTTGGGAAAATCGGATTCAAAACCTGCAACATATTTAATTCTAAGTATCATTGAGTTCATTTTATTAATTGACATTGACTGTATCACATTACATTTACAGTCTTTTGGAGGGAAAATATGGCGATGATGATATAATATAATGATGTTCATTAATTATATAATTATTATATTAAAAATTCAAGATGTTATTTATTTAATTTTTGTGCGGAGCTAAACCATGAATATGGAGGATTATTGAGCATTAATAAACTATTTTTCATCTTTTATGTTTTCGCAAACAACCTTGAACCGGTTGATTATTGTGTAGCAAATCCAGAAGACCATCTCCATTGTTTCTGGTATTCGGGCTAGTGAGCTATACATTTTAATCCCTATAGCCAGAAGACAGTAAATATATATATATATATATATATATATATATATATATATATATATATATATATATATATATATATATATATATTAAAAAGCTAAGAAACTTCACCCATGCTCCACGACGTGCTTTACCATTCCTACCTCCGCCATCCAAAGCGCCAGCAAGCGTCTCCCAAGACTGGTTTCTGGCCTTAAGCCGTCATCAGTTGGGCTCAAGCCGGACAACTGAACGGAACGCATCAGTCAGACTGTGCGAAACCGTTCGTGACCCGTCTAACCTCGGGTAAGTACCAGGCATAATCGAAAAGCTTAATGAAGGTTTTACAATTTCGATAGGGAAAACTCAATCGAAGGAATGCATTGTCAGAACGTCCGACTCCATTCAATGGGCTCAGAAGCTGATTTTTGAGAATCCAGGGAAGTTGATTCGAAAATTGTCATCGGTTGTCCGTATGAGTGAAAAAACTATGCGTCGAATAATCGAACAGAACCTCCGCTGCAAATCTTACACAATTAAAGTTAGGCAGATGCTTTCCGAAACTGCCAGGATAAAGCTAGTTGAACGTTGCAACCTGCATTTGTGTTTCATAAGAAACAATGCTTCCAAACGCCTCAGGTTTTTTTTCTGTTTCCGGCGAATGTTCACGTGCTAAGTGCTGTGAGCAGTGAGGATGATATGATGCCACCGCATTTCTTTAACAAAAGGAAAAAGCAGCAGGACAGTGCGCCCGCCTACATAAGTTATTTAATTCAAAAAAAGTTCAACGTCGACATGTTTTGGTCCAATAAATTGTGGCCTCCCATCACCCCAGATTTAAATTCTTTGGACGTCTATTTATGGAGTGTGGTGAGTCAGTGAGGATATATTGACTAAATGTGTTCTTTATGATTGTTTTACAACAAACAATTGGGTAAAAAAAAATATTAACTTTTGCGTATTTACAATATCACTTATGTTTAAAAAAAAATTAATTTGTCCGAATTTTGGTGCACCCTATATATATATATATATATATATATATATATATATATATATATATATATATATATATATATATATATATATATATATATATAGATTATAATAATAGTGTGGACATACTTCTTTGAAACGTGTTTCAATATTCGTGTTAGAAAGATTGTACGCCTGATTTTCAAGCATATTCCTTTTGCTGTACAAATGTTTTATTTTTAAGTCAAGCCATTTCAATTTAACATTTTTTTAATTATTAATATTACGCTTGAGTAACTTCAGGCTTTATTATGTGCAAGTGTCATATAAATGGAACATAGTTTAGTCTTAGACTTAGCAAAACGCACGTCGAGATTCTAAATAAAGTGATTTGGTGTATCTCTTCGAATTTAGTGTTTCACACTGAACGTTCCAATAGAAGTAATAAAAATTAACTAATATACACAGTATGTTGAAAAAATAATGGAACTTTTAAAATTTAAAGAACACTACTAGCGTCATTTATGGTGATAATTGTATATTCAGTACACGTGTTCAGGTACGAGTGGTTTAAGCGATTCCAGAACGATGTGTGCTTTTGAAGACGATCCACAACCAGGCCGGCCAAAAAATAAAAATCGCGATAAGTTGGTGCAAAAAGTACGTGAAATGATCACCTACGACGCTAATTCGATTGTGAGAAGGATAGCAAGGGAATTAAATATGGCCAAAGATACTATTTACGAAATTTTGATAAAGGATTTAAACAAATGGAAAGTTTGTACTACTCATGCTCAACGTCCTCCGTATTCACCTGATTTATCTTCGTGCGACTATTTGCTGTTTCCCATACTTAAGCTTGACATGAAAGGACCCGTTTATGATAGTGTTACACCAGTCTAAGAAGCCGTAACGTGGGTCATTGAGGCAATTCCGAAAACGACATAAAAATTTATGCGAGCATTGGTTGAACGTACCTAGCGGTGTATTGATGCAGAAGGGATATGAGTAAAAAGAAATAATTTTGGCTGAATAATTAATTTTATTAAAAAGTTTAGTTATTTTTCCGACATACTCTGTATCTATCATAAAGAGCAAAAACAAAGAAGTTAAATACAGTAACTTGCTGTTTGGTTGTAAATCTCTTTCAGTTTGTCAAATAATGGAGAAAAGAACACTATTTGCAAATCTTCAAAAACTTCAGACAAGAAGTTTGTCGAACCGAACGGATTCCAGACGATTGGAAAGATGCTCTAATCCATTCACTACATAAGAAAGGAGATAGAATGGATGTAAACAACTACAGAGGGATATCTCTTCTTCCAGTTTGTTGCAGAGTTATATCTCAATATCTACTAGACAGGGCACAGGGACAGTTAAAAATTGGTGAATATCAAGCAAGTTTTCGATCCTGTTTTAGATCCTGTCCGGAACAGATCCTGAATTTAAAGTTGATCCTAAGACATCAAAAACTATAAAATAAAAATCTCGTCTGTACAATTATAGATTTTAAAAAAGCATATGATTCTATTGGTCGCAAATCTTTACTCCAAATCTTGAAAGAACAAGGACTAGATCTGAAAACGTTGGCAATTATTAGAGCAACACTAACTAACGCAATGTCAAAAGTTAAATTCATGGGTGACATTTCAGAGCCTTTTGAAATTAAAACTGGAGTGAGACAAGAATATGGACTCTCGCCACTTTTATTTAATTGTGTTCTAGAAAAGATGATCTAGCCATCTCTATCTCAAGATATATTAACAGCATAAAAACAAATTGACACAAATCTTAAAAGAAACAGTAGAAAGAGTAGAATTCCAAATTTGCTTTGAAAAGACAGAACACATGACTTGCAACAGACTAAGAACACCATTTCTAAAAACAAAATATGGTAACATCAGACGAGTCTCCCAATTTAAATAATTGAGTGAAATAATCATGGAAAACGGGTTGGAAAAAGCGCCCAATAAGGGTAGGTGTCAAATGGACACTGCATTGAGACTTGCATAAAATATTTAAAACAAACAGACATTACAACACAGTTATTAAGCCAGGATGTCTATATGGTGCAGAAATGTTCATTTTGAATAGAAACAAAGACATCGAGGAGATCGAACAGAAAGAAAGAAAAATCATAAGAAAAATCTTAGGCCCGAAACAAATAAATAGCACAACATATCGACGAGAAAACCAAGAAATCAAACAATACACAGATATACACAGCGATATGAGAAAAAGAAGACTTAAGTTTATCGGATATATAAAACGAATGAATTCGAATAGGCTAACTAGATATATAGTTGAATTTTATGAAAATAGGAGTAGAGCTAAAATAGAAACAATTAAATGGATTGCTGCAAGTAAAAATAATCTAAGATCAGCAAATATTCCACAAGGTGAAATTCAGGATAGAAAATGTTTCAGACACAAGGTTAACAATTGGGAGGTTCGCCAGAGAGAAAAATGTAGGAAGACTGGAACAACATGGTCCGACGAAAGGAAAAAAGCTCATAGTGAAAGAATTAAATCAGTTTGGGCGTAAATGAAGGCTAACAACTATTTATTTCTAAAGTATGATTCGTTAGATGACGTGCTGTGAAGTTTCAGATACATGCGTTTTGTTGCTTGTCTTAGGCCAGTTGGACTCTGACGCCAGTTGGGCTCTTCAGTCGAAGCGGACAACACTTGAACATGTCAAATGCGATTTTGACGAAACGTCGTGACTCTTCACAGGATCAACGGATCGACACCCGGAATGATTTAGAAACACAAATATATATATATATATATATATATATATATATATATATATATATATATATATATATATATATATGTATATATATATATATATATATATATATGTATATATATATATATATATATATATATATATATATATATATATATATATATATATATATATATATATATATATATATAAATCCCAAATGAGGATAAAAAAATAGAAATTCTTTTGTCCTCAGCAACTTTATTAAATATGACCTGACTCTTCTTCTTCAAACGGCGACTCTTCACATCTAACTAAACTATTGAAAAATTCTAACTTTTCATCTATTGGTCACCGTTTTATGTAAAAAAACGTATACCTAGAAACCCCTAGGAGAAGGTAAAGGCCCTTGATGGGTTGTGAAAGAAGTATCTCGCGGGGCCGTTTTCTAGCCTTACAGCCAACATTTCAGTTTCGGACACCTAAAACTTTTTCTTTATTTTGATTTTTTCTGTTTATTTCTTCATAAAATTTCCAAAGCAATATCAAACTAAAAGGGTTAGTTACGCATATATATGTATTTGATGCGCACTGATGACTTTCATCTATTTGAGATACACCCAACTGAAAAACTATTATAATTTTTGTTTTTATGTAGTTGTTTTCAGCGTAATATACAAACTAAGTATTACTTACCGTTGCCTTGTTCAAACCACGAGCAAGTAATTGAAGGAAAACGGTACAAAGATTTGTGAAGCTAAAATTCGCCAAACAATTGAATAAATGCAACACGATTTAGCAAATTGGCTGGTTATTAGATTAATGTGAACGTAAATAGCAATTTTTATAATTTGTTGATTAGATAACAATAGTATATACACGTATAGTGTTCTAACACCTACATTAGGTTTACAAATCCAGATTAAGGCAAAATAATACATTCATCTTTATTTTCTGTCTTCTTTGTCTTTATTCTGTTTTTATTACGATTATAGATGCATCTGCTATTTTATCGCGTCTATTTTTTGCTGTTTTTCTCAATACCCCATTATAGTCGGATGGATACTACAAATATCCATACCTGTACTAGCATTCGAACGCGGGATCATTGTATTGCCAGGCGAATGACTACCCCACCTGACCACCGCGGTCAGTTTACTGTTGTTTATATGCATGTCTGAAGTTTTTGAAGATTTGCAAATACTGTTCTTTTCTCCATTATTTGACAAACTGAGAGAGATTTACAACCAAACAGCAAGTTACTGTATTTAACTTCTTTGTTTTTGCTCTTTATGATAGATACAGAGTATGTCGGAAAAATAACTAAACTTTTTAATAAAATTAATTATTCTGCCAGAATTATTTCTTTTTACTCATATCCCTTCTGCATCAATACACCGCTAGGTACGTTCAACCAATGCTCGCATAAATTTTTATGTCGTTTTCGGAATTGCCGCAATGACCCTCGTTACGACTTCTTAGACTGGTGTAACACTATCATAAAAGGGTCCTTTCATGTCAAGCTTAAGTATGGGAAACAGCAAATAGTCGCACGAAGATAAATCAGGTGAATACGGAGGACGTTGAGCATGAGTAGCGACGGTTCTGGACACAAATCGAAGTACAAACTTTCTATTTGTTTAAATCCTTTATCAAAATTTCGTAAATAGTATCTTTGGCCATATTTAATTCCCTTGCTATCCTTCTCACAATCGAATTAGCGTCGTAGGTGATCATTTCACGTACTTTTTGCACCAACTTATCGCGATTTATATTTGGATTTGGATCGTCTTCAAAAGCATCACTTTCGTTCTGGAATCGCTTAAACCACTCGTACACGAACACGTGTACTGAATATACATTTATCACCATAAATGACACTAGTAGTGTTCTTTAAATTTTAAAAGTTCCGTTATTTTTTCGACATACTGTGTATATTAGTTAATTTTTATTACTTCTATTGGAACGTTCAGTGTGAAACACTAAATTCGAAGAGATACACCAATCACTTTATTTAGAATCTCGACGTGCGTTTTGCTAAGTCTAAGACTAAACTATGTTCCACCATTAAGGAAGGATCGCGGCCGTATCTTGAAAACTATTTATCCCACAGCTTTGCGGAAAAAAATATTATACTAAAACTGACTGTGAGAAATTCACCAAAAATATTTTTAAGCTTCTAAAACGACCGCAAGAGGGCGTGACGAGCTAAACATTTTTAAAAATAATTTTTTGTGTGTATTTTCAAGCGTTAATCGAGTAAGAAAAATTATCAGTTATAATTAGCAAACTGTCTCCTACAACTTTGTTTTATGACATTTTGTCGTAACTTCGCGAATAAAGAAGTGGGGGGGGGGGGGGGGGGAGTTTTACTTATTTAAATAAAAAGTCAAAAAGTATTTCACTACTACCTGCATTAAGTTAAAAAAATATTAACCTAATGTTTGCCTTCCTTCACACTTTACAAAAAATCTCTTGACATGTCAGAGATATCGATTTCGGGTTTTCACTGGATGATTCCTCTTTAAATTACCTTTCTAGCCATGTAATAAAAGCTGTACCATATTAAGACCAATTTTTAATTTAATATTACGGTAAAAATTAAAACTAACTGATTTTTTCAGAAAAATCGAAATATCTCTTGACATGTCAGAGATATCGACTTCGGGTTTTAACTGGATGATTCCTCTTTAAATTACCTTTCTTGCCATGTAGTAAAAGCTGTACCATATTAAGACCAATTTTTAATTTAATATTACGGTACAAATTAAAACTAACTGATTTTTTCATAAAAATCGAAATATCTCTTGACATGTCAGAGATATCGATTTCGGGTTTTCACTGGATGATTCCTCTTTAAATTACCTTTCTAACCATGTAATAAAAGCTGTACCATTCCATTTGAAAAAAACTGAACAAAACTTCAAAAAAGCCATTTTTGAATGTAACGCCACCTCGCGGTTTCATTTATAAACTAAATAATTTATCTCCCAGATTATCTGATTGTCCCAGCAATTGCCTTTTAAAAGAATCCAAATTGAGGAAAATCGGTTTAGGCAAACGGACATTTTATCTAAAGAGGTAAAACTCCCCGCACTTCTTTATTCGCACAGTTACGACAAAATGTCATAAAACGTTGTAGGAGACAGTTTGTTAATTATAACTGAGAGTTTTTCTTACTCTGTTAACACTTGAAAATACACAAAAAAATGATTTTTAAAAATATTTAGCTCGTCATGCCCTCTTGCGGTCGTTTTAGAATTAAATATTTAAAAATATTTTTGGTGAATTTCTCACGGTCAGTTTTAGTATAATATTTTTTTCCCCAAAGCTAGTTTTTTTTTATAAATAGTTTTCAAGATACGGCCGCGATCCATCCTTAATGGGACACCTGGTATATATATATATATATATATATATATATATATATATATATATATATATATATATATATATATATATATATATAGGGCCTTCGTCATATGACCTTTCGAAAAAACCGAGCTCTTCAACTTCCTAGAAGAAGAAAACAAACTTCCTTTCCTAGACATTCTAGCCACTAAAACAACAGAAGGGGCCTTCGGTACATATAAAAAACCAACACACACAAATATATATCTTAACGTACACTCACCCCCACTCAAATCCCAGCAGTAGAAAACATCCTAATTTCAATAGCTTCTAGTTAAGTAGAATTTACGATTATTTATTTAAAATTAAAAAAAAAGTGACAGAATTTTTTTATATTTCAGAAAAAATGACGTTTTTAGGTTATAACATATTGGCTCTATGGAGTTAATGAGTTTATTATCGAGAATATCTCCATAAATATGAATTTTATGAAGAAAATGGAGAGAGAATATATATATATATATATATATATATATATATATATATATATATATATATATATATATATATATATATATGAAGTTTTAGAGACATTGGACGCAGTCCAAAGAAGTGTAAAATTGCATGTATAAGCCATCCGATGGGAAGTAGGCTAAATCATGGGTTGTTGACTGTGGATAGGGTCTGTCTCCCTATTCTTGACGAGAGAGAGCATATGTCGGTACCCTGATGAGTCTAACCATCAACAGACGAATCACATGCCCTCCCTTGTAAGGGTTGGATGCGGCTCGCTCTCGGTCAAGCAACTAACAGAATGGTCATTTTAGCAAAGACGCAGGTTGTTGTGTGTTTCACATGAGATTGTGAAACCAAGCAGTTGAGGTGTATAACTCCCAACTGCTGTTTCTGTATTGGACCTGTCTGTGTTGGACGCAGTTTAAAGAAGTCTAAAACTGCATATATATAAACCATCCGACGAGAAGTTAGCGAAAGTATGGGTTAACTGTGGATAAGGTAATCTTAACTGTGGATAAGGTCTCCCTATTCTTGACGAAAGTTCATATGTCGGTACCCTAGGGAGTCTAACCACCAACAGACGAAACATGTGCCCTCTTGTGGAAGGGTTGGTGGGGCTTACTCCCGGCTAAATATCTAAATGATCATATATATATATATATATATATATATATATATATATATATATATATATATATATATATATATATATATATATATATATATATATATATATATTAGTAAGCTATGTATACACTGTTATATACATGACCGTAGCTGCCATTCAATAACTACTACCTCAAAGATAACTCGTTAGATTTTTAATATAACTTTGACCTTGATTTGAAGTTTTGAATTTGTTATTTTCATACTACATACATCACCAGTATTTTTCCTGATAGTCTAACAATGGATATTTCAATAAAAACAAATACTTATAAACTTATGTAAATTCACCTATGGTATCATTTTATCTTATCAAGTATGCAATGAAGTGTTTCTTCTTTGTTTGTCAATTAACAAATGTCGCTGTTTAAGTACATTTTTAATATCTACCTCTAGAAATTAGAATGGAATAATGGTTTGATTGAATATGATATCCGGCTTAGTAGCCAGATTTAGACTACATAATTTTGTTTTCATAATCATAGATAATAATAAGAGGTATTACATTTATATTGTTTTTTACATTGTTTAAATGTTTTTATTGTTTTTGTTTGTGTGGTGCTATAGCTCGTCAGCCAGCCTAGATTTCTTTGAACCTTCGCCTCCATCCGAATCGATCTTCAGCAGCAAGTGTTTGATGTGTAATAGTTCTTCAGTAGATATTCTTAAAATATTCTGCCACCGTGTCGTTGGTCTACTTCTCTATATTTACACCAGTTCTCTTTAATATAGTTAACTGTAATTTAACTAGCATAGTCTCTTTAATATAAAATTAAAAGTTATCAGCGAAACAGATATATAAGGAATTGAAACAATGATAAATAAAGAAAAACAGAATCGTAAGATGCAGATGACTTGAACGTATTATCACGATCAAAAAAATATTAAGAGAGACATATGATGAAAATCAATATTGAAAATATTGAAAATTGATATTAAACTTGTTGAAACTTGATCTCACGATATCGAATTTTGTTGAAAATTTATAATTCAAATGGTAAATGTTCTAAATAATATTGTACTTGAAGTAAATCAAGGCATCGAACAAGAATTAACCAACGAATAAAACATGATGTCCATCGTTAATGATAAAGAAATTGCGTATACTCTCACCCAGTTCAAAGGAAAATCGGAAAATTATGTCGCGTCCGTTGATAAATTTCATAATAGATATGAGGTAATGACAAATAATACCTTACCAGAATTTGTTTTCTCGTCAATTTGTTCACATTTAATAGGAGAAGCAGGATATTTTCTGATGTGCAGACCCGATTTAGACACATAGCAAGATTAGCGTTAAGAGTAAAATTCGGTGGTAAGAGCAATCGAAATGTGTTATAGCAGGAACTGAACTGAAATGTGTTATAGCAGGAACTGTAATAAAGAATTTTCAGATTTTGTTGAAAGAATTAAGATTTAAAAAATAGAATGATTATAAAAATGAATACGAAAAACATAGATCAAGAAACAAAGTATGCATTTATATGACAAATTAAAGATACAGCGATAAGTGTATTACTTTCAAATTGTTATTCAGAATTGGGAACTTTATCAATGTTAGAAATGACAAATAGTTTAGATGTTGCAAATTTGTTAATCATAAACCACCTTATCGAGCAACAGAAAAATTTACGGACTCTGTCACACAAAATGAAAAACAAAGAATTAGACATTCAGATAGAAAGTATCAATAATAAACAGTTCAAGCATTCTTAAAATGATAGTTATTTTGATTCAAAAAACCACAATTCCAATTTTAGCAATTTTGTTACAAATAATCAAAATCATAATAAGTTTCCAAGTCAACCAATTGACTTCAGACTACGAAATTTACCTCCGCAGAAATTGTTTACCAATGAACAAGTGTTCGGAAAGCCTAGGTATGCATTTCCAAGATCTAGTGGAAGAAAATTAGATAACCCAGAACCAATGAGTATTTCTAGTATTTTGACGAAAAGATCCGCAGATCGAAATTAGAAATTAGAAAAATAGAAACCCACATTTCGCGTTTCAAGAATTAACAAATGTGGAAAATTTAAATGATAATAATGATAAAATGCCAAATACTTCAAATCAAAGTTATAATGGAAACTATGAACATGAAAAATATGAGAGAATTGAAAATTTTCAGAAAGATACCTCGGAAAACGAAGAAAAACTTTAGACTTGAATAACTTGAAACCGAACTCATTACCATATATGCAAATATATAACCCTCCTTTGAAACTATTAGTCGACACAGGATGTCATATGACTATTGTTAGACCTTTCCACCGACAAAATTCCTTCTTACGGACGAAGGAATTATGTTACTGAAAATATCTTATTAGTTATTATAAAACATAGAATGTGATAGCGAAAAGGGATTTTTCAGCTATTCTTAGAATGCGACCGAAATGCAGCCTTATCAGCAGTTCGAGTATAAATAGGATAGACATGAGGAACCCGCAAGACTTAACTAGAGATTAGATTAAAAATCAGAAGGGTCGACCTGTTGTAAAGTCAACACGATTCTTTTTTTTTCTTCTTTATTTGGGAAGCATGGTGGTGATAACATCAAAGTATCGGGGTGCTTTTTATATAACAAAGTAGGTCTAATATTTTGGGGTAATGTAGGTAATGTAGGTCCTAATCTTCGTTTCGTTTCATAAGAAGTAAATTACTCATTTATAATAATTCGTCCTATAAAAAGAAATGTATTAATATTTGAATAAAAGTTCTTTTTAAAAAACTCAAACATAAGTCTCACATACAAAACTATCTTTAAGCTCTGGTAATTCGAGTAGAAATAAAAAAAGGTGTTTGTACAAGTCCACAGGCGTGGAAGCTTAAGCGAATTTCGACGAGTTTTCGTGTTCCTGTATGTATGTCTCGGAATCCAACAGTTTCACACGATTGTACTAAACCGCGGATGCGGTCCTACTGTATTTCGTGTAGAAGATGATCAAATAATCATTAAAGGGGAAAGGCAGTTTAAATTTAAGTGATTGTAAAAAGAATATGCTGATATGTATGAGACAATGACCACTGGGGGAGACTGCAGTACATGAGAACTGTTTTAAAAAGTGAAATATTGTATTTTACTAAATGTTAATACAGTAAAGAGTGTTTTCAAAAAATGTGAGAGGTATTTTCAAATTTCTTTCGTAATTTCGATTGTTGAACGGAAAATTACCCGAACGATCTGATCAAAACGAACTTTTTCTCTCTTGAGGTTTCTTCCTGAAGTTCATGGTCCCTCCGTCCTCCGTGGTTAACGATCCAGTAGGACTTATCTATACCACAGCCAGTGTTATATATACGAAACGCATAAATACAGTAATGTAACTGAGTGACACTAACGAGTTCAAACCCGTATTGAAGACGCATAAGGTGATAGCGTGATTTCCCTTCAAAAGGGAAGCCAACATTGTAGCCAGATCAAAGGCTATGCTCACCAGCCTTATTACTTTATTTACACATCGGAAACCCACACATACAAACCCGTATCTAAAGGCGAAGTCACACCATCATTCATCACAAATACAAGTCATCGTAAATACGTTAATGATAAGCTCTCATTACCGGCGACGAGACCAGAAAACCAAAAATAGGAACAATATCTAGAGCCTTACAACAAAACAATTACAAAAGCAACTACATCAGATGGGCAATAATCCAAAAAAAAACAAGGAAAGAAACATAAGAAAAACGCAGCCATACATAAAAAAAGAATTCTTAGACGGTACAACATCTCCGCCATTTACAAGCCCGCGAAAACAATCAAGGGAATGCTGAACAATTCCAATAGCAACCCCGCGATAAATTTCACGTAACCATTTGGGCTATTGACTTTCCACAACAAACAAATAATATCAGCCCTGTTCCAACACCATCTCGAAACAGGATACGACATCAATTATAATTTACAAAAATTAACAATGAACACACCTACCTGACCCCAGTCTCTCTCGAGTTTGGTGAGGATATATACATTGGTGGCCAATAAATCATTTTGCTACCTTTGTCGCTATAAAAAAAATCTTAACCTAAGTATCAGCACCAGAACCTTAAGACGACGTTTATAACAGAGAACCTATATGATAGAGTAGAAACTGTAGTGAAGATTTCCACCGTAACTGAAAAATAGTTCTTTTTAACGATGAACACAAAATTAATTTATTTGGTTCTGATAGCAAATTGTATGTGAAAAAACGAATTAATGAACAATTCAATCCAAGTAACCCTATGGGTACACGGAAACATGGTAGTGATAACATCAAAGTATGGGGGTGCTTTTCATATAACGGAGTAGGTCCAATATTTTAGATAAAAGAAAATTTGACAAAAAAAATTCACTTAGGAATCTTATGCACAATTATGCAACCTTGAGCTGAAGATAATATGCCTTTACAGTGGGTCTACCACGACAATCATCCCAAACCTAAGGCTCATGTGGCGAAGCAGTGAGTCGAGAGGAAACGTATTAATGTGTTAGAGAGGCTTTCATAGTCCTAGGATCTAAATCCGATCAAGAACCTTTCGGAAGAGTTCAAACGACGTCTTACTAGTAAGTAGTATATATATATATATATATATATATATATATATATATATATATATATATATATATATATATATATATATATATATATATCTTCTTCTTCTTGGGGGTACCATATCCTCATTGGACGTTGGCAATTACCATGGCCCATCTAATCCTGTTGGCCGCTGATCTAAATAGTTCGGTTGATGTCATTCCTGTCCATTGCCTCAAGTTCTTCAGCCATGATATCCTTCTTCGACCAGGTCCTCTCATTCCCTCTACTTTTCCTTGTAGTATAACTTGTAGTAAAGAGTATTTTCCTCCTCTCATGACATGTCCAAAATAAGATGCTTTTCGTTTCTTTACGGTGACAATTACTTCTCTTCTCTTGTTCAGCCGCTCCAGAACCTTTTCATTGGTAACGTGGTGTGTCCAGGAGATTCGAAGTATACGGCGGTAGCACCAGAATTCAAATGCTTCAAGTCGTTTTACAGTGTTCTCTGTCAAGGTCCATGCCTCCACCCCATAGTATAATATTGAGAAAACATAGCATCGGAGAGTCCTAATTCGTAGTCTGATGTTTAGTTTTAGATTGCATAATACACCTCTCATTCTGTTAAATACATTTCGTGCTTTTTCAATTCTGATTTTTATTTCCCTAGCGTGGTCCCAATCTGCGTTCAGGTTGCATCCCAGATATGTAATGTTTTGTACCTGCTCTAGTTTCCTGTCATGCAAGTAGAAATCAGCGATTATGTTCTGTTTGCTGATAATCATAACTTTTGTTTTCTCTATATTGAGACTTAGACCGTATTCTTTGCTCTTTTCTGCTATTCTATTGATTAGTATTTGCAGTTCTTCTGCAGTCTTTGCTAGTAGTGTAGAATCATCGGCGTAGCGGATGTTATTGATGTTTACTCCGTTAACAATTAGTCCCTCGTCTGTTCCCTCGAGTGCCTCCTTGAACAGTTCCTCTGAATATATGTTAAACAGCATGGGTGACAGAATGCACCCCTGTCTAACTCCTTTTTGGATGTTTATTTGAGACGAAGTTAGGTTTCCTGTTCTGATCGTTGCATTTTGGCGCCAGTACAAGTTGGCTATTATACGCCTTTCAGGTCCATCTATTCCGATTCTTTCTAGGATACTTAACAGTTTATCGTGTTTGACCTTATCGAATGCTTTCGAAAAGTCAATAAAACATGCGTATACGTCCGTGTTCACATCTCTTGCTCTTTGTATGAGTGCCTGTATACTGAACAAGGCTTCTCTTGTACCAAAACCGCTCCTGAAGCCGAATTGAGTGTTTCCTATGTGTTCCTCAATTTTCCTATATACCCTTTCATGTATTATTTTCAGAAAGATCTTTAGGAAATGGCTCATTATACTGATTAAGCGATGTTCGTCACATTTTTTTGCCCGTGTACTCTTAGGAATAGGTATAAACGTCGAGGTTAACCATTCCTCTGGGATTGATCCAGAATCATATATTTGGTTAAACAATTGTATTATTGTGTCTAGATGTTCTTCGTCTATAAGTTTTATAACTTCTATATAGGTGTTATCCGGACCAGGGGACTTTCCATTCTTTAGTCGCTTTATGGCTGTGATCACTTCTCGAGTGATATAAGGCCCAGTTATGTCGTTGTTCGTTGCTATATCTCCTCTACTTGTGTCCTCAAAAAGTGTTTCTATATAGGTTTCCCATGTTTTTAAACGAGTTGTGGGATCCCAGACTATGTTACCTTGCTTGTCTGCAAGTAGCGTTCTCCCATTACTTTTGAATACGCCAGCTGCTTCTTTGATTTTCTTGTGCATGTTCAGTGTATCATGCTTTGCGCCTAAGTTTTCTATCTCGGTGCATTGTTCATGCAGGTACTCTGACTTTGCTTCTTTTATTCTTTCCTTGATCGTTATATTCAGTTTTTTGTATTCCAGTTCATCTCTGTTTTTTAGTTTCCGTCTCTCTGCCATTAGCTCCAAGATTTCGTTATTCATCCATTTTTTGTTCTTTGTTCTGTTGTTCTGAGACTTTAAATTGTTGTTTATTGTTGTTGTTATTATACTTTTTATGCTTTCCCATTTGTTGTTTATTGTTTCGGCTGGACATACTTCGGCTGGACTAAGTGTAGCTAAGTTGTTGTTTATTTCTTGTTTCACCCTTTCGATAATTGTTGTATCTTTCAATAGATATATATATATATATATATATATATATATATATATATATATATATATATATATATATATATATATATATATATATATATATATATATATATAGAAATTTCCTGCTTTCAGATTATACATTTTGTTTACAGTTTTGCCGTTACAAGTTGTTTAGTGATCATCTGGCTTATGGCTCTAGATCAAGGCTTCATCTGGATATAAGGCTAAAAGATGTCAAATGCTGTACATAATTAACAAAGTTCGAAATAGAAATCTTCTGTGAATAACCGTTCCTTCTACAAATTAGCTTCGAATTATACCCTATAACTTTAAAAATCACATGGAGACCACCAATAAAGCATATAGTATATAACGCAATAAACTAGCAGTTAGAAATTTTTTCAAATTCAAAAAGTAGAGCTAGAAATGACATATATGGATTACAAAACACGTAGTTAATTCTTTTTTGATAAATATAAGGCTAAAAAAATATAATATATAATTCATATAATTAATGTTTCAAAAACATCCATTAAATTTGCTTGATATAGGCGGCTTTGCTTTTATTAGCTGCTTAGTGACTGTGTTCGTGTCTTAAACCCCGTTCAAATAGTTTTTAAAATTACATATTGGCTCTAGTTAAGCTGTAATAACTTAATAGAAAAATGTAAGTAACTTAAATGAAAAAATGTTAACAACTAATACATTAAGTAAGATAATTACAGATGAAATCCTTCACCTTTTTAATGTATGCGTTAGTGAAGATTAATTTCACTTCAACAATAATATTTTCAAAGAGAGGGCTTTCCAAATATTAATTGTGCAAAGAATATAGAACATTTGAATTGATGAAAACAGTTTATTGTGATGATTGCATCGTGTATTCGTGTGATATAAGTGATTCCAGAACAGTCATGATGCTTCAAAAGGCGAGTCAAAGCCAGACCGACCACAAAACAAAAATCACGATGAGTTGGTGAAAAAGGTGCGTGAAATCATCACCTACGATGCGCATTTGATTGTGAGGTAGATAATGGAGGAATTAAATACGACTAAATACATGATTCACGAAATTTTGATAAAGTGTTTAAATAGACGGAAAGTCTGTGCTCGACTTGTTTCTCACGCCTTAAATAAACACCAAGAAATGACTCGCATTGAACATTGTAACGATTTTATTGATATAGCCAGACGGAACTGGTCATTCTTGAAATCGATTGTAACTAGGGACGAGACTTGGTACTTCAAGTATGATCCTCAAGCAAAGCTTCAAAGTGCTACGTGGAAGTCCACAGTATCCAGAAGTCACGAGAGAAGATAATGTTGATCTGTTTTTACGATTCTAATGGTATTATACTTCGGCAGTTCCACAGAGCCAAAATATAACTAGTGAACATTATCTGGGTGTTATAGAGCGTTTGTGGAAGAGAATCGTTCGAGTGAGTACTAAATAGCGAGCTCGGGGAAGTTGATTTTTGTTGCGCGATAATGCACCATCTCACAAGATCATAGCTGATCATGATTTTTGGCTTCAATATCCTCCGTATTCGCTTGATTTATCTCCGTGTGATTATTTCCTTTTCCCGAAACTCAAACTGGCCGTGAAAGGAACGTTTTATAACAGTGTTACACAAGTTCAAAATGCCATGACGAGGTCATTTGGGTGATTTCGTAAAACGTCATCAAAATTCTATGTTAGCATTGGGTGAACATGTCCAGCGGTGTATTGATGCGGAACGCATGCATTTTGAATAAAAAGAAATAATTTTGGCAAAATAAGTAATTATTATTTTTTTATTAAAAAGTTGCGTTCTTTTTTCTACATATTGTGTATTAATTTTTCAATATTTCAACATTAATTGTTTCTTACTTATAATGGTAATACATTTGCATAAATGACAACTAGACAGGTTGTAACCACTTGTCAAGGTAAAAATTGTGTCAAAAAATACTTCATAAGCTTTCAAAAATTAGAATCATTTTAAACTCATTCCATAAAGATACAAAAAATCTATATATATATCAAATATATATATATATATATATATATATATATATATATATATATATATATATATATATATATATATATATATATATATATATATATTGAAATAAAACAACAACCAAATTAGATGCCTTGAAACTATATTTTTTATGTGAAATAATATTAAATGTCATTCATGTTTGAATAATTTCGGACAAATATCCGTCGCAGGTCCTTATGAGAAAATGACTACTTGGAAATGACTACTTGAGAAAGAAGACTACTTCCTTGTTCTGAACTAGGACTGTTGGACGTTGGAACGAGGACTAGGAAGTGGACGTTGAAGTTTCACTTTACATGCTAGTGCAATACAGCTGTGCTGATATTCTATACAGTCCCATAACAGATTAGAAAATAAAATAGCAGCAGTCACTGCAGCATTAAAAAACAACAACTCGGCAGATATGGACGGGATATCCACAGAAGTGTATAAAGCCGCTGGAGACGATATTACACCGCAACTTAAAGTATTGCTTGACCTTATTTGGGAGCAGGAGAATGTGCAATAAGCTTTCAAAGATGCCTTCATCAATAGCATATATATATATATATATATATATATATATATATATATATATATATATATATATATATATATATATATATATATATATATATATATATATATATATCAATTTATTCCGGTTACACAGAGTGACTTCAGATTAGATCCGCCGTTCAGTTGACAAAAGTTGAAATAAGCACTGTCACTTTTTTGTCATGTTTTCCTTAAAGATACATTTAAGTAACTTTCACGATTTGGTATCACGATTGAGCGAAGATATTCATATCGAGTCAGCTGGAAATAATAAAATTCTATAATTCCAAAAAAGGCGGAGTAGACGAAATAGACAAGAAGTATTCGGTATACACTAGCAGCCGCCGATCAAGACGTTGGCTTATGACACTTTTTATAAAATTTTAAACATAAGTTCAGTCAATGCTCATATTTTAGATGATGTGCATCTAAAACAAAAAACTGATCGTGGTGTGTTTATAAAACAATTAGCTCAACAACTAGTATTAGAGCACTTGAAGGGTATTCAACTTAGAGAAGTGTGTTCAACTTATGCTTGCCTCGTGAGCTTCCTATGAGTTTAGCCAGAATTCTCGGTTCTGATATGCCAGATACAGTTCAAGGTCAAGCCAATGAAGAAAAAACAAGAAAAATATGTGCATCTTGCCCACCTATACTAAAGAGAAAATCCACATATTAGTGTTATTCTTGCAAAAAACATGTTTATTTACAGGGCGCTAAACAAATGTGCCCTGATTGTGCGTAATTTTGTTGTTAGACATTTTTTTTAAATTAAGCATTCCAGATATTTTTTATTTTTTTTTTTAATAGCTATAACCCTAAAATTTAAGGAAAATAATTTTTCGTGGTTCCTAAGAAGTGATATTTATTTATAATTTTTATTTCGTTTAGTATCTTTTTTTAGTTAAAAAACCGAGCCAAAGATTTAAAGGCATATTATTTCAAAGTTTAATAAAGTTGATTATTATGTTTATCTTTTCTTTCATTTGTAGATCCCAAATTAACAATATAAGCTATAGTTTGATATATATTATACATATTATCTATAAAGTCAGTATTCTTTTATATATTCTTCCAGTATTCTATAAAGCTCAAGCTTCACCTCGGTACTTGTGTGACAAAACAAATACGTCGGTAGCTAAAGTTTAAGGACAAATTACTCATATTATAAAAAAATCTGTCTTATGTCTTTTAAAACTTATAAATAATTAAAATAGTAGGTAACATCTTGCCCGAACCGTTATAGCATAAAATTATTTAACCAACCTATATGTTAAAATATTATATTTTTAAGTTTATTTTTATAGTATTTTGGTAATATAGAAACTTAATATTAATTTTATTAAACCTTTTTCACACAGTCACTTTGTAGATCCCAAAATGTCATCAAAATTGCCACCCGAGTCACCTAAGACAAATCGACGTCGAAATAAAGAAAAGCTCTTGAACAATCTACCAGATAATCTTGACGAGATTTTATCGTTTAAATAAAGTTTATGGATGGAGAAGCAGGTAGGGTTCGAGGGAAAACTGTTTAAGGTAAATACTTTGAGAATGTTAACGATAAATGGAGGTTTACCTTTTTCATTTAACGGTATTTACTAAAAAATGTGAAAGGTTTTCATTAAAATTTTTATAGTTTGATTCATTTTTAATTTTTTTAATTGCTATTTTTTTTACTTTACTATGCTTCTTTTTATGGTTAGTAAAAGTATTCTGAACAAATAATTATTAAATACCTTTTAAGCGTGATTTTTAATTGAATTTTATCAGGAGGTTTTGAATCACACAGTTATTCAGGTCTAACTAAAAGTTAAAGCCTCAAAGAAGTGGTTCTTTAAGAAATAGTGAGCATTAAATGTATGATGGTTTTTTGAACTGATATCATGAAATGTGTAAAATGCAAATCATTCAGTTTAGGTACTTACCCCAAATATATCATCAAAATTTGGGAAACAATTTATTAAGAGGGCTGCCATGGTTTACCTAGATATTTTAAGATCGACATAAAAATGTTTTAAAGAAAATGTTGTTCTTTTTTTGGTGGAAAATCAATTTCTTTTTCAACGTAGGTTTTAGCTCGATACACTTCGCCCAATGATTTTCCAACGTTTCTTACCTTCCCAAAGAACGATTTGTGGAGTTTTGAAAAATAGTCCTCTGTTTCGAAGGTGATCTCTTCATTTGATGTGAATTTCTTTCCAGTCAGCTACTTCTTTATGTTTGGAAAGTGAAGAGTTGGAGGGGGAAAGGGGTTGCAAAATCTGAAAAATAGAATGTAATGCTAATTTACCAGATTTGCTATTGAAAGAACCGACGAAGGAGAAGGAGGATGGCCTTGGTGAGATAGCACTTTTTTCTTCACAAAATAAGGGTGTTTTTATTAACTGGTCATGAAATTTGATGAATAATGAAGCAATAATCTGCCATGTGATCGGCTTTCCCTTGTCCAAATAGTCGATGGACATAATGCCTTGCGAATCTTAGAAATGTTGTCATTCAATTAGTTGTCATAACCTTTCCGACCGCTAGAAATTTCTTCGTCTCCTTCGGGGACGTTCGCGGGTAAAACTGACTATTTTGACGGTTACTCACATTTTTGGTGTATAGTGATGAATTCAAGTTTCACCAACAGTCGGTAATCGCCTCAAAACTTCTTCGGATTTTGCTTTTGCACGTCAAACACCGCAGTGAATTGGTTATTTGATTCCATTTTTGATCCCACGTGTGAAAATATCGCACCCAATCGCGCTGATACACATTTGGTAATAAGGAAACCTAATGCCCAAATGTTTGGGTACGATGGTCCAAACATCTCCTTAATCTTCACTATACGGCCACCCAACACAATATCATGATTTTTTTTACCATTTCATCAGTAGTGACTTCAAAAAGGCGTCCTGATTGCGAAGCATCAAGATCACCATAGTGTATAATAAAGACATGAAATCCTTTTTTTTTCCAATGGTAGCAAACTAATCAAACTTATCTACTTTCGAAGATTGGCAAAACAAAATTAAATATTATATCGTCTTGAAATTAACGGGACGTTACTAAAAAGGAAGCAACTTTTTGAAAATGCAGTCACCTTTGCAATCGCTTCACCATCTATTGACAAATTATATTCGTTAATTTGTAGAAGAATCACCCCCAGAAGTACCAGTATATATATATATATATATATATATATATATATATATATATATATATATATATATATATATATATATATATATATATAAAGTACCTTATTAAATCCAATAATTGTAAACAACTTCAAAAATACAGGATAATTTTTTATACTTTTATTAATTTTATTTTATCTCTGAATAACGCGACAAAAAAAAGCGATAAGAAATTCTTCTTAAAAAACTATTCAGTAACTTTTATTGACGAAGTCTTAATATCTTATTAGTTTAAATTACTAACTGTAAGATGACTCCTAGCGTTAATATATCCGTGGATGTCAAAAATCGTGTGATACAACTTATAAAAGTGGTGAGAAGTAATATTCAATTTCCAAACGTTTAATGTTCTCTAAGTCGGTAGTTTCGCAAACTATACCAACATTTTTTTCGTCCTGGGATCGTACTGATTGTGACGAAACTGCGAAGACATGAGAAAAACTACTTCATGAATAGATTTAAAAAAATCATTACTATAAGTTACTCGGGTTCATTTAAGAGCGTTGCATGTATAAAAGCAGATTTGGATGACGTGAATGTTATAACAAGAACAATTCAACGAAGATTGTGTGAAGGAAAGTTGTTTGGACGAAGACCAGCCAAAAATCCACTATTACCTAAAAAGAATAGCAAGGCCGATTGGAGTTCGCCATTGAATATGTGCAATGGAACAAGAAGCAGTGGAAAAACATTATTTAGTGACGAATCGAAGTTTTCATTAATCAGTAGCGACGGAATTACACACGTTCGACATCCAGGTAATATAAAGACTTCTAAATACCTCGTGAGGACTGTGAAGCGCTTGAGGAAACGGTAAGTATGGGGTTGCTTCTCATATGGAGGTATTTGTCCAGTCCATAGAATCATGGGCATTATGGATAGATTTGTTTATGCCGAGATTTTAGAAAATGTTGTGCTACCCTTTGGCGAGTAAAATATGCCTCTAAAGTGGGTTTACCAGCACGATAATGACCCGAAACAGATTTTAAAACATGTGAGACATTGGTTGAAACAGTACCATATTGAATTATTGAAGTGGCCAGCTCAATCCCCGGATTTAAATCCGATAAAACATTTATTGCAAATTATGGACGACAAATTTAGGACCCAGCGTTACACATATTTAAACGATATGTTTGATGCTTTGAAACAATTTGGGAATCAGTAGATTCTTCAGTGTTCCATAACCTAACTGACTCAATGCCAAAACGATATCAGGAAATCATTAGAAATAAAGGCTATTGAATCAATTACTATTCTTTTAATAAATTCTCTAATTAAAATTCTAATAACAATTTTACAAAAATTTCTTGCCTTAAATAAACTGTTTTTGAAAGTTGTCCCCATAAACCCATTTTTGTCACATACTTTGTAATTAAATATATCTGCCATGATAAGGAAATAAGTAATATGCTTTATAACAGTTATTTTATTATGTTAGTTCTGTCTGACTTAGGATTTACACTGGTTTAAATAAACGATTTTCTGTTAATTTTAAAATTCAAAATTATATTTGTCGCTCCACTTATGTCCAATACTGCATATATTCTGAATTAACCTTATATAACATATGGTACATAGGGTCTTTATGAAAGATGTTCTTTTCATTGATGTGTTATGTAATATGAATCAAAACGCTGAACGGCAAGTGATATTTGAATTTTAGAAAGTAGAAACAAAGATATATTAGCTAATGCATGATATATTATTTAAGTCATATTTATACGCGAAATGATCAAAGAGTACTTTTTATTTGGTCAAATACTCTTTTCTTCGCGTAATCGTTTTATCTGTTCTTTTAATAAATATTATTAAGGGAGGTCCTATTAAATTCAGATGGCAAATTTGATAACAGTAAAAATTACTAACGATAACAAAGCGTTTTTCAATAAGAGTGTTAAAAACTTGAAACGTCATAGCGGCGCGTGTGAAATACAAAATCACATAAAAATTGATGTGTTGAATATAGTGTCTCAATTGCCATGGAAAAATACGTGATACACTAATTGGGCTCTAACTAGACTCGAAGGCAACCCCAATCTGGGATAAAATATATTTTCCGACGATGGGCACAACATTTTCGGCATAAACTGATAAATGTGGATATAAACAAAGTTTTCATTCAATAAGATGGTGCGACTTGTCACACATCTCGCCAGAGAATCCATCTATTTCAAGAAAAGTTTCCTGGATGCGATATTTCGCGAAAAGGTAATCTCAATCAGCCTCTACGATTATAAGATCTCAGTCTAATCTCATTATAAGATCTCACAGTCCCAAAAATTACCAAATTATCACATTTACTTATTATTGTGCCACACTTTCTTTTATATCTGGCAAACTTTATGGGACTATTTTTAAATAAACACTATCCATATCAGATATAGTATATATGAAAATAAGCCCTTGTTCAACATGCACACCAACATGATAAATTTTGATGAAACATCGCATATAATAAGGCTTTATCGTCCAAATTGAACTATTCGTCTGGTTCATTACGTTAAATACGTTATATTTTGCCTAAAATCCTTTAAAACACTCGTACTCTAGTATAATCAAAGCATTTGTGAGATGTCCAATAATAAAGTCGTACAAATGGAAGCATTCATCAGATTAAGTCAACTAGCATATTCAATTACATTTAGAATCCTTGATATGACATTGAATCTATAGATCCACTCTTCGGATTAAATAATTTATCGATTACACCTTGATAAGCGAAGAAAATGACTTCAGAACCAACCAGAGGACGAGGTAAAACCTAAGCAAAACAGGCAGGGCATTTAAAAAACCTAACAAAAAAGTTTTAGTCATTGCAAATCAACGACAGCCATGATGACATTTAGAATCATTACTATTCACAGTAAACCTAACCAGTTAGAACAAGACATGCTTTGAAAATCACTGCAATAATATACCCAAAATAATACATGAAAAAGGCTTTATTGTTCTTCAAAATATTCTTCTTCTACATGATTGCACTTTACATCGTTTTAACTTAATCAGAAGTTTAAAATAGTCGACCACGCAATATGTTTTGGATATTCGAGAACATACTGACTGACCATTTATCACTAAGTGATATACCAGGACAATACAGAATGATATATGAATTCGATGTTTTTTTCGTTGAAAAAGTTGATTGTGTTAGAGTCTGTATGAGGGCTTGTACTACCATAGCATGCATTTTCACGAATTGACGCGATGAGCTTCGGTCCAATTATGAGCAATTGATCGACAACAAACAATTTTTATAGCCAAATGTTTGTATCAAAGGGCTCTTTACCTTTGTACTCCAAAATCAGGTATAAATAATTTCAATTATCCCGTGATATGAAGGAAAAGCAGGTACTTAAAAATGGGACTGTCTAGGATATTTCTGTGAAAAGACGTTCAATAAATATCTATAAGAAACGCAAAAAGAGAAGTCTCATCAATGTTACAAAAATCGTGTCGACCTGTGTAATCGTTCAACTGAGCGATATAATCGCCAAATAATCAACAAATTCTGAACGCATTTTACGCTGCTCAATACCAAAATAAAAACAAGACAAGGAACTGTGCGTTCCGAAGAAAATATCGCCGTTGTTGCGGGTAGTATTGATGCATTTATCAATTCGTCGCTGTTCGCAGAAAGGTGAGCCTTGTTATTCGACTACGTGAATTATTTAGTATCGAATTAGAATTGTATTGAAGTCATACAGCCAACGCAACAATCGATGTCTTGAAGGAACAATTCGGTGATAAAATGATTTCAAGGAACGGACCTGTTAATTGGCCACCTACTTTATTTAAATTTTTAATGTA